>JAHRHZ010000025.1:15546753-15668202 GCA_024137785.1 Ginglymostoma cirratum | reverse complement strand
AAACGTCAAGCTTTCCTGCTCCTGTGATGCTGCTTGGCCTGCTGTGTTCATCCAGCTCCACACCTTGTTATCACAGTTGAACCTGGTCCTTCTTTATCATGGACCAGCAATGGAAACTGGAAAGTTCTTTTTTTCCTGAAGTCTTTCCTATGCCCTCTGCTGGGAGGTGTGTATGATTACAGGAACATTCAGAGGCCACACAGTTCCCTTCCAAACACCCACCACAGAAACTCACCACCCCGAGCCACACTTGAAAGACAGCAACAAGAGGAGGACACATCTGGTGAATGTGGACCATGAAAGAGATGAAATGGGAATGGGGGGCAGCACCAGAAAAGTAGTCATCCTAAATTAGTGTTGGGAGAAGTTGAAGGTAACTGCAGTTGTTAAGGTAAAATGTCCATTCTGTCATACCACATTCAGTGCACTATAGTATGATCCTTGCCAATTTCACCTAAAGGTTGGATAGTTTATAATTTCTAACATTTAAATGCTGATTTTAAGAATCATGGGGTGGCACGGTGGCCCAGTGGTTAGCCCTGCTGCCTCACAGCACCAGGGACCTGGATGTGATTCCAGCCTCAGGCCACAGTCTGTGTGGAGTTTGCACATTCTTCCCATGTCTGCATGGGTTTCCGCCGGGTGCTCCAGTTTCCTCCCACATGCTAAATTACCTATAGTGTTCAGGGATGTGTAGGTCAGGTGTGTTAGCCACGGGAAACACAAGGATACGGCAGGGGCAATGTGTCTACGTGGGATGCTGTTCGGAGGGTTAGTGTGGACTTGTTGGGCTGAATGGCCTATTTCCATACTGTGGGGATTCCATATAATATCTTAACTAAGATGTGGTCTGTGTTTTTTTTTCCCATACTGCTTTATGATGTGGAAAAAACAACAGTTAAATTTTTAATCCCACTCCTCTGCTTTCTCTCTCCTCTCCGTCCTCTCCCAACCCTCCTTCTTTGCATTCCACATTCCCTTTTTACACATAATTCCCTTACATACTCCACAGCTGTCCCACTCAGCTCCTCTGCTGTTCTTCCTCTATCCCACTCCATCTGCATACACCCCTTTTCCTCCACTCTCCCTCTCCCTTCCTTCCTGACTGTGTTCGTCTCATCCTCTTCCACTCTTCCACTTCCCCATTCCGTTTCTTCCCCTTTACTTCTGCTTCCTTGCTGTCTCCCTCTCTCTCTCCCACCTCTCTGTAATACTGCTTCTTTTCTACTCTACTCTCCTATCCCTGTTCACTTGCCCCCCTTTTCCTTGTCTCCCTTGCTCTGGAATTATCCTTCTACTGTACCTTCCAGGTTTGCCACTCCTTATGTTTTATAGATTGTCAGGTTTATGCCTTATTTGTTAATACCGCAACAAACACAAGCTGATTATGGCCCACAAAGCGGCTCCAGCTCAACGCACCTGCACAGGAGGAGTAACTGAGAGCTCTCACTGGGGCTGTTCTGTATTTTCAAAGTTATTTCCTTACCTCAGTCTTTGCTTGGATCCAACGTGTGCAGGCAATTATTCTGCTGGCTAGAATATGACTTGGTAAGAAACCTTGTACAAGTACTTCCTGAAATCTGCTGTTGAAGTTCTGTTATGTACATGTAACAAGTCTTGTGATCAGTAACAAATAGAAAGAGAAACTGTGTTTTGGATTAGGAGCATAAGACACACCCTCCTGAAAACCAGATGCTATAGCAACTGCTTTACTATCAGAGCCATTGAGAAACCCTATTTCAACTACCTACAGTGGCTGTGCTTACATGCACCACTCATTGTGGAATTGAGATAAACCCAACAAAGCATGAGTCTCAATTCCTGACCTATGTCCAGTTAATTCAACTGAACTCATATTTTTATTCAATCTGTGCAGGCATGTTATGACACATCTCAGGAGCAGGTGGGACTTGAACCCAGTCCTTCTTGCCCAGAGGTAGGGGCACTAGCTCTGCACAATAACAGCTCTCGACTCTTGAGGTACTAGCAGTGCACAATTGATCACAGTGGGCTTTGGAATCCATTGAGGAATCAATCAACCTAGGCTCCACACATGTAATCAGTATCCATTTGATAAGTGTGTGATTGTCAGGTGGCTTGGCTTGTGATGTTCCTGTTGAATAGCCAGTGAAGACCATCTGGCCTCTCAAAAGGATCACAGTTAATTGGGCAAGCTACCACTAGGTTGGAATATCATGTAGTTACATTACTCTCTAGCCTAAGCATTCGATTAAACTATCTAAAATCAGCAGGTTAAAATAGTAGGCAAAGGAATTTCATATGAAATCCAGAGTTGCATTTCAACTTACAAATCTTTACAGTTTAAAAATTACTTCAAAGCAAATAAAACCAGAGCATTCTATCGCTATGGACTCATTGAGAATGTAACTATGATGTCAGCATATTCTATCACCATGATTTCATGTATCGAGTCAAATGGGCTTCATTGAATCTAATGGAGAGCAGGGTCTTGTGGTACAGTCAATGGTGCCCCTGCTGCTGATCCAGAAGTTCCAGAAAAGTGCATTCATGGTGTATGCAAAGAAGGTTGAGCAAATGGCACGTGTTAAGAATAGGACAGTTTTCTTTTGTTCATGGGACATGGTCACCACTGGCTGGTCCAGCATTTACTGTCCATCCCTAATTGCCCAGACTGCTATTAAAAGTCAACTACAATGTTGTGGGTCTGGAGTCACATATCGGCAAGACCAAGTAAGGACAGCAGGTAATCTTCCCGTAAGAACATCAGCGAACTAGATGAGTTTTACAACAATAGGCAGTGGTTTCATGGTTGCAATTACGGTAGATTTTTATTTGAGATTTTTATTGATTTCTAAATTTGTCATTTGCTGTGGTGGGATAGGAACCCTAGTCCCAAAAATATGGTCAGCCATGTGATCGAAAGAGATCGGAATCTCTAACATCACCTTCCATAGCTCCAGGGTATAATATGCATGTTAAAGTCTAAGTTGTCACAGCAACTTGGACTGCAGGATAGGACACCCTGTTGGCACACCACCTGTCTGTTTCAGTTTGGTGCCAACAGCATGGAGCTCAATCTCATTTTAGCTGGATGGATGAAAGAACTGCCTGCTTACCCAATCCAGGGTGGAGATTGTGGTGCTGTAGGTCTGATCTACCTTCAAGCAGAGAATTCAAGAAGGTTTTTTTCTTTATAGACTTGTGAGACATGGGTGTCGCTGGCTGGCCAGCATTTATTGCCCAACCCTAGTTGCCTTTGAACTGAGTGGCTTGCTAAACCATTTAGAGGGCAGTTGAGAGTCAACCACATTGCTGGAGATCTGGAGTCACATATAGGCCAGACCAGAATGGCAGATTTCCTTCCCTGAAGGACATTAATGAACATTAGAGACATTAAGTTTTATTAGGAAGGTGCCATGGTTGTTTTTAAAACAAGCATGAGGTAGAATAGATTGCAAGACTTCCTTCATGTATTAAACTCATAAATAACCAGCATCAAAGATTATTAATTGCCAAAGAGTAGATTAGTACTTATGGAGATGCCCTGCAAACTTAATTAACATCTTTAGGAGGGGATGTGGAGAAACTTTTGTGAGAAACATGAATAAATGTCTGAAGTGGCGGAATTGAACAAAGTGTGGCTCAGTGGTTAGCACTGTGCCTTAGAAGGCCAGGAACCTAGGTTCAATTCCACCCTTAGATGACTGTCTGTGTGGAGTTTGCACATTCTCCCCATGTCTGCGTGGGTTTCCTCCGGGTGCTCCGGTTTCCTCCCACAGACCAAAGATGTGCAGGCTAGGTGGATTGGCCGTGCTAAATTGCCCATAGTGTTCAGGGATGTGTAGATTAGGTGGGTTATAGGAGGATGGGTCTGGGTGGGATGCTCTGAGTGTTGGTGTGGATTTGTTGGGCCGAAGGGCCTGTTTCCACACTGTAGGGATTCAATGATCTATGATCATTGATTAGTGTTCTGGACACTAATAGTCTCATTAACAATTACTCTTGTGCTCATTTAATTAACAATGGCCCACAGATATCAAAGTCCTGACTTCAAAATGGTCCTCATCTTTGTTACCAAACTTCTGTACAGTCTTTCCTCCACACCCCATTTCTGTAAGCTACTTCAAGACCTACAACTTTCTAAAATCTTGGAAGTTCTCTCATTCTGTCATCTTGAAATCCTTGATTTAAAGCTCTCCACTTTTGGCATCTAAACATTCAGATATCCAGAGTCTAAGCTCCAGGATTCCCTCCTTTTGCATCTTGACTGCTCCATCTTCATTTAAGATGTGTCTTAAAAGCTCTTGGATCAATTTTAGGTCATCTATTAAGTCAGCGTAATGTTTTGTACATGTCTCAAAGTCAAAATTTGTTTGATTATCACTTTTATGAAGTGCCTTAGTAAAATATCCTATGTTAAATGCACTACATAAAGGGAGGTTGTTTTTATTGTTACAGCTGATACAAATACATTATTCTGGGTGAACCTACCAAAAACCAAGCTAAAAATGAGGAAAAGTGTTTTCTGATATTTTTCAAGTAAATTTGCATTTAGGCAACACCATATCATATCCATGGAACATCCTGAAGATCCTTCCGGCCAAGACATACATTTAAAATTTGTTAATGTTGGAAATGCAGCAACCTACTTCCATACTGGAAGGCCCCACAAACAAGCCAATCATCTGTTTTTAGGGATGTTAGCTAAGGGTTAAATATTGGCCAGGACACTGGGCTTGTTCTTCAGAAGAGCACGAGGAGATATTTAACATCCAGCTAATGTAGCAGACTGGGGCACAGTTTAATGTTTAAGCTGAAAGGGAACCTCCAATAGTATGGTACACCTTCAGTACTTCATTGGGGGTATAAGCATAGATTTTGTGCCTGAATCTCTAGAATGGGAGAAACTCTGAACCTTCTGGTTCCGAGACAAGAGTGGTATTGATCAATGGTAGTGGACACCCCTGAAGTATGGTGCAAGGATATATTTGCTGACATCAACTTTCCAATAGAGATCGCTGACCACACATGTTCACTGCCGATTATTTCCACGATATTAAGTCAGTTTTTAAAATTTAAAATGAAAGTTCTACATTGTTTAACACTTTATTTCTCTTACCTGATATACTGTTTCATTATAAGTTATATTATTATTATTAAATATCATCACTATTTGTTAAACCATCTTTATGGGCAACATTGCTGCTAATGCACATTCTCCCGGGTATCAGCAAGTGCAGACACAGTGCAAAGAGTTCCACAGTACATTCTGAAATTACAATGCGCAATTAAAGCATCTAAGAAAAGGACTAGATGAGGGCTACGTAGATTGATCATGTTGAGCACATATTAAATATTGGATCATAATAAGCTGTGTGGGTGTGAGAACATGTTTCTTGTGCTGGTTTCAATTTATGAGTGGGATAGTGACCCCTAATGTATGCTAGTGGTATGTGACAAGGAACAAGAATTTTTACACATCCACATCCAGGGTTCTCTACCTGTGGTTAGTTTTTTTCCTTGAGATTTCATCATGTAAATTGCCCTAAGCACCATTCATCAGTCAACCAACACATTTTGACCTTCCTGTACTGATTAGAAAACACAAAGACTCATCACCTAATTGTATGATGTTTGACTACTAGCCAAGCTAGTGCCTATTTTCAATACTTTCATTTCTGATATGGAGAAATGTTCAAAGAAAATGATTTTAAAAAGTCTCTTCTTCTGCAGACAGCAGTGACCTGGACATAGAACTTCAATTCCTGGAGCACTGGAATGGAACCCTATCTGCAACATTTAGGCCTGCCACATTTTGCTAAATAATATCCAAGAATAGGCAGAAGTAAACTGACAGCAAGCGGGGATCAGCATCATATATTGAGCTGTTGCTAAAATTCCCAAGATCTGTGGAATTTTCACAACATTATATTCACAAGACAAAGCTGAATATACATTCAATGTTGGAAGCACACACATTAAAGTAATGCAGACAAAGAGTGAATAAATCCCAAGTGAAATTTTGATACTGATGATGATAAGATAATGGGAAGCCTCCCCAAGTGTCTTCACATCACTGGGGTCAATGTAAAAGTAATTTGTTTCATTTAAAAAACAGATTTCTGTCTGGTGTATGGATTCTATTTTAGAAATTCAAGACAAAAGTCATTTTTTCCATTCAGCAATTAGTGTAAAACATTAAATATATATTCAAGTTCATTCAACACGCATATAATTTCATTTAACAAAAGCAAATTTCAGCGGATTCTGGAATTCTGAAAGTCTTATGAAGAAGTCATACCAGAGTGGAAACATTAACTCTTTCTCTCCACTGCTGCCAGACCTACTGAGTTTCTCCAGCATCTGTTTATAATTTCCTTTAATGCAGTTAATATGCAAAAAAATTGATAAAAAAAAGTTTTGAGGACTTGTTCCTTATGTGGTCCACAAGGAGAATTTAGTTAAGTGCAAATTTCCCAAGCATGGAGCAAATGAAAATAAAAACCATTTCTGTTGCGTTTTGCACACTGGTCAAAGCGCTCGCCGGAAATTAAAAGACCCTTTCTGAAGAAGGGTCTCGGCCGGAAACGTCAAGCTTTCCTGCTCCTGTGATGTTGCTTGGCCTGCTGTGTTCATCCAGCTCTACACCTTGTTATCTCAGATGCTCCAGCGTCTGCAGTTCCTACTATCGCCGGAAATTAAATATTTTTTGGAGTGTAATTGTTACGTATTCTGCTTCCCAGGAGTTAGAAATAATCGTATTTTAGACTCAAGGCTGGAATTTCATATTTCTTGCTGCAGCTGTCTGTATATTTGATTGCTTGATACATTGTTATTAGGCACGTGGGACCGTGAATGCGACACCCAGGATACATAATATGTAACATTCAGTTCCTATCCCATTACGAGTACTATACTGTAACAGTATAGAAAATAGGAAATGTGGCTGGCACCGTGGCAGCAATCGGATAATCTATTAAGTAGATTTTTTTTGGAAAGTACAATCATCAGACAAGCAACAAAGTAGTCCTACAGTAGCTTTTTAAGGCACCAACTTGGGCAGATTCTGTGTTTCTCACACATTTTACACATTCTTTCCAGCATTAGAATTTAGGATTGGGGAATTAGAGTTCTACAATGAACGCCAAAACTGAAAAGATCGGGAAAATATGTTTAAAAGTAACAGATTGCGGATGCTGGATATCTGAAGTACAAAAAAAGAAATTCAGCAAGTCTGGCAACATCTGTGAAGAAAGAAAGTTATGTCTCAAAGCCAGTCTTACTCTTCTTCAGAATGTGAATTTTAAAAAAAACTTTTCTTCTCACGAGGTAAAAGAAGTCTGGTTTAAGGATGTTAAAATATTTCCGAATAAAGTTTTAAAAGGCGATCTCAAATTATTAAAGCGTGAATTAACGTATCACAATCAATAACTGAAATATGGAGAAACAAGGAAAAGTGGATGTTGGAAAACTTATGCAAAAACAGAATTAGAAATTTCAGGAGAAACTCAGCACGCCGGGCAGCATCTGTGGTAAGAGAGAGAAACGCCGCGAGTCCACTGACCTTTTTACAAATCTGCTAAATTTCTTCAGCAATTTCTAATTTTACCGCAAGATGATGAGTCCTTGCCAGTATGAAAGATGGCGACGCCCTGAGTAGACACAATCCAAAATGGGCCGGAAGGCGGTGCAGGGCACGTGACGGTGACGTACCGTCGTGAACGTGATGGCGTAAGGCCGCGTCGACGCTGGCAGGGAGACGTTGGTGACGGAAAAGCGCCGAAGTAGTGACCGCGGGGCCTCGGCCATTTCTCGGTTTGTTCAGCGGCGCCTAGAGCCCGCGGGTGGGCCTCTCGGCCCCGCAGGCCCCCTTGGAGAAGTCAGCGAGTAGGCGGGTGATCGTGCGGAGCGAGGTAGGAGGAGGGAGAGGCGGTGAAGATGGCGAACGCGGCGGAGGTGAACGCGGTGCCTGTCGGGGATGTGGTGGTGGTGAAGGCCGAGCCTGCAAGCCTGGAGGGGGAGAGCTCGGAGGAGAGCAAGACCCAAGTTATCTTGCAGCTGCAGCCGGTCCAGCACGGGTAAGGATCCCGCGCTGGAGATGGGCTGTTGAGGGGTGGGGAGCGGAAGGTGTGAGGCCGACCTGCTTGAAATGCCAACATCAGACTAGACAGAGCTTAATGCTCCACATTATCTTCACACATCTCAAACGGAACCATTACACTGAACAAACTGAATCAACGCCAAAAGCGCAGGGGTTGAGGCGTCGCCTCTTTTGCGCTTCACGGCCCCTATCGGAAATCCTGACGAGATCAAGCGCAGCCTCTCAGCAGGACATTTTAAAGCTGCTTCAGGGCTGGTTTGCCTCTTTCCTTTTTCTTTCCGTCCTCCCCACACCCCAGCCAGGTTTTTTACATTGACCTCCTTGTTGGAGTCTTGGGATGCAGCCTAAAGGTGCTGACCCCTACAAAGTATGGTGTGACGCGGTGATTTTTGGTAGCGAAACGCACCCCACCACCCCCAAGACGGGGGGGGGGGGGGGGGGGGCCCGGGGGGGGGGGGCCCCCCCAAAAAAAAACCAGGTCCCCTGTGTGCCATCCACCAGGTCCCCTGTGGGGTGTGCAGGGCCGCTTCCTCTTTCACCAGGGGACCCGTGCTCCCCCCTCCCCCTGCCTGCGCTGGCTCCTGGTGCACCCTCTGCCCGTTCCACACACGTCCTCTGAAGCCCCTGTGACCCCTGTCCCAGTTTCCACGCATCCCCTCAAACCACCCACAAAGGTTGGGGGTCACCAATAATCGCCTCAGTGTTGCCATGGATCAGAAGTTTTGGCGAATGTATGTTGAACTAAATTACAGTAGGTCTAATACATTAGAAATTAACAATGAACAATAAATGTTAAATGAATACATCTAAAGATTAATTTGAGCTCATTAGAATTTAATAACTTTACTTTGGTTCTATTAACACCAATGCAAGCACATAAATATTGTGCTTCCCAGGCATATTCCTTCTGACACTTTTCCAGACTTTGAAACTTGTCTTGACCCTTTGCTGAGAATTGTTAGTGGGAGTACAACTGTTATAACCTGACATTAGCTCCACAGCGGTCAATGCTGTGTCAGCTCACCAAGCCCCTATTAGGTCTTGACTGTTCAGATACCAGCCCTGTTTTGCATACAGATAACAAAGAATATAATTCATATGAAAATTAAATTCCAGCTATTCGTGGGTCCACATCTGTCTCTTCAGTGACTTGATCACAAAAACCAGTTGGTTAACCCAGTGCATTACTGTGAACTTTGCAAGGTCAGGGTTGAAAAGTTAAGCCAATGGCATATCTACCCCTTCAGATGGCAAGATTAGAATATGTACAGGGAGTTCTGTGTCCTATCCAATGTTTATTATTCTACAAATATTGCTTTTTTAAAAAATCTGCTCGTTATCCCATCTCTGTGTGCGAATTGCTGCTGTTACCTATATTACAATGGTGAGTTACACCTCAAAAAAATCTCACAGTAAAGCACATGGGAAAAACAAAATGCTGGAAACAAAAAAAAAGGAAATAAGTTAACATTTCAAACCAATGACCATTCAGAAACAAAATTGTGTGGCAGCGCAGGATGTTCATCCTCATGTGCTCGTGTAATAACCAGGCCTTCGTTTGGAGCTATCCACTCATCTTATTTCCTTTATCTTTCCATTTACATTTCTTTTACTTCTCAAATGCCATGTTCCCTGTTGCTTGATGTTATGGTCTGTTCTTCTTAAATAAAAATTCATGTTGATTTGAATACGTGGTATTCTTTTCAGACAATGCTTCTGGTAAATGTTTGCAAAAGTACTTGGAACAACTGGGAGATGGTGGCATAGTGGTAATGCTACCAGACTAGGAATCTAGAAGTGCTGGCTGATGATCTGGGATGCAAGTTCAAATTACTGCAGCTGGTGGAATTTGAATACATTTTAACATATCTGAAATGTACAGGTAGTCTCAGTAATGGTGACCATGAAACTCATTGGTGAGCCCACTGAGTTTTTACAGCAATATCCTGTGGGGAAGGAAATTTACTCTCCTTGTCCAGTCTGGCCCATGTGTGACTCCAGATCCTGAACAATACGGTTGACTCTTAGCTGCCCTCTGCAATGGCCTCGCAACCTTGCAGTTCAAGGACACTTGGGGGATGAGTAACAAAATTTGGCTTACCTTTGGTATGCCATGTTACAAAGAATACAGAACAAAGAGTGAGAAATTTCAAGTGGAGATAAATGAGCAGGTGATGGGCAATGGATGGCCATGTGGCCAAGGGCCCAATTTCATCTTTGATACTAAAGCCTGAGATTTGGCAATTATAAGTATTATAAATTATTATTCCAGTGGATCGGGTGGGAAGGAATTCAGTTATTCGTAGAAAAATGCTGAGCAGCTGGGTATTTTTAGTGCTTATGCATGCCCTGTCTGGTGCTTTTGTATACGGGATGCTAGAACTTTTTTTTTTTTTTTAAATAGATACCTTTTAATCAAACTGTCCAGAGATGTTTAAGGCACACCTCTGGAGCAGGTGAAACTTAAACCCAGTTCTTCTGACCCAGTAATAGAGAAACTGCCACTGTGCTGTAAAATCCCCAAGGAATCTTTTAATGCAGTTGTTGCAAGGGTGTGGATGATGCTGACATGGTTGGGATTTGTAGCTGAGTGGACTGAGAATGAACTCTAGTGTGGGACTAGAAGCACGTAGGCCCAAGCAAGCAAAATTAAGTGATCTACCCTGACGGCCATGAGTGAACCAGTCGGGTATTTTAAGACAATTGTACCAATTTTATTTTACCCGGTGTCATCGCACAGACTACCATATTTTGCTTTATCTTTTTCAACCTGCCGTGATGAGATTTGAACTCTGTCTCAAGATTGCTAGTTCACCAAAACAACTACTAGATTGTCATACCGAAAACTAAATTTCATAATAATAGCTTTCTGCATTTGGTATGATGATAATCCATTCTGGCAAGTGAAGTGTAATTTCTACATTTTAGGTGGATTTAACTGTTCAAATAGGACTCTGTCATTACGAGCTCCTTTTTCCTGGGTCATATTCTGTGATAGTGTGCCCTGCTAATGCATTGGGTCATATGTGGCGGATGCTGTCATTTTCTTGGCCTTCTCTTTAACATTGGCAAGGATGGAGTTCAGCTTCGAAGAAGCTATTCTGTTTCTCATTGGAATTATTTTGCTTTTTAAAAAGGAAATGCAAATGACTGGTCTCATTCCAGTTCTACCTATGACCCTTCATCCCAATTCCAGGCTTCTTTGATCACAAATCTAGAAATTTTGGAGCTGTGCTGCTGAGAAAATATATTAGGGTAAATCCATACAGAGATGGCATTTGTCTAACTCACCTTTTTTTAATGTTGGTGCAAGCAGAGTGTGGAGCTTGACTGGTATACATCAACTCTGGGTTACCCCAGAGATTGAGCTGATTTTTGCAATTTAAGATTTTCTAAGAGGTCCACATTTCTACCATGAAACCCTGCCAAGAGTTCACACCTGATGAAATCTGGCACTGCTGTATATTTGATTATTAAGCCAGTGCCTGCAGCATAAGTGACTGAGCTGATGGTGAGAACGAGAAGATGGTCAACTGTGAATGTACAAAAGATCAGTGATTCTGTAAAGTTGGAAATGTTGGTGAATGGTTGGTGCAGATATGATGAGTCAATGGCCTCCTCCAGAATGCTGCTTTCTATCATTTAAACCTTCCATCCAGCATTTAAATCATTTTCAGAGCAGTTTAGGAACTAGGGCAATTGAGATATTATAACGTGAGGGTGCTTTTACTTTGAAGGCAAATGTGTATTACTCATCATACTGACAATATTCTCTGTTCTGAAACAAGGAATCTGAATAGTGTTGATGTTAGTGATACACCATTTGTCACTTTACGTGAGATGTTGGATGTTTCCATCTAAATCAGCAGATGATGGGGTGGAATTTTGTTGCCTCCACCCCATCGTTCAGCATCTTAGCAGAAACAGGAAAAGAAGGAAGTTGAAGGATATCTCAAGATTGAACTGTGAAGCTGTAACATTGGTATGTTCTGATATTAATCACATCTTGCTTGCTACAGTGCACAGTCGGGAAACACTGGATATAATTTTTATTATGCTGATTTAGTTATCAGAGATGGGAATGCTGCAGTTAGTCTCAATATCTTCAAGTCTGTCTTCTGACATGTTGATCCATTGCTAGAAAACGTATGAGCGTGATGTGGAAGAAGATGGTATCAAACTGAGCTCTCTAATGCTCAAGTAACTAGCTTAGACTTTAAGATCCAGATATGAATGTAGTCATGTGGATAAAGTACTGAAGATCTTATTCTACGTGAGTATACCAGGGAGCTATGTTACAACAAAACTCTCACTTTTGGGGGTGCAAAGGAGAACATATTGAAGTTTCTTGAGCAAAACTCTAAACCCAAGCATCTACCTTGGTGTATTGCTGGCAGTTGTGTATTAACTTGTCATTTGGCATCTGAGTTTGTTGATATCAGCATAGTGATGTTTTCCCAACAGTGTTAAATATGTACATAATACCCATTAGTTTGTCTGAGTTTTAACATTCACTTCTGTGTTAGGAGGCTTAGAATTTATTATTAGGACATGAGCTTTTAATCTAAGTTGACACTAGAGTGCAGTACAACTTTTGATTTGACATTGAAAAGTAATCTCAGGTGTTCTGACATTAAAACACCTGTGGCACTGTTTCAAAGCAGCAAAATGTAATTCATTGTGTACATCACAGATTTTTCACAATGTGCTGAAACTTAATGTAAATGTTAGTTTTTGATGTGCCCATGTCTTTTTGATGTGATCTTCATTGATTTATCACTTTTGCATTGCTTCCATGATATAAATGTGTTTTCCATAGACTTTGTTAGAAAGTCATAGAATCGAAGCTATTTGTCTTGCACTTGTTAGGAGTGATAAGCAAGAAATCAATCTCGGAAAGTGAGCATCAATTTTTACATCATAAGGCAAGGGTGCTAATTAATTGGACCAAGCTAGGAGTGGAAATACAGCAGAATCTGTTAACTATCATGCTTAGTTCACTGCAAAACTTAAGACTAGGTAGATGTACTCTTGTTACGGTGTTGATATGAAGAATATAGTGGAGTTGGCAACAAAATTCCTTCCAATTTTGTTTTTCATTGCATGCACAGCAGCAATGTCCAAACCCAGAAGACAATCAAAGCAGCCACACAACTTAGAGGAAACCCTGGTTGGCAGTCTTCGTGACCCTTTCCTCTGAAAAGTGGTGAAAAGTGTGAATGACTTTTCCCTAGATAGAATTGAACCCCGTGTGATGTATTAGTTCCTAACCTGTGCAAATGCATCATACTGCATGACAGATTTATAATCTTAAATTAGTTTTCTGTATAATTTTTGGCATTATTGGGGTTATTTATTCCAAGCAGTTATTCCTTCTCTGAAAATACTTCTTTAGAGACAATCTGTTTGGTTGGAGAGAACTCAAAGTTGTTGGTTCTTTTTTCCACGTAATGGCACAGAGTTGGAGGGAATGTTTCAAGCACTGAAGGTTGGATAAAGTGTTACATGCGGTAAATGTGACATTTCTCAGAAGTACCTATTATATACCAAATTCTCAATAAACCAGCACCAAATTTTGATAGTGCAATTCACTGAACTCCCAGTGGCAGCACTGTATTTTGTTTTGACTGGACAACTTTCTATTTATCTTTGTGCAGTTGTTGATTCCTGTACTGTGGACTGACCTTCGTTTGAAATTATTCCAATAGCATGTGTGAAGAAGGAGCGGAATCGAATTGCAATGCTTCGGTCGTGACTGTGGAGACGCACACTTTACAGAAGCTAGCAGATGGGGAAGGTAAGAGATTAGGCTTCGCAACGTAAAACATTGGATATTGTCTGAGTTCTGTTTACTTAAGTTTAAACACCTAATCAAACATTGCCAAGTAGAATGAGGTAGCAAAAATTCTCTGATTTTTTTTTAAGGTTAATGTCTGTTAAATGCTTGCAACTTGCAATTTTAAACACTATCAAAATCATGATGCATTCTGGGCACATGCAGAAGTTAGGAGTACACATAGGCCAGGTTGCTCCTTTAGCCTGCTCCACTATTTAATAAGGTCATAAGATCTGATCATCCAATGTTCCTGCCTATCACCAATACCCTTCCACCCCCTTGTTTATAAAGAATCTGTGCACCTCTGAATTAATTATATTCAAATACCCTGCTTCCACACAGTTTGAGGAAGAATTCCAAAGATTTGTGACCTTCAGAGAAAAATTCTCCTAATGAGCCTTTAATAGACAACCCTTCTTTTGAAATACTGACCCTTGATTCTGGATTCTCCAACAAGAGGAAACGTTATTTCCACATCTCCCTGTCAAGATCTTGCAAGATCTTGTAGTTTCAATCAAGTCATCTCTTGCTCTTCTAAACTCTAGTGAATATAAGCTGAGCCTGTCAAATCTTTTCTCATAACAACCTACTCGTTGCGGGTATTAGTCCAAGTAAATATTCTCTGAACTGTTTCCATACATGTATGGCCTCCCCTCAGTAAGGAGGCCAGTGTTATACTCAGCTCTCCAAATGTGGCCTCTCTGTGCCCTGTATAACTGAAGCAGAATCACCTTAGTTTTGAATTTAATTTTCTTTGTACTAAATAAGAGTCTATTAGCTTTTAGTTACATGCTGTACCTGCATGCACTAACCTTTTGTGATTCATGTATTAGGCCACACATTGCTCTACATCTCAGAGGCCTTCAATCTCTCACCGTGTGGGTAATGTGCTTTTTTTGATTCATATCAAAGTCAAGGGAAGTTATGGAAACCATAGAACATATAGTGTGCAAGGAGGCTGTTCAACTCTGTTGCAGCTAGTTTTTGGAACAATCCAATTAACTGAGTTTTCCAGCACAGAAACAGGCATTTTTTTTGTCCAGCTGGTTTGTGCTAGTGTATATGCTCCAAAAGAGCTCTGTTCGCTCCCTGCCCTTCATCTAACCCTATCAGCACATCCTTCCATTCCTTTTCCCCTTGTGCATGAATCTGTTTTGTTCTTAAATGTATCTATTCCATTTACGATTACTCCATATAGTGGCATGTTCCAAATTGTGTAAACACACTCTGGTAAAGTAGTTTGTCATGAATTCCTTGTTGGAATTAAGTGTTTTTCTTATGGTCCCTGGTTTAGGTCTTGCCTACAAAAAGAAACAGGCAAGCTTTCGATTCATTCCAAACATACCCACTTACACAATTAAAATTTTTCTGCCTTTCCTCAAGGCAATGCTGTCTCTCAGCTCCACTCTTTGCAGGGGTTTTATTAGCTTCCTAGTAGCAGTACTTTGTGCAATGTTGCTCTCACTTGTGTTCTGTAGTCTTTCAGACATTGGCACCTGATATTGACTGTGCAGGTGTTAGTCTTTTTAAACGTTTGTTTATGGGTGTGGGCCAGTATTTGTTGCTTGTCCCAAGTTGGAGAAATTGATGAGCTATCTTCTTGAACTGCTGCAGTCCTTGGGTTGTAAAAACATCAGGATATCACATTGCTATAGGGAAGGGAGTTCCAAGATTTTGACCTAGCAACAGTTTAGAAAAAGTTACAGTTGCAAGTCGGGACGGAATGTGGAGTGGAGGAAACCTTGAGGTTCCCATGCATCATCTGCTTTAGTTCTTCCAGATGATAGAGGTTGTGGGCTTTGAAGTTGCTGCAGTACATTTTGGATGTAGTACATATAATTTCCACTGTGCATCACTGGTGAAGGGAGTGAATGTTGAAGATGTTTAATAGGGTGCCAATCAAGCAGACTGCTTTGTCCTGGGTTGTATCAAGCTTCCGGAGTATTGTTAGAGCTGCACTCATCTAAGCAAGTGGAGATTATTCTATCACTACACTTTTGATTGTGCATTGCATACGATCAAGCACCAGGGAGACAGGAGATGAGTTACTTGCTGCACAATTCCCAACCACTAACCCCCTCTCATAGCCATTGTATATTTTGCTGATCCAGCTCTGTTTCTGGTCATCAGTAACTGCAGGGTATTGATAGTGGGGGATGTTTAGTGATGGTTGTCATTCAATATTTTGGGGGGAATGTTTAAATTCCATTGACTTGGGCATAGGCATTGCCTGGCACTTAAGTGGCAAATAACATTCCGACCACATCAACCCAAACCCTGAAGTCCATGATGTGCTGCATATGGGCATGAACTACTTCGGAATTAGACTTTGAGAATGAATTCAAGTGTTGTGCAATTGTCAGCCAACATCCTCACTTCTGACCTTATTTCTGCGGATGGTCACAAATGAAACAGCTGAAGATGGTTGGCCCTAGGGCATTGCCCTGAGGAATTCGTACAGTGATGTCCTTGGGCTGGCAATATTGGTCTCAATCAACCACAGCCATCTTCCTTTGGTCCAGAATGACTACAGTCAATGGATTTTTGTTTTTCCCCCACGGTTCCCACTGATTGCAGAGCTCCTTAATGTTGCATTGATGTCAACGGTGGTCCGGAGCATAAGGGCTTCATTACCTGCTACCTAGTGTATCTGGAGCTTGTTGATCACTTAATGTAACAACTTGACGTTGATTGTGGCTAAATACCAGATATTGAGTCACTCGCATGAACTTGCATACCACACTTCCACACTGTACTGAGGCAGTTGTAACTGATTTGGGCTGGTCATATGGCCAGAATATGAAATACTCGCTTGCCAAAGTGAATATTCCATGGAGACCTTGAGCCTGAGATGCACGCTCATGAAGGTCAAAGGAGGGGCTACACGTACATCCGAAGGTTTCACTTGGGAGTTTTGAAATCAACTTCAAGTTCTGAGAGAAGCATTGCCAGTAGCAGCATGGTGGCTCAGTGGTTAGCACTGCTGCCTCACGCAGGAGGGAATCTGGTGACTCTGTGTGGAGTTTGCACGTTCTCCCCAAGTCTATGTGGGTTTCCAGTAAACTCCAATTCCCTCCCACAGTCCAAAGATATGCAGGTTAGGTAGATTGGGCAATTTAGCATGGCTATAGTGTCCAGGGGTGTGTAAGTTAGGTGGGAAATACAGGGTTACAAGGAAAGAGTAGGTTGTTGGGTCTGGGTGAGATGCTTTTTGGAGGGTTGGTGAACTCGGTGGGCCAAATGGCCTGTTTCCATACTGTCGGGGTTCTATGATCACTACACCTAGCTAAACCATGTAAAAACAAAGTATGGGTTTTTTAGAAGGCATGAGCATATATAAAGCCGAGGAAATCTCAAGTCACCAACCCAACCAAAACGCAAATCATGTTTCTGCAGAATCTTCCAGGCCCAGGTAAGGTTTAGCACTCACCCGTATGCCCACCTGAACCATACACATATGATAACAGTCATTTGCATCTTGAAGAACAAAGCAGAAGAAGTGGATCTATTAGAAAGTTTTGATGCATTCGGTGTTTAAGTACATCATTGCATACATCTGTATTTATCTGATGCCAACAGATCCTGGTGTTCTGATTTGGGATTTACTCATCAATGAGGCAACAACATTAGAAACAGCACTTGCCAAATCTTCTGACTCTTAGCAAATCTAACAGGATCAGTCAATGATTGTCAACACCAGGTGCAAATCTGAGCAAGTTTCCTGCCATCTAGGCCCAGTTTGAGATGCAGGAAATAGAGCAAGAATAGATAATGCTGATTTTCAAGCCTGCTTTGCATTTAAAAAGATAATGACTGAATTATTTAGATCCATTATTCTGTCCTAGGCTGGGCATTGCACACAGTCTGCAACTTAAACATCCCTTCATTGGATGACTTGAATCTGACTTGATCTTTTAATACTTCATCGAATCCCTACAGAGCAGAACGAGGCTATTTGGCCTGTCAAGTCTGGACCAACCCCCCCCAGACCCAATCCACCCCGCCCCTTAAATTCATCTCCATAATCTCCACAGGTTTTTTTTGCCATGGCCAATCCACCTAACCTGTGCATCTTTGGACTGTGGAAGGAAACTGAAGAACCCGGAGGAAACCGACTCAGACATTAGAACATGTAAGCAGTCTGCCAAGGCAGGTGATCCCAGGTGCCTTGTGCTCTGTCACCCTAGCCTACTTCATCCAGCCTAAATTTACTAGATGTATTTTTTTTTCTCAGCACTGCACGGCACCAGTTTTCCAAGAACTTACAAGTGCCTTGGGGTAGGTAGCCAAGGGGGTGGGGAATTTTGGCAGAAAGATGTTCTCAAGCAGTGGAACCTTCACTTACAATCCTATTCAGATGAAATCACAAGTTATTCACTGATATTTATCTTGTTAGTCTTGATCCAGTGTGCATCACAAGCGGATGTGACTTAGAAGCTTGTGGATTCAAGGCCAACTCCAGAGAGTTGAGCGAAAAATGCAGCTGACACTCCAGTACAGTACAAAAGGAGTGCTTTGTCAGAAGTGTCGTCCCTTGAATGAAATGTTTAACTGTGGCTCCATCTGTACCATCAGATTAAAGTAATGTATCCAATCACACTATTTGAAAGAAGAGCAGAAGAGTTTTTATCAGTATCTTCACCAGTGTTTATCCCTCATTCATTATAATTGTAACAGATTATCTGTTTGTTAGAGATAACAAGCATGGGGCTGGATGAACACAGCAGGTCAAGCAGCATCATAGGAGCAGGAAAACTTGACGTTTCGGGCCTAAACCCTTCATCAGAAATGGGGGAGGGGAAGAGGGTTCTGAAATAAATAGGGAGAGAGGGGGAGGCGGATAGAGGATGGATAGAGGAGAGGATAGGTGGAGAGGAGGCAGACAAGTCGAAGAGGCGGGGATGGAGCCAGTATTTTGACAAGTCGAAGAGGCGGGGATGGAGCCAGTTCATCCAGCCCCATGCTTGTTATCTCGGATTCTCCAGCATCTGCAGTACCTTTTTATCTTTTATATCTGTTTGTTAGACCTTGTTTTGCACAATTGGTTACTATATCTCCTACATCACAACTACTTTCCAAAATAATGATGCCTGGAAACGTGTTGAGGTGGTGAAAAGTCATCCATTATGTCCTCTAATTTAAAATTTTTTTTTAAACAAGGCAGCTAATCTATCTAAAAGGATTCCAGACCACCACCACCTGTCACAATCCTGCAATGATATAAGCTAGTCTCGTAACTGCACTGTTCTCAGCAGGCAGATGAAGCTGACTAACAGTGTCAGACATCAGACCTACCTGACAAACTGAGATTGTTGATGCTCTGAGGTAATGACTAACCTGTCTAATAGCTTTCAGGTTTATCTCCCTGCCACTTATTGTGAAGATGTCAATGACCTTTGGAAATGAAAAAGACAAAGGGGTTGAAAATGAGAGAATGGGAAAGAACAAGGAGGCTGAGGGGATAAGATTTGGCATTTGATTTGGTTTGACTTTATTCAAAGTTACTGAGTATATGCATTATTGAATGCTTTACCCACCAAGAGCCTAATTGAACTGTTTAGAGGGCACAGCTCTTCGTGTCCTGGCTCGGTTAGTGAAGTGCTGCCTAAAACAGAGCCTTGTTACAAAGAAGACCATGGGTTTGATTCTCAGTTCCTACTGATTCCAGCCTGAGCGTTCAGTTGGGCCTCATCCTCATAAGTCAACAAGGCAAAATCCAGCATGGTTCCTGCTGATCACTGTCAGGAATGCCGATCAGAAAGTTTGCATATGCTGTTTCATGTTTGTTTGTAATGCTATGCTGCCAGCACTCCTCAGCTACACTTGAAGCATTTATCAGAATCTGTTACCTGTGGCTCAGTAACTACCACGTGTATGTATTATCACATTGAATTGTAGTTTTTCCTCTTTGTTCTTGTACAGGGTATGGATGTTACTGGCAATGCTGATATTTGTTGCCTGTCCTCAGTTGCCTTTGAACTGAGTATCTATGTTGGCAGTTTGAGAAGGCAGTTTGGATTCAACTACGTTGCTGTGGGTCTGGAGTCGCAGGTTGGCCAGACCAGAAAGGGGCAACAAAGTGCTTTCCCTGAACGCCAATAGTAAACCAGATAGACGTTTATGACAAAATTGACAATGGTTATATGGTCGCTATGAGTCTTGTCTTTAATATCATTGAATTGTTGAATGCCAGTTGCCATGTTGGAATTCAAAGCCATGTTCAAGGAAAGCGTGCATCAGTTTATTAGTCCAATGACGTGACTATTGTGCTATTGCCTCTCGAATCATGGGACGGAATAGTGGTGGGAAACTTTAGGATTAATTTGATTAATGAATATAAATGAGACCAAGAGTGGATTTTTTTAATCATTTGATGTAACTGATGTATTTAAAAAAAGTAACAGACCTTTTTGTTAATATTTCAATCTCCTCCGAATAGGAATGGCTTTGATCTCCTGATGATTTCTTCCTTTAATCTTGTGGGTATGGTTATTGCTCTTCTTGCAGTGGTTAAACTCACTGTAAGGTTTGTACGTAAATTTCATGTGTAGGCGACAGTTTGCAACAAGCCCATGTGAAGGGTTGTGTCTCTTGAGTGGGGTCTTTTACTCAATATTGCATTAGTCTACTGGGCACTCGTTTACGTCTGTTTCCATCCCCTCACCCATATACATCAAATTCCCAATACTGGCCCAGAACCGCATCACCCATGAGAAATAAAGGGGGAGTTGTCAGGGGAATGGCTAGAATGGTTGCCTGGACATGGGATGCCTTGCCATCTTGAAAACTGGATAATGGGGGATACAGGACATAAGAAACTGGGATGTTTAATTTTTTTGATTAGTACTGTATCTGTCAATATGATTGAGACACTCTTTTCCAGTAAATTTCTCAAGTATCCTTGAAGGTGCTGCCCTTGGGTGGAAGACCAGTTTCCTAATAGCAAGCTTTCTTATGTTATTTTGCTGAAATAAATAAAATAAATATTCTTTAAGTGCATTTATAAGGCAGTGTTCTCCAAATCTTTTCAGTCACATGTCCGAAATATTTTCTTTATCTGACTTGATGTCAGATTTTCATCAAGCACTCCCATAAAAGAGACTTTTTAAAAACATTGTTAGCCGCAATATGAATACAATCATTCTGTTAGATGGACGGAATGGGACTTGGTGGGAGTGGAGCACCTGTTCTACCATAAAGTGCATTACAAGTTAAGTTGAATTTGGCACTTGTAAAATTTAGATTACAACCAGAGACTGAATAATAAGATCTGAAGGGAGTCAGATGGTGAACAGGAAACACATTAATTTGTTTTTCTGCCTGGCCAGTTGTACTGAAGCCTGTCAAATCCTTACCAGCAACATCTCAGATATTAGGCACAGACATAAAAACGATACAGTCTATTATTGTGCCCTTTCTGTTCTGCATGGTTCAGTAGCATTCTTTAATGTACTTTGTGATCAAACCATTCAGGAGCAGCTAATGTGGAGCATTTCTGACAACCTCCCTATCCTAAAGTAAGTTGGGTTCTTCTGTATGACAGTGTTGGTTACATAAAAGCAATAGGTTAATATTTGATTCAATTCTGAGAAATTACTTGGTGTATTTAATTCGGCACTTATTTCTGCATGCAGTTGTTTGGAGTTGGCTGGCTAACTACGAGTTCAGTGTTCTGATCTTGTGATACCTTTTCTAGTCATGTTCCCAGTAATGGTGTTGATGCAACAGTTATTTTAAACTGAGTCCATTTCATCGCTCTTTTTCTGAAGTGGTCTTTTCATGCTGAAAATTGGCACTTGCTGGCTAAATATAACTTTCAAGAACTCCATAACTGTGCATGGAAAGGGCTGAATGGCAAAATCCACTATCTCATTTCAAATCCAGACCAGACTGATGGGAAGAAAGTCATCATTCAGTTGTGAAATGCTGTGTGAAGTGAATTTGAGATTTCAAGCTAGTTGCAGGTGAATGAAAATTCATATCACCAGCCTCTTACTGGAGTCTCTCTCAAACTGTAGGATACCTATTGTGCAGAGCCACGCTATCAAAATAACACTGGTAGATGCAGAGGATGGCGGATTTTGTATCTCTTCAGTGCTGTGCTTAGTTCTTGCTATGTTTGAAGTGTCAAAGGGAACTTTACACTGCACATTAACTAATATTTATCTGGAAGTACTTGAATAAGGCAGCATTGAAACAGCGGCTCCTTACATATAGCCTATCTTTACCTAGGAGTGCTTCATTCTTATTTTGGGTGGTTTTGTTTCACTTCTTCTGTAAATTCAGGTTATTGTACCTTTACCAATACTGCTCTAATATAAATCTAAAATATAATATATAATCTAAAATACTGCCGCACTCCCCACCTTGCCTTTTCAAAACCTGCCACCTGCCTGTAACTTATGCTGTCCCTAAAGCACTGGATCTCTCTGTACCCCTGTTTCTGACCTTTGCTTTCTGGACACTAAGCTCTGGAATTCCTTTCCCAACTTTGCCTGCTTCTGAATGTCCCTTCCATTTTAAGGTACTCCTTAAAATCAGCCTTGTCTTCTGTCCATTTCCTTTTGTGACCAGGTGTCAGCTTTTATTTGCTAATGCTCTGTTGAAGTGTTTTAGGCATTTTACAAAGTTAAAGGTGTAACATGTATTTAATTGTTGCAAATTTACCAGTGAGAGAACTGCATACAGCTTGTTTGCATGGTAGGGGTTGAAAGAGGCAGATAGTTTTGGCAATGGTTTTCACCAGATAAGACCTGGCCTAATCACAGATTTTTTTTTCCCCAGTTACTTTTCAAAAATACAACTGAAATTGTTTGAGGCTATGAAAAATTACAGTTTTTTTTTAAATTTCAGATATCTGCAATGAGATCAATGAGGAAGTTGAAATTGCTTATCCCATTACTTGTGGCGAGAGCAAAGCTATTCTCTTGTGGAAGAAGTTTGTTTGTCCGGGTATTAATGTGAAATGTGTAAAGGTATGATAAAGCTAACAATGTTCTAGCTTTAACTGTTCTGACATTTCTTGTTAAATTTGCTGCTTATTATCTTGTTGAGTCAAGCAGACCACAGAAGTCTCATTTGATTTCTTGCTGATGCAGTGTTGGCAGACATCAAATGAGTCAGCAACAGTGGTCCTTCAGTTGATCTAAGACCCCTCTGATCAGGAGGGCTAACACAATCAGATTGGGCTGCTACTTCTGGCTGTTAATCCTACTCCATGTGTCTGAGGTATTGTTTTGTTGTATTGTGTTTAAGGGTAGAATATTCTACTGCTGTCGAGGTACACAAATCCCTCTTGAATCCCTTATCCCTTGTGCAGCATACAGAGGAATACACACATTCCCCAGCATGAGACAGTGCCTCAGTTTCAGAAGGTGCTTCAGCTGCATTTTGTTAGTGTGGGATATCTCTATATTTTTGTATTTGTGAGTATATGCATGCTTGCAGTATCCTGTTACTCGTACGGAAATCTCTTTGTCACTTAGTATACGACCAAAAATATCTATATTTTCAGCTCTGGTTGACTGAATTATCGGATTTTCCTTTTTTTTTAGTTTAATGATCAGCTTATAAGCCCAAAGCAGTTTGTACATTTGGCAGGGAAGTCTACACTGAAAGACTGGAAGCGGGCAATTCGAATAGGAGGTATAATGTTGAGGTTGGTACCATTTTTTTTTCAGGATTGCTGTTTTTTAATCTCCTTTGTGTGATCTTGAACCCAGGATAATGCTGTCTTTGTGCTTTGTTTTTTAAATACTTCTGTGCCTTGACATCAGCCTCCTTGATTCCTTTTCTGCTAACTCTTAATCATGGAAAGCTTTTTAATTCTCTTCAAAATCATTGTCATCTCCCTACATTAAATTACTCAATCCATCCTTTTAATCTATTTATTGTCCCATTTCTAATGAATTACTGAATCCGAGGCCATGAAATCCCAAGTTTGATTCCTAATCGGTGGTTGATGTGCTGAGGTTCGTCTTTGGTCACCCTGCAGAGTTTATAATCATTTCAATCCCTGTTGTCAGCAAGTTATATCTAAGTGCACAAGCTTGGCTAACACACCGGTGTGGCACTTGGAGTGCTGAGGTTTAGCTATGCTGGATATCAGATGAGGTGTTGAACTCAGGCCCTGTCTGTCTTTGCTGATGGGCACAAAAATCCAATGAAACTGTTTTGCCGAAAAGCAAGGTGTTTCCCCAGTGTCCTTGTCAATACTTATCCCTTGACCGACACCATGGAAGGCAGATTTTATCCTTATTATCTTGTGTGCAAATTGGCTGTCCACTTTTTCTACCTAACATCAATGGCAGGAATTCAGAAATGTTGATCCTGTATCCTAATCTTTTAACATTGATGCTTTCTGGAATATTGAACCCATTCAGCTAGGTTTATTTTACTTAACATGTTTAAATTTATTAGTTTTCTTTGTTTATAATTGAGGTAATGACTCCTCTCTATGCACCTAGGTGTTTGTACTTGGATTGTACGCTTATGTTTTTTGTTTGAGAGCAAGCGCGTGAAAGATGCCTGCGGGAGCCTTGGCTATGTGTTTCTTAAATTCTGTCTGTCGGCTTTTCTTGCCATCCTCCCACACTTCTTTCCTAAACATTTTTGTATCCTGTTTAATTGGGAGTGGCTACTGCCAAGAATGTTACACTGAACTACTGACAAGCACATGTTAGTATGTAGCATTATAGAGTCAGAGTCTTGCAGTATCAAAGCAGACTCTTTGGTCCAACTCATCCGGACTGATCAGGCATCCCAATCTGACCTAGTCCTGTTTGCCAGCATTTGAGCCATATCCCTCTCAACCCTTCCTATTCATGTACCCCTCCAGATGCCTTTTAAGTATTGCAATTGCACCTGCCTCCACCACTTAGTCTGGCATCCACTGGCATCCACTCTCGGTGAAAAAGTTATGCTTAGATCCTTTTTAAATCTTTCATCTGTCACCATAAACCTGGTCCTCTAGTTTTGGACTCCCCACCCTAGGAAAAAAGGACTTTAGCTATTAACCCTATCCATGCCCCTCATGATTTTAGAAATCTGTACAAGGCCATCCCTCAGTCTCCGGCACTGCAGGGATGAAAGCCCCAGCTCAAATCCTCCAGTCCTGGCAACATCCTTTTAAATCTTTTCTGTACCCTCTCAGATTTAACAACATCTATGCCATATAGAGGCTACCAGAATTGTACGCAGTATTCCAAAAGTGGCCTCATCAATATCCTGTAGAGCAGCAACGTGACACATTTTGATCTTCTGCCCAATGAAGGCAAGCTTATCAAACGACGCCTTCACCACCCTGTCTACCTGTGACTCCACTTTCAAGGAACTATGCACTTACACCCCAGGTCTCTTTGTTTAGTAGCACTCTCCATGTCCTTGCCATTAACTGTATACGTCCTGCCCTGGTTTGCTTTACCCAAGTGGAACACCTTACATTTAAATAAATTAAACTCAATCTGTCACTCCTCGCTGCTTTGCCCCATCTAATCAAGGTCCTGTTGTACTCCAAGATGATCATTTTCACTGTCCACTGCACCACCTACTTTGGTTAGTAAGTTTGCAGTTGTCACCATTCTCCTATATTCACAACCAAATCATTTAAATAAATGACAAAAAGCAGTATACCCAGCACTGATCTTTGAGGCACACCACTGGTCACAGACCTCCAGTCCAAAAAACAACCTTCCACTGCCACCTCTGTTTCCTACCTTCAAGTCAGTTTGTATTCAGTTGGCTTGTTCCCTGGACCCCATGTGATCTAACCTTACTAATGAGGCTACGATGTGGAACCTTGTCAAGCATTTTGCTGAAGTCCATACAGACAACGTCAACCGCTCTGCTTTCATCTATTTTCTCTGTCACCTCTTCAAAAAACTCAATCAAGTTAGTGAGACATGATTCCCCACCTACAAGCCATGTTGACTATCCCTAACAAGTCCATGCCTTTCCAAATTCATGTAAATCCTGTCCCTCAGTTGCCTCCAGCACCTTACCACCACTGACATAAAAGGCCCCACCCATCTATAGTCTCTTGGCTTTTTCTTACAGCCTTTCTTAAATAATGGCATCACATTAGCCACCCTCCAATTTTCGAGCATCTCACGCGTGGCTGTCAATGATTCAAATACCTCAAACTGGGTCTGTGTTCTCTACAGGTATCATGAATGAGAGGTGATCTCTTTGAAGCTTGCAAAATACTTAAAAGGATATATATAGTAAATGCAGCTAAGATATTTCCCCTGGTTGGGGAGTCTAGAACCAGAAAACACAATTTTAAAAATGAGGAGGGTGCCATTTAGGCCGAAGATGAGAATCTTTTAAATCAGTGGTGAGCCTTAACATAAACATAAAACGACTGAGCTTCCACAGGATGTCAGATTCTGCTTACCAGTGGCCTATAGGGTTTTGGCCATGGTGTGAGTAAAAGGGATTGATCTCATTGAACAGCAGGGCATGCTCAATAGGTTGAATGGCCAACTGTTCCCCTATACAGGAGCAGAAGCTCTCTGTTTGAAGTAACCAGTGGACTATTAGCTATGAAATACATTTAAATTTGTGGGGTTCGTTTCCAGTATTCATGATACAGTGCTAAGCTACAATAATCCTAATGCTAACAACCATCTAAGCTCACACTTGGAGCAACAATTAACTGCCTTGGTAATATGAGGCACTGCCACTGTGACATACTTTAGGTAACAGTACCTTCAGACAACAGGACTTGGGAGAACCTTAAAGAAGAAATTCCAGTGGACATCACAGGTTGCTGAAGTGATGTCTCTGTGAACTAGAAACACTTGGGTTTGTATTTTATTCTCTGTGTTTTAAATTGAGGATTGAGGCTAAGATACACAGTGCAGGGCACTCCTAACGTTGGTAAAGATACTTCTAAAAGTTGGGGAGTTAGTAGTTGAGTGTCGCCATTTTTGTTAAAAACCTGTGAATTTTCAAAAGAATACTAAGGGAATTCCACAGTGTTGAAGCTGTGGGAGATAACCAGAGCCGTCTGCTTTCAAAAAAAATTTAACTGAAGAAAACCCTTCCTGTTTATGTATGGAAGCTGGGATAGCTAACTGTCATTTTATAAAAAGCGAAGGAAACCATTTGGCCCGTCTTGCCTCTGCTGGCTGATCGAAAAAAGACAAAAAATGAAACTAATTTCTGTGCATGTGTACAGCATTCATAAAACAAATTAATTGAGTCAGCACATTGGCTATCATACTATATATTTATTCACTTCATTGTGGAGGCATGGATGCTGATGATGTAGATTGAGTTCAGAATATTGAAGGGCATGTGACATTCAAAAGGAAGCTAGATAAATGTGGATGGATAGCACTCCAAATCAAAGACACTTGTTGTAGTAGTTAAGGGTGATCTTGGTTCAGGATATCGGGATATTGAATCTGGTTGGGTGAAGGTGAGCAAACTTTGGGAAGTGCAAGTTATCTGCAGGCTCCTGGACGGTAACAGTGATGTAGGAAGGACGGTACAAGAAGAAATCTTGGATGCTTTTGATAAAGAGATGGCTTTAATCATGGTATTCAGACTAACGCAAAATAAAAAAAAATTAGATTGGCAATGGTGGTCTCAATGAGGAGTTCATAAGGTGCTTTTAAGAGAGTTTCTTAGAGCAGAAAGTTCTGGATCTGACCATAGAGCAAACTATACTAGATCTCATGTTGTGTAATGTTACAGAATTAATTATCCCAAAGTAAAGGCACATCCCCATAACAGTGACCACAAAATTCAGTCGTGCTTCCTTTCAGTAGGGCAAAGAATGGGTCTGAGATGAGCACAAAACCTGAGCAAGCTCAAGTGATTTGGATGTTAAGTGGAAATAGATCTGTAGAAAAGCAGTGACAGACATTTAAAGGGATATTTTAGTGTAGTGTCAATAAGTACATTCCTGCTGTAAAGATCCAAGAGAGATCCTACTATATGTAGGTAATCGAAGAAGTTGAGGTATAAAGCATATAATATGAAAAGATGCATGGCTGGTCAGAATACAGAGAAAGGGAGAATGACTAAAAGGTTAGTCAAGATGAATAAATTAGAGCATGAGAGGAAGCTAGCTAGAAATGTAGAAGCAAATAACTTCTACAGGTATCTGAAAAGGACGAGAAAATACAGTGAGTGGTCCTCTGGAGGGGTGAGAATGGGGAGTTAATAGGTGATAAAGAAATGGCGTATGTAATAGATATTTTGATTCCGTCTTCACTCGAGGATGAAGTAGTCGATTTTATTAAGTACTTCGTGTAAAGGTTTTTTAAATGAAAATGCGAAGTAGATTCTGGAAAGGTTCCATCAGACTGGAAAGTTGTAAATAAACCACTGTTGAAAAAGGGAAGGAGACATGTCACTGAAGGCCACTTAGCTTAAAGTCTGATGTTAGTCAGTCTTGATGGAAATTCTAACTGAGCACTTGGAAAAACTCATGGCAATTGGGAAGATTTGGCAGGATTTTGTGAAAGGGAAATTGTTGAGTTGGTTTATTCTAATTCATTTTAATGAGTAGCGTGTACTGTAGATAAGGAGATCCTGCTGATGTACTATATTTGGATTTCCAGAAGTCATTAGACAAGGAGCCGCATAAAGCAATATCATATGAAGTGTAAGGGGCAATATACCAACATGGATAGAAGGTTAATTGGCTGATAGAAAATTGGGTGCAGAAATGGGCCATTTTCAGATTGGCACAGTATGATGAGTGTGATCCTATGTGAGTCTGAGCAGGACCCTTGACTTACAACTTATCAATGATGAGGAGAGAGAAAGGCATGGTGGTTAAATTTGCAGATGACACAAAGATGGGTAGGAAAGATTGTTGTGAAGAATGATATAATAAGAATGCAAAAGACTACAGGTAGGTTGAGTAAATAGGTAGAAATTTGACAGATGGACTACAGTTTGGGGAAGAAAAAGTTATTCACTCTGGCCAGCAAGATTTTAAAAATGTATTGTGTAAATGGAGAAAGACTGTTATATTCAAAGGTACAGTGGGAATTTAAGCATTCTAGTCATGCATGAACTTCAAGACGTTAGTATGCAGGTACACCAGGCAAACACGGAGATTAATGGAATGCTGTCCTTTATTACAAAAGGGATTGCACACAAAAGTAAAGCATGATGCTTTGGTTAGATAGGGCATTGATGAATATTGTGTGCATTTTTGGTCTCTTCATTTAAGGAAGGATTTAATTGCATGGAAGTAGTTCAGAGGTTTACTAGATAGACAACCACTGATTCCAAGTGTCATACAAGGAAATATTGGACAGACTGGACTTGTTTCCTCCAGAGCTGAGAAGAGGTGAGAAGTGACTTGATTGAAATGTGCAAGATACTGACTGGTCTTGAGAACGTAGGTTGAAAAGGCTATTTCCTCGTAAGGGGCTGTCCAGACCTAGGGGATACTGTTTTAAAATTAAATCTTGCCCTTGCAGAGCAGAGATAATGGAAATTTTTTTCTCTGAGAGTTGTGTGACTTTGGAACTCTCTGCCTTAGAAGGTGATGGTCATGGGGTCATTCAGTATCTTTAAGGCAGAAGTTGATGGTTCCCCTTTTCTAACAACAATCTAAGACTGACTGGGGTAGGTAGAAATTTGGAACACAAACAGAACAAACACTGCACTATTGAATGATGGAACAGGTCTACTTCTCCAAATAGTACAAAGGGATCTGGGAGTGCTAGTGCAGGATTCTCTAAAGGTTAACTTGCAGGTTGAGTCCGTGATTAAGAAAGCGAATGGAATATTGTCATTTATCTCAAGAGGGTTGGAATATAAAAGCAGCGATGTGCTTCTGAGACTTTATAAAGCTCTAGTTAGGCCCCATTTAGAATACTGTGTCCAGTTTTGGGCCCCACACCTCAGGAAGGACATACTGGCACTGGAGCGTGTCCAGCGGAGATTCACACGGATGATCCCTGGAATGGTAGGCCTAACATACGATGAACGGCTGAGGATCCTGGGATTGTATTCATTAGAGTTTAGAAGGTTGAGGGGAGATCTAATAGAAACTTACAAGATAATGCATGGCTTAGAAAGGGTGGACGCTGGGAAGGTGTTTCCATTAGGTGGGGATACTAGGACCCGTGGGCACAGCCTTAGAATTAGAGGGGGTCAATTTAGAACGGAAATGAGGAGACATTTCTTCAGCCAGAGAGTGGTGGGCCTGTGGAATTCATTGCCACGGAGCGCAGTGGAGGCCGGGACGTTGAATGTCTTCAAGGCAGAGATTGATAAATTCTTGATCTCGCAAGGAATCAAGGGCTACGGGGAGAGTGCGGGTAAGTGGAGTTGAAATGCCCATCAGCCATGATTAAATGGCGGAGTGGACTTGATGGGCCGAATGGCCTTACTTCCACTCCTCTGTCTTATGGTCTAAATTAATATGTTCAATTAGTCTCACTTTTCCAGCTATTTCCCTATAGCTCTGCGCGGACTTCGTTTTCTTTTGAAAGTTACAATTCAACTGCTTCCGTTATCCATTCATTTCTTTTCCTGGATTGAAAAACAATAAATCGTAGCTCAGTCCAAAGCCCACAGCAGGGAAAACTGCTGTGGAATTACAGCTGCACATACTTCACCCAGTTTACAAGAGTAATAGGTTATGGTATAGTGCCAAGTAGCCTTGGAGTGTATTATATAATAACTATTATCTTTGGATGCACTTATTTGCAGGAAAATGATGGACTCTGGGCAGTTGGACTTCTATCAACATGATAAAGTTTGTACCAATACCTGCCGCAGCACCAAATTTGATCTTCTAATCAGCAGTGCCAGGGCTCCGGTTCCAAGTCAGCAGAGCAATGTGATACAGACCCCTACCTCCATAGATGGTGAGTGCAATGTCACTGACGGAGGGAGAATGTTGAAAGAGGTGGAGTTGGAGTGAGGGTGTATCCAAAAATGTGAATAGTTGTGCATTCATAATTGTTGCATCTATGAGAATTGTGAGATTTGCACTTAATGCCTGCTGTATTTATTTGAGTTTACTGTAATGGCAGAATTTGTAGATTGGGACAGAAAATGCCTCTGAAATAGGGACAAAGTTCAATAAATGTTTCAGGCAAAATCCTTCACAGAATTTTCATGGAATGCTGATTTACTGATGTGTGCATTATAACATCTCAGATTTTTTGCGTGAGTGGTTTTTCTTTATTTCTCTATCATGGTATAGCTTAATGTTTTCATTACTGGCCTAATCGATAGAACGTGTAAAATCTAGCAGGGTAGCTTGAGAAATTGAATTCTCTTTTTAGTCATTGATAAATTTAACTGTGAAGCTGACAAATTGTTGTTTAAAAATCTAACTGGTTCATTGCTATATTTTTGGGGAAGGAAACCTTGACCCCATCCAGCTTACAAATAAATTCAGTCTAGCACAAACTTTGACTCTAACTGGTTTCTGACCTAACAAATCAGTCAGGGGCGACTAGACATAGATGATAATTGCGGAAGTTGTCAGACAGTGAACTTGTGAGAATGACTGTTTACTGAACAACCAACAGGGATGGGAGGCATGTTGAGGTTTTGTTTTCCTGTGGTTCATTTCATGGGACGTGGGTGTCACTGCTTAGACTGTTTTGTTGCCTGAGCCTAATTGCCTTCGGAAGGGTGGTGGTGAACCTTGAATCATTGCACTGCATGTTGTGAAGTTAGATGCATTGTTGGTAAAGAAAAGAATTTTGGCCCAGCAGTGACAAAGGAACAGCAAGATTTCCAAAACGGAGACGTGGGTAACTTGAATATGGCGGTGTTCTCAGGCTCCTACTGTCCTTGTCCTTCAAGATGTTAGAAATCACTGGTTCGGGAAGTTACGAAAAGAAGACATGGCAAGTTGCTGTGTGCATGTTGTAGGTCTACACACTGTTGCCACAGCTTGCCACTTGTGGAGAATGGAATGTATAGCATGGTGGATAGATTGACGATCAGGTTGCTTTGTCCCGAATGGTGTCAAACTGTTCAACACTGGAGCTGAATTCATCCAACCAAATAGAAAATATTCCAAATGATGCCATACAACAAATAGAAAGACTTGGGGACTCTAGATGTTGGTCACCGAGGAATACTAAGTGTTTGACCTGATCTTGTAACCAAAGTATTTATGTGACTGGTTATGTGTATCAGTAAGGATGGGATGCTCACAAAGCTGTCTCCTCTGGTTAGTTAATTTATCCACCCCTATCCAGGATAGATGTGGCAGATTATCTGATCCCCTTAGAGGATAGTGTAGTGCTCTCTGTTTCTGCTGTTTAGTGTGTGTGTAATCTTGTGCTATAGCTTCACCAGATTGCAGGTTAATTTTAGGAATGTCTGATACTGTATCTTGTATGTTCTTCATTACTCCTTTTGAAAACAGGTCACTCCCTTTGCTTGATAGTGGTAGAGTGAGAGCTGATAGTTTAGAGATTATGGTGAAATGACGTCCTCCTACTGATGGCATATAGCAACTCTAACAATTCCCAATTTTTCTGTTTTTTTCTGAATCTATTGCATGTATCTTGATGGTAGTAATAATCAGCACTGTGGGGTAATTGTCATTGTGAAAGATTTTTTTATCTCAACAAGGACTGTGCTTCCCACCATTACTGTGTTGGACAGATACATAAATAAGAGCTATGAGGATGAAGTCACTAGATTTTCCTTTTTTGGCTTTATTAGCATCTGCCACAGGACTAGTCTGGCAAGCTTTGTCCTTCAAGATTGAACAGTAATGTAGCAGTAATGCTACTGACCATTTTTCGTGATGTATGAAGCTGGTCGTGGAGCCTTTAGAATCATCTATTGTCAGATTGAGTTAAGATAGCAGATCTTTCTTCCTAAAAGAGCATTAGTGAACCAGCTGGATATTTATGATATTCTAGATATTCTAGTAGTTTCAGGTTGTCTGTAACTGTTACCAGCTTCTTATTCCAGATTTGTTTTGTAAATTACAATAACTGAGGAATTTAAATTTAATGAAATTAGAACTTGTCTCTTCCTCATCAGTTTAGCCTACTGAATGATTACACCCAACAAAGTAACCAGTCTGCCACCATGCCCCTCTGGTGAAGCCACAGCACAATCAGGTTTTCTCTATCTAGCATTATTGGACAGGTTATATTGTTTCAGCACAGAGCTGCCCCTCAGATTTTGTCGGCACTTGTGTTTCCATCTTGCTGACCTTGCACCACGTGAAGTCAGCATATTTTATGTCCTTCTCTGGGCTGGAATATTTAACCCAGCATTTATTAAAGGGCTACTTGGTCTTTTTTTTTTAAATTCAAGCACTTTGAAGCACAGTGACGTGTACCCCTCCCCAGGAGCTTCAATGAAGTCAGAGATTTAGTGTGCTCTAACTGAACAAAAAAAAAGTTTTTGCTTGAGGACTGTTATGGACCAGACCAAATCCCCTCAAGATATATTAAGATAGTCTAACTTTTTTCTTGTTCTAAAGGTAAGCGTAAGGCATTGCATTCCAGACACAACTTGATTGGTTAAACTACATGAGGTTAAGCAAAATAGTTTAGTTTTATACCACAGTTGAAATACAGACAAAAGAAAAGAATTGGCTTAACTGTAACTATCGAAATGCTTAGTGAAATAATATTTGTATTAACTAACCGTTCCAATACGGTAACATCACATAAACAACCTTTGCAAAGGCAAATTCAGTAAAGTAGATTTTCATGTGCAATTCCAGCAGCAAGAGGAGAAGCCCAGCTTTTAGCTGTAACAGGAGAGGAATAAGAGATTCCACACCCAGCTTCAAGAGCCCAGCAACTGTTTAAAAAAAAAAACTAAAACTCAAACTCAAAATCCTAGTTTTGTGGGAGCTTGACCCCACCTGTTCAAGCTGCTTCTATTGTTCCAACTTTTAAAACACAAAATCCAGGCCCCTCAAACTATTTCTTTTATTGGCTTTGGAGCAGACCTTTCAGCAAATCCGTCTCAACCTTTCTTCATAAGAAAGCAAACCAAAATTACACCTCTGAAAGCCATTGTATCATCACAGGACCGTTAATTTTATAGGCAATGGGACCCACATAACTGTGTCTGAAGAAAACACTGAAGAATGCATTGAATGGAGTCCAGCTCTGACTACAGTTGCTGTTACTACAGAGGACTTGAACAGGAAAGACGGTGAAGAGATCTCTGGTGAGTTCAGTGAGCCTTTTTTTTTCCTTCACCACCAAGCTACAGTTAAACAAAGCTCCGTCAGAATGTTGGGACTTCTAGCTGACATCCAGCTGCCTGTAGCCTGTGCAGAATGAGTGCAAACACATTGTTGTTGTTTAAAATTAAAACTCAGTACAATAAAATATTTAACAATCTTTTCTGTTTGTGTCCCAGTGAGGAAGAAGGATTCTAGGAAGAGGATAAACCAACCACAGTTAACTAAGAAAGTTAAGCATTAGATCAAATTGTAAAAATAAGCATAAAATGCGGTTACGAATACTGGCAAGTCAGAGGTTTGGGATAGATTTAAAAATAAACAAAAGATGACTTAAAAAGTAGAGGAGAGAATAAAGTTTGAGGGTCAACTGGAGAATGAAGGTGAAGAACTAACAGAGGAGTTGAATGAATACTTCATGTTAGTCTTCAAGGCAGAAGACAGTATTCCAAAAATTAGCAAAAGGGGAAAAGGAACCAAATACAGTAACTATCACTAGAAGAAAAACGCACTCGTGAAACAATTGGTTCTAAAGGTTGATGTGTCATCAAGACCTGGTTGGTTATATCTGAGGATATTAAAGGAAGTGGCTGTAGAGATAGTGGATGCACTGGTACTGATCTTCTGCGTATCCGTAGATTCTGGAAAATTCCCAGAGGATTGGAAAACTGTCAAAGTAACATCCTTCAAGAAGGGAAGAGAAAGTGACAATAAACAGCTAACAATATGCTAGTTAGCCAAACATTTGTCATTGGGAAAGTGTTGATCATAGAGCATGGAAACAGACCCTTCAGTCCAACCAGTCCATGCCGAACACAATCCCAAACTAAACCAGTCCCAACTGCCGCCTCCTGGCCCATAACCTTCCAAACCTTTCCTATTTGTATATCCATCCAATTGTCTTTTAAACATTGTAATTGTACCCGCATCTACCACTTCTTCAGGGAGTTCATTCTACATGCAAACCACCCTCTGTAAAATATTTGCATCTTATATCTGTCTTAAAGCTCTCTGGTTAAAAATGTGCCCCAGTCTTGCAATTTCCCATTTTAGAGTTGATGGTGGTTGTCTTTTCCCTATCGATAACGCTCATTATTTTATAAACTTCTATCAGGTTACCTAGAAACCTTCTAAGCTCCAGTGAAAAACTTCCCAGCCTATCTTTATAACTCAAACCTTCCATACCCAGCAATATTCTGGTAAATCTCTTCTGAACCTCTCCAACTTGATAATATCCTTCCTATAACTGGGCAGCCAGAACTGGACACCGTATTCCAGAAGAGGTCTTACCAATGTCTTCTACAACCTCAAGATAACATACCAACTCTATACTCAAAAGGACTGAGCAATGATGGCAAGCATGCCAAACTCTCTTTTTTAAACCACCCCGTCTATATGTAACGCCAGCTTTAAAGAGTTACGTACCTGCACCCCTAGATCCCTCTGTTCTACAACACTAGCCAAGGCCCTATCATTAATTGTGTACGCCCTACCCTTGCTTGTTATACCAAAATGCAAATACCTTGCATTTATCCAGATTGAACTCCATCTGTCATTTTTCAGCCCATTGACTCACTTGGTCAAAATCCCTTTGTAGTCTTAAAAAACCTTCTTCACTGTCTACAATGCCATCGATTTTGGTGTCCTCCGCAAACATACTAATGATGCCTTCTATATTCTCATCCAAATCATTTATATAAATGATGAGTGAAAGAGGACCCAGAACCGGTCCCAGTGGAGCGCGTTCGCTCTCGCGCGCGCTCTCGCTCTCGCTCTCGCTCTTTCTCTTTCTCTCTCTCTTCCCCCCCCCCCCCCACCCAACATTAAGCCAATTACATATCCAGTTGGCAAGCTCACACTGAATCCCATGTGACCTAACTTTACTAATTAGTCTACCATGCGGAACCTTGTCAAAGGCTTTACGAAAATCAAAATAAACAACATCTACTGCACTGCCACCATAAATCTTTTTGGTAACTTCATCAAATACTCAATCAAATTTGTGAGACGCAATTGTCCTCACACAAAACCATCATGATTATCCCCAATCAATTTTCCCCCCTCTAAATGTCCATAAATCCTATCCTTTATAATCACCTCCAACAATTTACCCAGAACAGAGGTCAGACGTAGAGGTCTACAGTTCCCCGGTTTCTCCTTACAAACTTTCTTAAAGGTACAACATTAGCCTCTGTCCAGTCATCAAGTATCTCACCTGTAGTTATGATGCATATATTTGTGCAAGGTGTCTCAATTTCCTCCCTTGCTTCCCACAGTGTTCTAGGATACATTAGATTAGGCCTGGAAGATTTATCCAACTTCGTATTCTAAGAGCTCCTTAACTTCCTCTTCTATAATGTGAGCTGTTTTTGAAACAAAGTTTTGAAACATCATGCATTCTCTTGACTTCATTTCTTTCTCCATATAAAAACTATTCATTTAGTATCTCCCATCCCCTGGCGTTCAACACAAAGATGACTTACTTGATCTTTGAGGCCCAATCGTCTCTCTAGTTACCCTCTTGCTCTTAATGTATTTGTAGAATCTCTTTGGCAGATATGGTTAAGGATAATCCAATGCTATCCCGTGACCCCTCCTTTGCCTTCCTGAATTCTTCTTAAGAATGCCCTTATACTGTTTACATTGATTAAGAGATTGAATTGAACCAAGTTGTCTATATCTAAAAATAGATTTTTTTTTTATTCTTGATTAGAACATCAATATCTTTATTCATCCATTGTTCCTTAATCTTACCAGCCTTACCCTTCACTCTAACAGGAATAAAATGCCTCTGAACTCTCGTCATCACACTGACTATCTCCCACTTGTCAGATGTCCTTTTACCTGCGAGCAGTCTACTCCAATCTACTTTGGAAAGTTTTTGTCTTATACCATTAAAATTTGCCTTACTCCAATTAAAAACTTTAACTTTTATGGAAAGCTTATCCTTTTCCATAACCATTTTGAAACTAATAGAATTATGATCTCTAGACTCTAGACCGAGTGTTCCCCCACTTTTACTTCAGTCACCTGCCCTGCCTTAACGCCCAAAGAAGGTCTAGGTTTGCTGCTTTTCTAGTAAGAGCATCCACATATTGATGAAGAAAATTTTCTTGAGCACATTTGACAAATTCTTCACCATCCAAACCTTCAACACTATGGTATGCCCAGTCAATGTTTGGAAAATAAAATCCCCATTTATTACAATCTTATGCTTACATATATCTAGAATCTCCCTACATATTTGTTTCTCAATTTCTGTCTTACTTTTAGAGGCCTATAGTACAATCGCGTCAAGTGATCTTTCTTTTTTGTAATTTCTGCCCATATATTTTTACTAGAGAGTTTTCACAAACATCTTGCCTAGTTACAGCAGTAATGTATTCCTTAATCAAAAATGCACGCCCCCCCCCTGCCTTTCTTGCCTCCTTTTCTAGCCTTTCTACAGCATCTAAAACTGAGAACATTGAGCTGCCAGTCTTGTCCATCTCTCAGCCAAGTTTCTATGACAGCTTGATGTCCCAATCCCTTGTCCTTAAACATGCCCTGAATTCATCAGCCTTACCTGTAAGACCTTGCATTGGAATGAAAGCAGTTTGTTTTTTGAGATGCTACATACTGAGTCTCTCTTGTCCTTCGTTTCAGAACCTACCCCATCAAACCTTCCATTTACACTGCTACTTAGCTAAAGTGAGTGGCGGAATTCTGATGAAGGGTCTAGGCCCGAAACGTCAAGTTTTCCTACTCCTATGATGCTGCTTGGCCTGCTGTGTTCATCCAGCCCCACGCCTTGTTATCTCTGATTTAAAAACGTACATGTTTTAAGAAAACTGGAAAAGACTATGTTTGGGGCAGATACCACAGTATTGGTATTGTCATTTATTTCTCTCAAAATGCCTATATTGGGTTGTTAATTCTTCCAGTTTGTTACCAGGCCTACATCCAGTGAATTTGCTGTTGACCCTCCATCCTCATAGATTGTAGTTATGTCCCTGATTAAACTCCGATGCTTTCTTTCCCTCTGGGTCCCCTTCGACCTCTGAATCTCAATACATATTCAGCAAAGCATCTGGACACCATTCAGGGACCCGAGTCCCAGTGAGATGCAGAACCAGAACCAGCACCAGTTCATGATGTGCATTCTCATACAAGACTTTACCCATGTCTCAAACTATTCCTCCATTCAGGTTTCCTGTTCCACAGGGCACCGTATAGGTTCCTTAGTGGGGGTCTATGTGGAGTATCTATGGGTACTTTTAAATCATCCTCACATATTAACATACTCCTAGCCTCACCTCAATACCCAAGGATCTCACGTGGTTATCAGATGTCACCCTGTGTAGTTATATAGTGATTAGGTCAGTCATCACGCTTCCCCCATCATTCTGACACAGTGGTATATTTACTGTTACACAAACAAAGTCACTTCTTGTAAAGATCTAGTCTTGGTTCGCTGTTATTAGTGTCCTGTAGTCATTACATTCTTCACACTATGATGTGTGCTTGCAGTTGGATCTTCAACCATTCACTCTTGTCCCTTGTATCTGTACCTCCACGCTCCATGCATGAGAGCCAACACTGCAATCCAAACAATTATCTTCCCAATTGTGCAAATTCTACAGCAAAGATAATTTCACGGTAATTTCTCCTCTTACTTAGTTCACACATCTGATCCGTGTTTGTAATTGAACAAATTGAGATTTTTTTCAATTTCTCAGCTATTTTTCCAAACCCACCCCTGTCTCCCCTTTCCCACCTGGGGGAGTTTGTTTTCAGCCCGCTCTTTCATTTTTCTTTTTTCCTTTGAGATCTTCTTTCTGTTAGGGTTACGTTCCCTGAAGGTGTGTGACTGAGTTTCTTGCTGTTTAGGTTCAGTCAGAGTTTGAACAGGCTCATCAACTCCTGGCATGTCTGATATGCGATATTGTTGGCAGTTATTCTGTGCCCCACAGGACTTTAATTGGTTTACATAATACCATCCAATTTTTCCTGTAACTAAGAGTTTTGTGTGCTGAGGGACTGGCATTCCCTATCACTGAATAGGGGTCTGCATGCCTTAGAGACAGGAAGGTCCCAACCTGGAAATGTTATAACGTCACTCATTGCCCTATCCATATGTCAGTAAATTTGGCTTTCATCTCTTCCTGTAAATCCGCTTAGTGATTTCCTTACATGTGCCAATTAATACCCGATTTTGTAGATGTTTACGGTAGTGAGAACCTCCTGTGTCCATTGAAAACTTGATGAGCCAGCCACCAACCTTGCCCTGTACAGGGGGTCTTCCCACACCGTTCCATTAGCATGAGGTCTAACACCGTCACGTTTGGGGGCTTTTTCCCATTTGGGTTGGTATCATACTGCCTGCCTGTAAACCGGTCAGTGTCAAGGCTCCTTCAAGAGGCAATGGGACAGCAATGGAGATGGTCAATTGCGAGCAAAATGTCCTGCTCCTCCACAGTTAAAACACTTCTGGAGGTGGCCACAATCCCAAGGTCAGGTGAGGGTGTCCCCTCTCTCTTTGCCTATAACTCATTCTTAGCCTCCATCTCTTGGGCCTTTTTCTGTCTCCATCTCCCTTCTAACCCCTTCCTTTTACGTGTAGCTTTTTCACGCTGATTTTGAAACTGTGTCAAGTGAACCATTTGGACCTGATTTTGTGCCTCCAGATCTCTAACTTTCCTCTTCAAATTCTCAATTTTCTTGTCTTGCTGCGAAACTTGAGCACACCTCTTTACCTCTAAATTTCCATTTCAAACTATAGTTTTCTGTGTACACGTAACAAATCGAAACTGCCTTCTCTTTGGGTGTGTGTGCTGTCCCATATTCTCCTGGGCATTATCCCAGAGTGTCTGTGCCGCTGATCCAGCGACCACCTGATCGATGAAGTCTGACCCATAACGGAAAACAACCCACCGCAGCCATTTCTTACTAAGGTAATTCTTTTAAAACTGCTTCCCATACTGGCTGACTGTTTGCCTGCCATGATCTGTATTCAGGCTGCTGTCAGCAGACTTTGAAGCTCCAGCTGTCAGGTTCAGTGTAGTTTGTCAGAGCCCTGTCTGTTGCTGCTTCAGAATTTCAGGTTAAGTATGATTTTTCCCTGTAAAGCTTATGAAGGTTTGTCATGCAGGAAATGAGGGGTGAATTCTTATTTCACAGCTACTGTCAGTATTGGTTTCTAACATACTCTCTGAATCTTCATCCTGAAGTTACTGATGTTGATGGAATATCTGGCTTCTAATGAGGTTTTATTTCTTGTTGCAGAAGACACCCTGGCCTTCTGGAAAGGAATAGCAGACGTGGGTTTGCTGGGAGAAGTTGTCACTAACATTCAGAAGGAGCTGATGGAGATGCTGGCAGGTGTTCAGCAGAGGATGTGTCAAACTCCATTGCAAATCACAGGTAGATGACGGAACATCTTGCTGTACTATGTATTTGGCTGTTGGCTGTCAAATAATGTTTCCATGAAGTTGGTTATCTGTCCTGTGTCTGATACTCCTTCACTTGAAGATCCTGCGGACTTGAGTCTGAGAGGTTTATGTTGTGATGTCCTGTCTTGTCATTCCACTCTGCACCTAGCCAACTCCAATTTGGAAGGGATTTGAAAGTTAATTCCAGTTGATTGGTCTAATGCTATCTGTGCTGAACTCTCAGCCTCCACTTTTTATACGCTTCAGTTTGCCCAAGGACCTTCTGTCCATAGCCTACTGAACAAACCCAGCTTACCAACCATTCTCATTGACCTTCCTGGACACAAGTACCTCAAGTTTCAACCTGTGCCGCTGTCTTTAATACCTTTGTGGCTTCGTTTTCCCCGTCCACAACTCTCTCCGCCCCTACCAGATCCTTTCTGTTCCCCAAATCCCACAGTATTCTCTTGGTAAATGCTGCTGCTTCCTCTCCACCTTTCCTTCACCACCCATGGCTTTATCTTCATCTGTCTCTGTGCAACCCCTCAAATTAACACGCTCTGTCTCTTGCAACACTCTCCTTTAAGATTATCCTTAAAATGCATTTCTTTGACCAAACCTTTGGCCATCTCCTCAAAACCCCTCTTAGACTTGGCATTAATTTTTCCTCATAATCTTGTAAATAGTTATACTATTTTAAGTAAGTACTTATACGTGCTCTTGAATGTAAATTACTTTTGTTCTTTGATTAATGAATTCCTCTTTCTCTCCACCACCACCCTACCTCTTCGCTGCAGTGTTATTCAGGCTGCTGCTGATGGACTATCTACTGCCCTTGAGACTTGCCAGTACTGTCCTCAATGACCAGACAATTCAGTCTAATTGACAGAAATACACCTTCTCCCCTTGTTTTCCCAATTTGTTTGGAGTTCCTGGAGGTTTGCAGAGGGCTACTTTTGGCATTGTTGCCTCATGATGAATAGAACCTAAATAACAACCTAGAATCTATTAATATGATCTAAGCATATAAGTGTAGGAACAGGAGTAGGCCACTTAGCCCTTCAAACCTGTTCCATCATCGAATGAGATTGTAGCTGATCTGTAAATTTGAATGTAATGATTGTGGTTAATGCCTGTGACTAGCATGGTAATGCAGAGGCTCAACTAATAGCTTTAGGATGTGGTGTCATGTCTAACTGTGGCAGTGGGTGGAATTTAAAACATCAGTTGAATTTGTTTTTAATGAGCAAGCAAATGCTGACTTTGCTAGCAATATTCACATCAAAAAGAATAATGATTCTACATTAAGTTAATTGTGATAGAGCTCTAGTTGTGACATCATTAATGCGGAAACAGAAAAGCAACCAGAATTCTACTCTTGATTATTACCATCACCGCCTGCGATTATGTAAATATTTGAAGAGAACATCAGCTTTCCTGTAATGCCCTCCACCATTAAATTAGCCTGTTAACAAAGTCTTCATTTGCCCATTAATGAACACTTTTGAGAGGTACTGGAGGATTCCAGGGTTAACCCAGCAATGGTTTCTGATTTCAGGATGGCTGACTGTGATCAGTAATGCCTATTCTGGATTAGAGATATTGCAAATATTTGTGCTTTGTTTTCAGATGCTGCTGTCCTAAATAATATGGCACACACTTTCGGCCTCCTGGAGACGGTGAAGAAAGTTTTGGACAAAAGGAAGAGTCAGACTGATCAAAGCCAAGAACAAATTCACAGCGACCTTGCAGGTAAGTTGCCTCACCCCCTTCTCCAGTGAAGGTGACAGGTCACCCAGGACAGTAGCTCCAGGGCCAAAGGAGCATGTATGGCTGTCCCATCCAGGAAAGTATCTGTTCATTGTTCAGCTCCTCCCACGATTCAGTTCTCCATTTAATCCAGATAGTGATGTATACTGCCAATTAAAAATTGACCTCCGGCTCCAGGCACTTGTGTTTTAATTGGTAATAGGCATTCCTGTTGTTGCGGGTATGGTTTCAGTTCGTTCAGCTGGCTTATGATGGACTGGCACCAACAATGCAGATTCAATTCCTATGTTGTTTGAAGTCACCCTGAAGGCCTCACCTTAATGCTGCCCCTCACCTGAAACATGGTGACTCTCAATCTAACTCATCACACTCTTCACTCTCAAATGAAAGAGCAGCCTATGGTCCCCGGGACTCTGCAACTTTCGCGTCTTATTCAAGGTGCGCAGGAGAATGAGGTTTTTCAATAATTGTATTCCTCTTGCTGATAGAAGCCCGTTGTCTTTAGATGACTTTGCCTTGTTTGCTGCTGTTGGAAACCCTATATAAAGAGTATGGAATTTGGGTGCCCTCCATCTGATTCTCTTCCTTAGGCAACATCTGACTCCTTATCTCAATGGCCTTGATGACCTATAAAATCTAGCATCTATTGTTAAGATATGGTAGCTATCTTAACAATAGTGGGTTTGGTTGTGTCATTTTTTTTTTGTTGTTGTGTAAACCCTTATCTCATTCTTTGCCTGGAATTTTACATTGATATCTATTGTTAAAAATAATTCCTACCTTGCCTCAAACTCACATCATGTTATGGAATTTAAAGTCTACTGCATTTTTCTAGTTGTATCTCTAGTTTGTGCCTCCTGTTAAGATTAGACTAGATGCCAATCTGTTTAAGTTTTTTTAGCACTGTTAGAGTTCCTGACATTTTACTAAATGTCAATGGAGCATCTTCATGGTGCAGCAACAAGTTTCATTTGTGCAATAAACCATCCTAAAGCACTTCAGAGGTGTGTTCACAAACCAAATTTGGCACTCGGCTGGATAAAGTAATATCAGGACAAATGACCAAAAACTTGATGAGAGGTCTTTTTTAATGAAACTTCTAATGGAGAGAGAGTGGGCGAAATGGACAGATTTATGGATGCTATTCCAGAACTCGAAGCTCAGGCAGCCGTAGGTGTTGTGTAAAAAGCCAGAACCTGAAAGAACCCCAAGATCTTGGAGTTAGAGGAGATTAAGAGACAGGGAGGGATAAAGGATACTGAAATTTTGGGGAGAGGGGCAAGAGTTGTCTGGTTGAAGTCAGTCCCATTCATTTTTACATTTGTGAATGGTTGCAAAAATGACGGAGTTTATTTTTCGTCAGTAATGCTCATACCTTTTCATTGTCTTCCTTTAAAGATCCATGCATGTATGTGCCATGTAATAATCTTTAAAATTGATTATTTTTCATTCCTTATAATTCCATATGTACTGACTAAGGAATGTTGCACAAACCTATGAAGTTATCATTGTTAATGTCAGAAATTAAGCAGTTTGTCCATTATTTTCTTGCCCCTCGCTAATTTTCTGTACTTTCCAACAACAGAACTAGAACGTCAGCTGGAAGAGCAGAGAAGACGTGCCAAGGAGCAGAAACTGAAAAACCAAACTCTGCAAAACGTAGTGTTGATGCCGATTGCTACTCCCAAACCCAACAAGCGCCCCCGATTGCAGCGACCTGCCTCAGCCACCATTCTTACCCCAACCACACCCGTCCAAACACCCCAGTTCACCGTCATATCACCTATTGCTATCACTCCAATAGGAACAAACTTCTCCGTTGCCAATGTCACAACCATGCCTGTGGCCATTGGCCAGCAGTCCAGTCCTGTCACCGTACACACATTGTCAGGTGGGACCCAGCTGTTCACCAGGTATGCTGGCGTGGTCACTGCAGCCAAGACGACTGCCTCTGACACAGTCACCATTCATCCCGCCTCCAGCCTTGCCCTACTGAGCACAGCTGCCATCCAAGATAGCAACACCATCACGACCGTGGCAGGCATGAACATGGGCCCCGTGGAACTGGTCACCGTGGACTCTGGTCTCGTGTCTGTTGTTCAGAGTCACAGCGTTGACCATTCAACATCAGAATCACAAACTGTGATTGAGATTCACCCTGGGCCAGAGATGGACTCAGACCCAGATGGAACAGCAGAAGCAGAGTGTGATGACAAGGTGCCGGACACAGACAACGAAACCCAAATACAAGCCATTGAAGTTGTGACCCAGGAGGAACAGCAGAGTGAAAGAAATGAGAAAAATTAATTATAAACGAGTTATTGAAGTACTTGCTTGGCTGTATCTGAATGTACTGTTACCAAAACATAGTTATGTGTAAAAGGTATGAATTTCAACCTGAAGATTTTTTAAAGGAAGGAATGTGATATTATAACGCATTCTGTACGCTGTGTTCTGCCTGTTCAGCTGGACCTTCAACCTTGGATCAGAATTTACTTCAGTTTGCCTTGTTTTGCAGGCTGCTAACCAAGAAGTGTTTGGGTAGCATGTTAGCATCTTGACCTTAGCGATCTCGCATTGTCTGTCGCCTTCCCTGCCCAGAATAACTTGTAAAGAGGATGCAAGCTCAGGTTCACTGATGTATGTAAATAAAAGTTAAATACCTGACCCACATACTTCAAGTTGGTCGCCACATATTGACCAACACTGAATGGATTGATTCAGTTTTAATAACCTGAGGTGGCTGATAACATTCAATATTGATTTCTATCCGTGGAAGAAATGGGGTATTTTTGCAGTGTGAAACAAAGCAAAAGCATAAAGAATTGTTCATGGTAACAAAATCAACTCAGTGTTCATAGCAATGCTGCATTGGGTACTTGGAAACAGTTCTGGGAGGCGATCACTACACGTATAGATTAGCAAGAAACAACAGCTGCTGTAAATCTGAAGTAAAAGTAAATTGCTGGAAATGCACAGCAAAATATGTCAGCATCTGAAAAATTAAAATGCGATTTTGCATCTTACGATTTAAAAAAAAATTCCCTTGTAAAACATTTACCTGTCTTCTCTTTTCAGATGCTGCCTAACCTTGCTGTGTGCTTTTATTTTCACTGTTGTGTAACCCTCTTGCATATCCTTGCCAAAATTTGAACAAGCCTCATTTGTGTAAGGGCAGCTTCAGTGTCTCCTTTCCAATGATGTTTTCAAAAGTTTCTTAATGTGAGCCTGTACTGTTTTCATTTGCTTCTTATTATGAATCCACACTATGTACATTTTTTACTAAACCAACAAAAATGCATAGCATTCCTGTATAACAATTAAATGCATGTGACAAGGTAGTTGAAAATATTCAAATTCTTTTATTTGTGTCATGTCTGAAACTACTTTTTCTTTAATTACTGTACATCCATTGGTAGATGGGTAACAAAACCTAATTTAACATTGGTGAAAGAGATTTCAAATTCTGATAAACTAATCTTAGATAAGGCTACAGTAAGGATCACTGCGACTGGAATGCCCCTGAACTTGGAGGTGGTGCAGAGTGTGGTGGCTTTGGTCAGTAGGTGTGGATGTTTTGCTGCTGTTCACTGCACCTCGCTGGAAAATCTGTTCAAGCCTCTTCTAGGCCACACTAACCAGTATGGGTTACTTCGAGTTCACTTAATAAAGAATGAAAAAAACTGAAAATGCTGGAAATACTCAGCGGGTCAGTCAGCTACTGTGCAGAGAAACAGTTAACATTTCAAGTCAATTACTTTTCGTCAAGACACATGAGAGTTTGACTTGTCTCGGCTTGTTTCCTTGTAATAAAATGTGTTTACAACTTTTAAAAAGAATTCACTTGTAAAACATTTACCTGACTTCCCTTTTCAGATGTTGCCAAACCTTGTTATGTGCTTTTATTTTCACTCTCGTGGAACCCTCTTGCATAATCTTGCCTTTAATGTAGTAGAACACTAGGCTCTTCGCAGAATCTGATCAGATAATGACAAAGCCAAAGAAATAGACAGCTGACTGAAACTTATTCAAAGAAGTTTTGAATATAAATTACAAGTTTTCTAAATTATATAGTATTACACTTTAAAAATACTTCTTCTGTAATGTGTGTGACATGCTACAGTTATACAAGATGTTATATGTGTTTGCATATTTAAGGGAAGAGAATTTAGTAAAGGAATCTCGTAGCTTAGCATCTAGGTATCTGACAGTGTGGCTGCAAGGAATAAATGAAAGATAGTGTGAAATGTCAAAGTTAGAGAAAACAAATAAGGCCCTGCGTGAGGAAAAGCTCCTTTCCATATTTTGTTAATAAATCTTCAAAATATTGGTAAAGAATTGGGAAATGATAAACATTTAGAGTCAGAGCTGTATAGCATGGAAACAGACCCTTTTGGGTCCAATTTGTCCTTGCCAACCAGATATCTTAAATTTAAACTATGCCTATTTGTCAAGTGTTTGGCCCATACCCCTCTAAACCCTTCCTATTCATGTACCCATCCAGATGCCTTTTAAATGTTGTAATTATACCAGCTCCACCACTTCCTCTGGCAGCTCATTCCATACATGCACCACCCTCTGCATGGGAAAGTTGCCTCGAGTCCCTTTTAAATCTTTCCCCCTCACCTTAAACCTATGCCCTTTTTACTTTTAGACTCCCCTATCCTAGGAAAAAGACATTAGCTATTCACCGTATCCACTGCCCTCATGATTTTATAAACTTCTGTAAGGTCACCCCTCAGTCCCTGCACCAGGGCAAATAGCCCCAGCCTATCTAGCCTCTCCCTATAGCTCAAACCCTCCAACCCCTGCAACATCCTTCTAAATCTTTTCTGCACCCTTTCAAGTTTCACAACATCTTTCCTTTAGCCAGGAGACTAGAATTGAATGCAGTAATTCCAAATGTGGCCTCACCAATGCTCTGTATAGCCACATGACATCCCAACTCCTCTACTCAGTGCATTGACAAATAAAGGCAAGTGTATCAAACACCTTTTTCACTACTCTGTCTACCTGTGACTCCTCTTCCAAGGAACTACGAACCTTCACTCCACGATCTCTTTGGCAAACTCCACAGGACTTTACCATTAAGCGTGTAAGTCCTGCCCTGATTTGCCTTTCCAAGATGCAACACTTCTCACTTATCTAAATTAAACTCCATCTACCACTCCTGGGCCCATCTGATCAAGATCCCGTTGTATTCTGAGATAACCTTCACTGTCCACTACACGACTAATTTTGGTGTCATCTGCAAACTTACTAACCATTCTTCCTATATTTTCATCCAAATCATTTATATAAATGACCAAAAGCAGTGGACCCAGCACTGATCTTGGCAGCACTCCGCTGGTCAAGCCTCCAGTCCATATAAACAACCCTCCTACCTTCAAGCTAATTTGTACCGTGAGGAAATTCGTTGAGGTTAAGATACGTTGTTGGGCTGTAGCAAAAGCAGTTTGAATCGACTGACCCTTCCTCTGATCCAGAGCTGGAAAATGAGTTCTGTTCTCTATCCCTAAATTTAAAACACAAGACAGTGATTATAAGTTTGTGGTGATATAATTCCGCTGAATAATTGCATGAATTTGGAGTATAAATTACTTGTTCTCATTTAACAATTACCCTAGCTATGCGATATCCTTGAATCTTCCTTGTGTCCTATACCTTTCAGTCATCTGACTCTGGGCTTCTGTGCATTGCACTCAGCAGTTCAATATAAGTAGTAGAGCCTTCAACTCTCTTGAATGTACTCGTACTTAGAGCTCTCAGTAACCATCACCCCTCTCATCACCTTTGAAAGTTATCTTAAGATTGAATTGCCCACTATGTTTTTGGTCACATTTCCTAAATATTGCAGTGCACCTCGGTGTATGTCTTGGATTGATAGAAATTAATGTTTATCAAATTGTGCCTGTGGTCCTGCCCGTTCTTCAACCTCCAGTTTTGTGCTGTTGCCCTGTGTAGTTTCATAATGTGTTTTCTAAAGCACATATTCTTTTAAGTATATCTCATGTACACTTTCTAATTCAATAGTCAATTGTGGTAGAGTTACCATTTTATGTTCTACCGACTTCTTTTGTGAAAAGCATTTCCCTGTTAGGTTTTGTTGCTAACTCAACCCATGGCACGTATGAGTTTACTACTTTCGGGAAATTACTTCACAAGGCAGATTGATACAGTTGAGGTACAGATAATTTGCGATCTAATGGGTGGAGGAGGGACTAGAATTTTTTTAAATTAAATTTGTATCTAAAATCTCAAGGCTATTTACAGTTTAAAGGAATGAAACTCCAAATACAGTTTGTGCCAGAGAAATTGATTGGTGGTTATTGCTAAAGAATAATGTGACAGTTGTTAGTCATGACATTTGCAAACTACATTTTCTGCAGGGGGACTATTGGACAACTTCTGCAGAATTGCAGCAGCTTTCTGACTCCGGGACATTAAGGGCGATGTGCTGATTTACAACAGTGCTATAGGGTAGCACAAGCCATGCAGCAAATTATAGCAACTTGATGTTCACAGGGTATATTTTCCTCACAGGTTGTTGCCTGATTTGTGCATTTACAAGTGCTAGCGTTGTAAAGTCTGATCCTATATTAAATGTGAGTTGTGTAGATGTATCTAATTATTGTGATAAATAGCTTTCCAGGTTTCAGCCCAAAACCTCTTTGGCAGTTTCCAATAGCCACGTTAGTTAACTGCCCTCCCAGATACAGCATGAAGCCAAGCTGTCCAGTGAATCCAAGTTTTTTCCTGAGTTAATGGTTACTTTGGCTAGACCAGCCGGTCTCATTCATTGAATTGACTTCAATAGCCTGGGTTAGCAAAACCGAACCATCAGTAAAGTTGCTTTTAGCCTTTATAGCTAGGCTAGAATACAAAAAGGGAGCTTTGCTGCAGCTTAACAAAAGCCTATTTAGATCACATTATTTAAAGCTCTACATACTTTGGAAAGGATATTGTATTTGGCGTGGAAGGAGTGCAGCACATTCATTTGTTAACAGGGCTCCAAGGAATAGATTGTGGGAGGACCATATGAACTAGGCTTGTGGTCCGTTGAATAGAAAAGATAAAGGAGCTATTTGATTTAGATTTCCAAGGTTGTGAAAATTTATTATGTTGATAGGGAGATACTACTGACAGAGGAAATGCAGAGTACGGAGAACGAAACTTATAATCAAAATGAGGAATATCTGAAGAAACACATATTTGCAATGGGCAGTAGACGTGTGGAACTCCTACAAAAGTAGGTGCCAGCAAAATTTTTTTTGAATTCAAAGTAGAGATTATTGCTAGCCCTAGGATACTAAGAGCTCGTCTTGTTACATGCTACATGACCCTGCCTCAGGGTTAGAAGCTCCCAATTCGAAACCACTCCAGGGCTTGATGACTTTATGAGTAAGTTGTAAAGGTAGCCATACTGATTAATCATCAACCTGTAAGTTCTTCCAATATGTCTGACAGTGAGTGATTCTTCTGGTCAGCCATACTGTAGAACAAAACGACAAGCCAAAATTGTAGATAAGCATAGATTAAATGGAAGTCCATTGTGATCAATGTTGCCTTAGGTTATAGTACCTGAAAAGGGGGAGAAGGCATAGTGATATTAAGCTGTGGTGGCTGGATGACATTAGGATTCAGTCATATCATCATCAAGCATAATGGAATGGGTAGGAGGAGGTGAATGATCTACTTTTGTATCAATGTTCCCACTTCTGCTGACTATCCTTTTTCTACTATTTGCATATTCATGTCATGGGATGCAAGTCGTTCATGTTATGTTGTTTTGATGATTGATTGGTCTGCTGTTAGTCTCTCTTAGCCACTGGGTTGCGCCCAACGTGTTTAGTAAAGGGGTAGAGAAAATTTGAAACTAACATTGAAAGAACATAATTTCATGGTCAGGTTACGTTAGATTATATACATTTATGCATGATGGATTTTCTAACCTATGCTATCACGTGCAATTTGCAACTTCTCTCGCAATGCGGTGCTGCTTGTACAAATTTGTTTGAATGTTGTATTCATGGAGATTTGGAAGGGCCATCATGATGTTTCGGCAGATGAGAATGTGAAAAAAAAACACTAAATCACAAAGATTAGTGGTACAATGGTCAGATGTTTTAAAACTAGCAAAGGATGAATTTTCTTTCTTTTAAAAAAAAGTTGAGATAAAAGGTTAGAAAGTAATACAAGAATGCTAAAACTTTCTTCAAGTATTTAAGTAGAAAATGAGTAACTAAAGCTAGCATTGGTCCTGTAGAGAGTGCGCCTGGGGAATTAATAGAAAAACAAGGAAATTGCAGAGGTGTTGAATAGGTGTTTGTTTCCTTTTTTTCTCCCCACTGTAGAAAATCTAGAAAAACTTCCTGAAAATATCTGAAAAAGTGGAAGGAAATTAGAACAATCACTATGACCAGGGGGAACGTGGTGGGAAAATTATTTGACCAAAAGACTTTTCAATCCCAAGCCTGCATCTAAGGTCTTAAACGTGGTTGCTGGCGAGATAGTAGATGCATTGGTTATTAACATCCAAAATTTCTGAATCTGGAAGAGTTCCAACAGATTTGTTACTTTCCAAGGTGACACATTTGTTCAAAAAAGTCGGGGTCTATGTTGGGCCCTCAGCTTTTTACCATTTATATCAATAATTTAGATGAAGGGAGCGATGGCGTGGTAACTAAACTTGCAGCTGATGCAAAGATTGGTAGGACCACATCTTAATTCTGTGTACAGTTTTGGTCTTTTTGTTTAAGGAAGGATGTTTAATGCTTTGGAAGTGATCTGGTGGAGGTTTAGTCAAGTGATACCTAGAATACGGAGGTTGGCTTGTGAGGAAAAGACTTAGTTTGTTGTCACTGGAGTTTAGAAGAATGAAAGGTGACTTCATTTAAGAATATTAGATCCTGAATGGTCTTGTCAAAATTAATGTGGGAAGGATTTTTCCTGTTCTGGGTGGGCATGAACTAGGTGGTACTGTTTTAAAAATTAGAGATCACCATTTTAGGACAGAGTTGAGATTCTTTTTATCTTAGAGATTGTGACTTTTGAGTTCTCTGCCTAAGAAGGTGATAGAAGTGGAATTATTGAATGTTTTTAAGGTGGCGGTAGGTAGATTCTTAATAGGCAAAGGGACTGAAGGATATGGGGATTGATGGGACATTCCAAGCCACAAAGAGATTAGTGGAACAGGCTTGGGGGACAAATGGTCTACATTTATCCTCCTCCATGATTCATTTACAGTGCATGCATGTACAATTAGGAAGGCAGGTGGTATGTTAGACCTCATCACAAGAGGCTTTGAGTGCATGAGTAAAGATATCTTGCTGCAATTGTAAGGAGCCTTGGTACAATTCACTTGAAGTTTTCTTTTACAGTTTTAGTCACCTTCTCTAAGTAAGAATATATTTGCCATAGAGGGAGTGCACCAGATTAATCCTTAGAATAGTGGAATTGTTTTATATGGAGAAATGGATAACAGAGCCTTTACTTCCTAGAATCTTGAAGAATGAGGGATGATCTCAATGAAACTTAGAAAATTCTTACAGGGTTTGATAGGGTGGATGTAGATGTTTCCCTTGGCTGCTGAGGCTAAAACCAGGGGCATATTCTGTAGTTAATGGGTAGGAAATTATGATTGAGATGTATAGGAATTGTTCACTCGGAGGAGGATGATGAATCTTTGGAATTCTCCACCTCAATGGATTATAGATCAATCACTGAGCGTGTTTAAGACAAGAATCAATAGATTTTAGGAAACTACTGTCATCAAACCATATGGAGAAAGCACTGAAAAGTGACATCAAGATAGATGATCAGCCATGATCTTAGTGAATGGCAGAGTGGATTTGATAGGCTGTTCCTATGTTCAAAATACTTCAAAGCCAATTAAGTATTTCTCAAAATATTGCAATTGTTCTTCTATAGGATATGTCACAATCAGCTAACACAGAGTACCATCCCACAAAAGGCAAATTATTGATTGTTACATAGGACAGCAGTTTATATTTCACATGAGCAGTTTATATTTCACATGAGCACAAACTGTTGATTTCAATGTCTAGTTAATCTGTTTTGGTTTCAAGCAACATTTTGATTGGGAGAATGCTTGTGATAGTGCCATCTCTAAATTAGAACAGAGGATCATTTTGGTGTGATTCAGCAGTGGTAATTTTGCGTCATGAGATTGTTGTCTGTTCAGATCTTACTCCAGGGATTTATCTAGATAATCTAAGCTGACACTTCAGTACAGTATTGAAAAGGTGATGCATATTGGAGCTGCAGCCTTTCAGTTGTGAAATTGTACTGAGGCCCCATCAGCTATATATGTCACTATTTCGAAGATGAATTGCAGAGTTCTTCCTGGTGACTTGATCAATATCTATCCTTCAGCAAACATAACCAGATCATCAGGTTTCTGTCTTTTTTTAATTTCTCATTGTTGTTAGTGGGAGTTTGCTGTGCGTAAATTGACTACGACATTTTGAACAAACTTCAAAAGTAGTTAATTGACAGTAAAGCAGTTTGAGATATTCTAATGCTGAAAAGGTGCTAGATAAATACAACTTGTTTATTTCTGCTTGATAGCAAAATCAACACTACCACCAGAGCAGCAATGTCTCAATGCTGCAGTGAAGGACAAATGAAGATTGTACAATTGAATTGTTGATACCAGAATCTCCTAACTTCATAAGCAAGAGAATGACCATTGGAGCCAAGTTGACAGAATGCCACCAATGTTACAAATGTATCCCACTTATTCTCCTCAGTTCCATATAATCTCAAAATGTACTGCAATGGTATGAAAGCCTGACTTACACGATCTAACATGATCTCAACCCTCAAACCTGCCAGATAGTAACAAATCTATCTCTCAATGTCAGCAAAACTAAAGCCCCCATCTACATCAACAGAATGGAGGTTGAGAGAGTAAATCAAGTCGCTGCCATGGAAAGACAATCAGCCTCAAAGACCTATCGCACCCTGGTAATAATCTCCTACAACCTCTTCCATCAGCAGAATATGTAGAAGCCTGAACACATACAAGCAGGTTCAGGAACAGTTTATTTCCAGCCATTATCAGACTGTTGAATGGACTGTAGCCTCAAATAATGTAACCAGCAATACAAACTGTATGCCTCTAAGTCTTTTTGGTCTGTACATCCATCCTTTGCTTGCTGTGATCTTCCTGGAACCACTTGTAAACAAAGTTTTTCACTGCATTTCAGTACATGTGACAATAAAATCAAATCAATCAAAATAAAAAAACCCTCTCTTCATAGCTACAAATATCAGAAACACTACCCTTGTATTGGCAATCTCCAAGGTCTTTAACCCAGTTTTCTCAGACAAATTCCATGCTATACATTCCCAAGGGCAGAATATTTCACTCCTGGTGTTGTGAGTAATGGAGAGGAAGGTGGGAAAATGTGGAATAAAAAAAAAATCAGAATCTTGATGTCAAGAAAAGCTTATGCAAAGTTACCTTCAGATATTAAATAGGGACTTCAAAATCTTGCCATCACATGGCAACTACCTTATGTCCATGTCATTGCATCTTATTAAAGCCCTAACATTTTTTTTCCTTTATTCATTCATGGGATGAGGGCATCACTGACCAGGCATTTATTGCCCATTCCTAATTACCCAGAGGGCAGTTCAGAGTCAATCACATTGTTGTGGGTCTGGAGTCACACGTAGACCAGACCAGATAAGGATGGCAGTTTCCTTCCTTAAAGGACATTAGTGAACCAGATGGGTTTTTCCCAACAATCAGCAATGGATTCATGGTCATTGTTGCATTCTTAATTCTAGATATTTTTATTGAATTCAAATTCCACCATCTGCTGTGGCAGGATTCAAACCCGGGTCCCCAGAATGTTAGATAACAAGGTGTAGAGCTGGATGAACACAGCAGGCCAAGCAGCATCAGAGGAGCAGGAAGGCTGACGATTCGGGCGAAGACCCTTCAGTGGACTGAAGAAGGGTCTAGGCCCAAAAAGTCAGCCTTCCTGTGCCTCTGATGCTGCTTGGTCTGCTGTGTTCATCCAGCTCTACACCTCGTTATCTCAGATTCTCCAGCATCTGCAGTTCCTACTATCTCTCCCCAGAATGTTATCCGGGTCTCTGGATTGACAATCCAGTGATAATACCACTAGGCCATCGCCTCCCCTTACTGGCTTTATCAATACAGTGGTTTCAATTCTAACCCTCTCAATTAGCCATACAGTGTAAATTCCTGACATATAAATCATATGGCTGCGACTCGCTGAATGCTCGTCCTTGCTCCAACTGGAGTACCAACACATGCTTTTGCCAGGTCACTGTGCATACAAGAAAACCTGCGTTTCATACATCCTATGGGATGTATCTTGAATTCATCTTGCTTTCTTAGCACTCACTCACTTTTCACTTACTTAGAGGCTGCCAACCTCTGTATAGTTCACATTGCTTTCTTGGCACACAATTCACTGACTTCAGCACAGACTTGTAGGCTGCCAATCTACGTGGGTGATATCGCTTTCCTAATGCCCAAGGCTTTCAGTGCTTGGTTACAGGCTGATGGCTTCTCTGGTTTCCATTTATAGAATCATAGAATCACTACAGTGTGGAAACAGGCTCTTTGGCCCAACAAGTCCACACCGACCCTTGCAGCACCCACTCAGACCCATCCCCCTATAACCCACCTAATCTACACATCCCTGAACACTACAGGTAATTTAGCATAGCCAATCCACCTAGCCTGCACACCTTTGGACTGTGGGAGGAAACCGGAGCACCCGGAGAAAATCCACGTAGACATGGGGAGAATGTGCAAGCTCCACACAAACAGTCGCCTGAAGGTGGAATCGAACGCAGGTCCTGGTGCTGTGAGGCAGCAGTGCTAACCACTTTGATTTTTAGTAAAGAGGGAGAGGCAGGCATTTATCATTGTGGGGAGCATCGAACAGTCAAGAAGCTGACCATACCATTCTTCAACATTGTACCTCATCAATGTCACACTTGCAACACGTGCTATCTGTTTATACATTTACTTTGCTTCACTTTGGAGATGAAAGGTCCTCTCACAGAAGTTCTCGTGCGAAAATTTGGTTTGCTGTCAAAACTTGGTAGATGGCGAAATCAAATGGTGAATTCAATTAAAATTTAGATTTCAAATTAACCTAAATGTGATCAAGTAACTAGTGTCAATTATTGTAAACCCCACCTGGTTCACCAACAGCATTCCTCGTAATTTTGTTTTTCTTCTGCACAGACCTCCGACGTTTGTACGTGGCAGTAACTTCCACAACTGGAAGTCAATGCTGCAATCCACATCAGCATGCTGATCACAGTGTGTGGAAGGTTGGGGAGCGACATGCCTGGCACATCCACAATTTCCAGGGAATATTGTTCACTAATGTCTTTTAAGGAAGGAAATCTGCCATCTTTCCCTAGTTTGTCCTACGTGTGACTCCAGATCGACCACAATGAAGTAAACTTTTACCAGGGTATGACACAGCTTTGCAAGCTTCTCAGTTTTATCAACCTGCTACCCTGTCTAAACAAATGAATGAAACAGGATGGATGGATCATCTGGCATTGACTTAGGCACTGGAAATGACACAGCCCTGCTGGCCCTATGATAACCTTCCTATCTTCAATGACATTGAGTCAAAATCTGAACTTCTTCCTTCGAGAAATTGAGGATCTTTCTATACCAAATGAGCTGCAGTGGTTCAACAAAGCAGCTTATCACCATGTTCAAGGGCAATTAGGGATGGGTAACAAAGGCTGGCCCAGCTAATGATAGCCAGATCCCTTGAATGAAAATAAAAGAAATTAGCAACATCTGAGGTCTTGTTTCAAACTCAGATTGCTATTCCACAGGCCAATCAAACAACAGTCTGACGTAGCCATACTCACAAAATCATACCTTACGGGCAATATCCCATACACCACCATCATCTTTCATGAGTATGTCCTGGCCTATCAGGAGGATAGACCTAGTAGAGGTAGTGACACAAAGGTGTAAAATTGGGAGGAAGTTGCCATGGGAGTCCATTGACTCTAGACCCAATGAAGTCTCATGGCATCATGTCAAACATAGGCAAGGAATTCTGCTATTGATTACTACATACCACTAACGCTTCCCCACACCCCCTACCCCATCCTTCAGCTGTTGTTGAACACCACTTGGAAGAAACACTCAACGTGGTTAGGGCACAATGTACTTTGGCTGCTGGACTTCAATATTTATCACCAAGCGTGACTTAGTACTATCACAACTGATGGAGCTGGTCAGGTCCCAAAGGACATGATCGTAGTCTAGGTCTGCAGAAGGTGGTGAGAGAATTAACTCAAGAGAACAAAAAATCTACCTCACCTTCTCTTCACCAATCTACTGGTCCCAAAGAGTCCATCCACTGGTAGGAGTGACCACCACACAACCCTTATACAAACAAACACATCTTCATACTGAGGATACCGTTCATCCTATCATATGACATTACCACCATACTAAATTGGACAGACTTTGAATAGATCTAGCAACCCAAAATATTCTAATGAAAAATATTCTCCTTGTACTACTGCTGCGGGTTTAATATCTAAGTCCTTTCTTGGTGCCTCATTTTCTAAGAATTCTTTAGAAATTCTTACTACGGCAATTGGCTTTGGTATGTTCAGATTTATTAAAATGGAGGCATGTTATTCTCTTTATCACGTTTTTGGTTCTAGCTTTTCTCCTTTATTACTTTAGCAGCTTTATACTTGTTCTCTAAAACCACTACCTCTTTTATCCACGAATTTTCTACGAAATTCCAATTTTCTTGTTGATTCCCATATGATCATTTCCTCATCCTGCAACAGTCTATGTGCGATATAAGCAACTGCTAGAACAGCTGCTTTGTGAATCATTGATCCTTGATGCTCATCTGAATAAGCACTTAGATTTGCAAGAATGATATTTCTGAATTCTTCCATAATCATAATTTTCCTTACATTCTCAATTTTTTTTAATCTAACTTCAGTGATGACCTAAGCTAATGATATAGCATTTCCTTTTCCTCTGCAAGATCTATAAATGTCTAATTAGGTTACTTTCTTGTAGTTCTAAATTTAAATTGGTAAGATTCTGGGACAAGCTCATAAGCAATGAGTATTTATTTTTAATGCTTTTATAATCTGCAGATTACTCTTCTGATAAACGAGCATACACAGTCATAGCTGTATCTGTCAAAACATCCTGCAACATTGAGGTCCAAACTTTTTCTGTCCCGTTACTTTTTCTGATGATGTGAAGTATCTTCCAACTCAATCCTCAGTAAATTTAATTTTGAATTTTTTTTAAACTGAATCAAATACCTCATTGGAATCAGAATTATCTTTTGAGTTACTAATTCATCTTTCCTTTTTACTCTAAGATTTTTGATGGCCAAAGCCTGTTGTGTAATTTCCTTAGCTGTGTGAGTTCAAACTTTTTGAATTCCATCTCCTTTTCCATTATTCTGTTTTTTTCTCTCTCTTCCCTCTCCATTTCCAGCTTTCTTGTTTACAAGTTTGTCTTTCTTTAATTTTCCTCCTTTTCCAGTATTCACTTATCATCCTTTTCCCTTTCCATTTCTCCTTGTCTTTCTTTCTCCTCCTTTATCTTTTCTCTTTCTCTTTTTCTTCCAATTCAAGTTTTTTCCCCTAATTTCCTACTCTATCTTAGCTAGTTTCATCTGTGGCATCATAATTTCAGTTTTCCCTCCTTCAAGTTCTAAATGTTAGATAATCACTTTAAACATCCACTTCTTACAAGATCCTGTTTTTACTTCTACATTATATTTGCTAACTGCCTCGGTTTAGCCTTAGTCAAAGATTTCAGATAATCCACTGTTATGTCTTTCACTCCCAGAAAATTTTAAGCATCATCTAAAGCCATTTTTAAAAATCTAATCTATGCAAAAAACTTCACAAAGCTCGTGGGTTGCATCCATACTAATTTTATTTTTAAAAAGACACGGATCCCTTTTAATTTCTATAAACTCAACCCCAGAAAGAGCCGTAACTTTTTATGAGGCCAGCTGTTTTTACTACTGGACAAGTAAATACCAGAATGAAATTCTTGAATTGGGCATGTATTTAAGGTGAGAGGGGGAAAGTTTAAAGGAGATGTGAGGGGCAAGATTTTTACACAGATAGTGGTAGGAGTCTGGAACACACTGTCAGAGGTGGTGGAGGAGGCAGATATGAGAGGGGCGTTTAATCGACTTTTAGATAAGCACATCAAAATGCAAGGAATGGAGGGATATAGACCAAGGGCAGGCAGAAGGGATTAATTTAACATGACATCATATTTGGCACAACACTGTGGGCCGAAGGGCCCGTTCTTGCGTTGTACAGTTCTATGTTCTAAATCTAGCTCGATAGATCATCTTAAAAAAAGAATTGAAGCACGCAAGGCTCCAGATGTTCTTCTAAAGGTAACAAAAATGCTCAAGTTTGTATTGTGCATAAAAAGCAGGTCAAATCCATGCCAACTGACAGTGCCATCAAGTGACACTTAAAAAGAACAAAGACCTTCAACATTCACTCCCTCCCTTTCCATTTAAAGCTTTATTTTTAAGTACAAGTTTCTCTGCCTTCCTTTATGCCCCTTTCCAAACTCTGGGTTCCACCAGGGACATTCAGTTCCAAATCTCAAGACAGACTTTGTTCAAACTTAGAGAAAGAGCTGAGCTCCAGAGGTGAGTTGAGAACGACTGCTCATCAAAGCAGCATTTGACCAAGTTTGGAATCGAGGAACCCTAGGAAGTTTGGAGTCAATTAGAATCAGGGGATAACACATGGAGTTTGGAGTCATATCTAGCAAAATGAATGTGACTGTGGTTGTTCAAGGTCAATCATCTCAGCCTCGGGATATCATTACAAGAGTTACACAGGGTAATGTCCGACGCCCAACTGTCACGAGCTGTTTCTCTCCAGTATAAAGACCGAAGTACAGATGTTCACTGATAATCACGTAAGATTCAGCACCATTCATGAACTCTCAGATACTGAAGTAGATTGTGTCATACATATCAAGGCCTGGATAACAACCAGGTTTGGGCTGATAAGTAAAAAGTAACACTTAGGTCACACAAGTGCCAGGCAATGACCATTAACAAAAAGAGAGAGTATAACTATTGCCCTTTGACATTCCATAGCATTCTTATTAGCAGATCCCCAACTATCAACATCTGGTAGGGGGGAGGGGAGGGGGTGTGGGGGTGGGGTGGCAGGGCAGGGTGGGGAGTTGGGTTCTGTTTAGCAGAATTGGAACTGGACCAGCCTTATAAATACTGTGGCTACAAGCATAGGTCAGTGTTTAGGAATCTGCAGTGAGTAACTCACCTCCTGTCTTCCCCAGTACCTGTCCAGGACCTACAAGTCGCAAGTCATGAGTGTGATGACATGCTTCCCCTATGCCTAGATTGATCCAACTCCAACAACAAGCTAAAAGCTTGACACCATCCAGGACAAAGCAACCCACTTGGTTGGCAACACCATCAGTCACCATTCCCTCCTTTCAACATTCACTTCCTTCTCCACTGCCATAAGTGGAAGCAATATATACCGTCTATAAGAAGCAATGCAATAACTCACCAAGGCTCCTTCGTATCTTCCAAACCCATGACCTCTGCCACCTCAAAGAACAAGGACAGCAGATACAAGTTCTCCTCTATGCCCCACATTATACCTCAGGTGGTAGGTTGCTGATGGGGCGCTCACAAAGCAGCCGCCCTGCAACTGAGGGAGGACAGTGTTGGTGAAGAAGCTAATTTCTGAAGACTTTAATAATCTGTTTTTCTTTTGCCTGCCTCAAGAGGGAGCTCTAGGCAGGTGGGGAAAGTCCACCTGAGATACACTGGGCATTATGTCAACAACTTACATTAATATAACACCATTAACATGATAAAATGTCTCACTGTATTTTGCAGGAATGTTACCTGACAAAATGGAGCTCTGAGCCACAGGAGAATTTTAAGCTGGGTGATCAAAGGCATAGTCAAAGAAGTAGGTTTTAAGGAGCATATAAAGGAACAGAGAGGTTTAGTGTATGGATTGATCAATAGATAATTTATTCATATTGTATTCTTATGTTACTAAAATTGAGTTTTCAAATGATGTAGTCAGTAACCATTGAATCTTTGAGCAGATAGAATACTGTGACCCAGTACTGGGGTTAAATTAAAAAAAATACACATAGCACAGGAACAGGCCCTTCAGCCCAGCAAGACTGCACCTGCCCACGATGTCTTTCTAAACTAAAAACTTTCTGACACTATGCTGTCCATATCCCTCTGTTCCCTGCCTACTTATATATCTGTCAAGATGCCTCTCCAACGTTGTTATTGTATCTACCTCCACCACCTCTGGGATCACATTCCAGGAAATTACTACCCTCTGTGTAAAAAGCCTGCCTCTCACATCTCCTTTAAACTTTCCCCCTTTTACCTCAAAACTATGTCCCCCTAGTAACTCTGACAATCCACCCTATTGATGCCTCTCATAATTTTGTAAACATCTATCAGGTCGACCTTCAGCCTCTGATGTTCAAGTGAAAACAGATCATGTTTGTCCAACCTGTCCTCATAGTTAATACCCTCCAAACCAGGGAACATTTTAGTAACGCATTTCTGTGCTCTCTTCAAGTCTCCATACCCTTCTGGAAGTGTGGTGACCAGAACTGTACACAATATTCCAAATATGGTCTAACTAAAATTCTATACAGCTGCAATTGGGTTTCATCCAACTACTCCCACTTCTCTCACTATTTCTCCATAATGCTAAAAATCTTGGACTGAACTTTCCCATATTTTGCCTAACTGTCAGTTTTGGAGAGTTTCCTGGAGGGTTTTCCCTCATAAACACTGGTGCCTTTTCTCATGCAATTGTCTGCTGTTCACCTCGTTAATTATGTATCCTGTCTCCACGGCATGGCTTTCGCACACAATCTATCCAGAATCACGCTTGAGAGCATGAGTTGAGGGTTTTGCCTGTTATTCTAGGTTACCACTACCACCATCCCCCCAAAACAACCTTCATGTACCTTTCTGCATTGTAGTCCCTGTCGACCCTATTTGCTTTGATCCTCTCCACATTTGCACCCAACACTTTTACTTAACCACTAAGCTCCCCAGTTTAGTCCTGAACCCTGGGCTTATTCCATCGCCATGCTGGAAATAGTGATCCACTGTCAACCTCTTCAAAGACAGGGTGGTGGTGACTGGTAATAACTCCCCACTGCTACAGTACCCAAACCCCTTCCATACAATATTGATTCCCACCCTTGTAGCTGGAGCTGCCCTCTGCCCTCTCCCCCTATCCCAACTCAAAGTGATAACTATCTCTGCATTCAGTGGCTCCAATCTCCACACCTCATAGCTACAATTACCCCAACACAATACTGCCTCCTGATGACCCCTCTCCCCCCACTCCCCCAACCCCCCACACCCCATTCTTCCACTGATGTTTAGTACCTAAGGCCTCAGGTCTAACCAAGGCCCACAACCCAATCTACTTGGGGAGTCAGTCCCCGCTGATCTTGCCCTAGCTCCTTGAATGATTTCGGTGCAGCTTCCTGGTACACACCAGTAATCTCCAAGGTGGTTGAACTGGACATGGAGTACGAACTGCAATCCAATGCCTAGACTGTAAATACAACATCTCCTTATCCTAACCACACCAACCAGCTGACTGACGCTGGCCAAACCCTGGGCTGAGGTTGGATGATGCCCTTGGCTAACTGTGGCAATACCCCTAAACAACCATACTGCCCCTTGACCAGACTAAGGTTTATTTCCCTTAGACTTTCAGACAAGGCCAATTTGTTGAAGCACTTGTAGTGTGTTCACTATGTAAGCAGCTGGCACTGGCTGTAAATGCTGCATTGACATAACACAGTGCCATACAGCAACATGTCTGCCCCTTTGACTATGCAACCTTGGCAAACAAGCTGCCTTGCTTTCTGACTGCACTAAAAGATAAGGTGAGACAGAACCACTGTGAGCCTGTAAATTGTGGATGAAGCTGCAAGGCAAGGCAGAGATGTTGTGAGTGTCCGAGAGAGCATAAAGCGAGTACGTGCTAAGACTGCAAGCTATAAGCCTGAAGATGCACTCTGTTCTGAAGCATAAGATGTGTTCTGTCCCCATGCGCAAGCCTGAGATGTCCCACAATGATGTGGTTAGGCTGACGTTTTGCCGATGCTGACGTCCATGGATAGGGGATATAGGTGTTCACTGTCCATGGAGTTTGCCCTGAGATATTGGGGAATGCTGGCCAGGGTAGATGCTGGAGAAGATGCTGGCAAGTTGCAAGCACCAGGCAAGTGCTCTGACTTTCAAGTCAGGAATAGGTACTGTCTAGTTTCTTACCAACACCTGGAAGAATAGCTACCTGCATACAAATGAGGCAAGGTTACCTAAAAGTGAGATGTTAATGCATTCGAATAGTGCCCTTGCCGCTAACTAGAGAGATTACCATCTAGTCTTTGAAACTTTATGACTCCAGTGTGTCAAAAGCCCAAAGGAGGTCTAATGGATAAATTAATATCAATGCAGTTTTATTAGAGGCAAATTGCATTTGACTAATTTGATCAAATCATATGGTCACACAGTTGGTGTGTAAATACATTTTTTAAAGGCATTTGACATAATAGACTAATTAGCCAATTTTAAACCATGGTAAGGAACAAGAGCAGCACAGACACAGAACCTGCAAGGGACAGAAAATAGAGTGTAGTGGCAAACTGTTCATTTTTCAGACTTTCCTTTTCCATTGCTACTTCTTTTGCTGATTGGAGCAGAATAGATAATGGTGCTCCTCAGGAATCGGTTTTAGGAATTCTGCACTTTTGATGAATAATAATAATTTGGATTTGGGCATATTTTCAATATTTTCAGATTAAACAAAACTCGTAGTAATCAATAATAACTGACATCAGGGAAACAGGGGGACTAATTAAATAACTAGTCACAAGTAGCCGAAATTCAACACAGAAAGTGTGAAGTGATCCACTATGGTAGAAAAAGTAAGGAGATGCATTTTAAAAAATGTACAGTTGGGGTGCGGGAGAAAAGGGACCTGAGGATAAGTACACAAACCACTAATGGCAGCAGGGTAGGTCAAGAAAGTAGTTCATAAAGCAAGTAGAATTCTAGGCTTTATAAATGGAGGCATAGAGTACAAAAACAAGGAAGTTTTGCTAAATCAGTAGGAAATGCTGGCTTTGCCTCAACTGGTATATTGTTTCCAGTTCTGGATATCATGGTTTATCAAGGATGGGAACCTATTAAACAGCGCATAGAAAAGATTCACCAGAATGGTTACAGCATGAGAAACTTTAGCTACATTCATAGATTGGCAAAGTTTCTTCAGTTTTTACTTTAATTACGTCAATTTCTCAGCCTAATATCTGCGTGCTACAATGTGTGTAGCACGAGGCAAACAAGCATGACCTGTGAGATCATTGTCCTGATAATGACATAATGATAATGCTTCTATGTAATATGCCACTAGGGCACCTCTGTATTTTGTTCTCTAGTATTATCCAACACCTGCAGAAGTAGGCAGGCATTGATCCTCCCTATTTCCTAATTTCTACTTCTGCTCATACACAACCGTAGGAGTTATCAAGTAATTGCTACTTTTTGCGATCCTGCTTATTAACATTCTCCCCAGCTTCTGAAAATCTGAGCATAGGACTTCTGTACCTGCCCTGTCTATGTTATTTACCGAGGTGTACTACATCTTCTGGCTCACTCTCATTCCTCCGCTATATAAATGCAAGCTGCTCTCCTTTTGTAGCATGGTTTGAAGGAATTTTCAATCGACTCATGAGAACTGTAACTACAGTGCTTGGAAACAAAAGTAGAAATTGCAGGAAAAGCTCAGCGGGTCTGGCAGCATCTGTGGAAAGAAAGCAGAATTATCGTTTGGGTCCAATGTCCCTTTACAGAACCCTTCGGGTTACTGGACCTGAAATGTTAACTCTGCTTTCTCTCCACAGGTGCTGCCAGACCTTCTGAGTTTTCCCAGCAATTTCTATTTCTTTTTTCTGATTTTCAGCATCAGCAGTTCTTTTTTGTTAACTACAGCACTCGGCATTGGACCTGGGAATTACAACACCGTCTCCATGGATCCACATAATTTGGCTCACCATGATGGCTACAGAAATACTTATCTGTTCTCCAAACTGTAGAATCTGCTACAATGACTGCTTTCTACTCTTTGCTGTTCCCTCCTGCGCAGTCTATTGTGTCCATAGTGTGGACAGCACTTCTTCTAGATTTTGTCACTCCCAGGTGTCTCCAAAGTTCATATATGATAGCAGATATGAGTGGACTGTCATATGAGGAGAGGTTGAGTAGATTGGGACTGTACTCATTGGAATATAGAAGAATGAGAAATAACTATTGAAGGATACAAGATTCTTTGAGCATTCACGGGGTAGACGTGCAGGGGTTGTTTCCCTTTGTGGGAGAGTCTAGGACTGGAAGGCATAAACTCAGAATAATGGGTCACACATTTAAAACCCAGGTGATGGGGTTGTGAATCTGTGGAATTCATTACCACAGAGTGCTATTGAGGCTGGTTCATTCAGCATATTCAAGGCTGAGATAGATTTTTAATCAGTAAGGAAATCAAGGGTTATGGGGTAAAGTCAAGAAAATGGAGTTGAGGATTATCAGCCATGAACTCACTGAGAATGGTGGAACAGGCTTGAGGAGCTGAATGGCCTACTTCTGCTAGGACATATGGTCTATGAAAAGCTTTTCAATGGAAATAAATTAGAATTGATCTTGAAAATTTCAAGAGATGGAGTTGTGATCATTTCATTTAGCAGCTTGTTCCAATGTGGAATTGTACTAGGGAAAGAAAAGCAGTCGATACACTTATTTGAAAACAAATTATCTTTGCAAGTATCCATGTGAATGGCTATTTTGTATTTTGTCAATTGCTGGAGTGTGCCAGATACTTCTTTCTGATGTTTCTCACTATATACTTTGGGACTCATTTTGTAGAACGTGGTAAACCTATTTTCTTCCTCTCAATCTTTGATCAACAATATGACGTTGGTATATGTCCCATACTGATTTGTGATGAATTGTGCAAAATGTCTTCAATTTTATTTATACCTCTTACCAAATTAAGGATCCCACACACATACTGGGTACACCAATGGTAAGCTATAACTTTAATATTTTGTCACAACACCAAATATTCCTCTTCAGATATTCAAGAACTCTAGTTTGGATGTTAGGTGCTGAATGTGGAATTCCCTTTGCGAATTGTGTTTTAAGATGAACTGCAATGTATAGTTGCGTGTCTATCTGTTGGCGAATTTGATTACAAAACTGAAATCAATCTATTGTTCCGTCCTTTTTGTTGGCAAAGCATTTGACGTAATTTTTTGGCATTGAACGCCATCTCTCATTAAGTTCTGCCAATTTTGCAATTCCAGGAGATCATCTTGCAGTGGATGATATGATCTTGTGTTTTCCCTGGTGCTTAAACCATGCAGTCATCTGTAAATAGCAGCGCTGTATTTAAGTTATTGGGAAGGTCATTTATGTATGGAGTTGTTTTCCTTGGAGAAGATCAAAAGGCGATTTCACTGAGGTTTTCTAAAATCGAGTAATGTGACTTTCTGTGACACGTTTATAGGAATGAAGAGCAAATGGGAGGCCATTCGGCCCCTCGAGCTGGGGTCTGCATTTTTTTTCGCGGAATATCAAACGCTCAAAGCCACCAACCCCAGGGGAAACGCTGAAGGTGGTTAACCGTGGGACTCTGCCTGAAGGAGTCTTCCGGGGCGGCAGGTGGCGCTGCAGCAGGAGGACCGCGGAAGTTTGGCCTGCCCTGATCTGAAGGGGGAGGGGTTGGGTTTGGGGAACGAGGCGAGTGCGCGGGCGGGCGAGCGACGCTGGGTTTCCGCTGCGGCCCATGTGAGCGGATCGGCCATTGTGTGTCTGTGAGAGAGGGAGGCAGGAAGGGAACGAGCGAGGCAGGCCGGGACCGGAGTCAAATCGTTCGGACGGGTTTCTTGAAATAAGGCCCTTCCTTACCAGCGGCAGAGAGGATTGAGCAGCTCAACTCCCGGGATCCTGTCCGTGCGCTCGCTCGGTCGGAGAGAGGAAAAAAATATATTTATTAAATCCTCAGCCGCGCGGCGCCCTCCCGCAGCCCGTTCAGTCAGCGCGCTGTGCAGGCCGCTGGAGCCCAGCCCACAGCCTCGGGGCCCGCGTACCTCACACTTTAACCCCCTCCCTTCCCACCCCTCCCCTCCCCCCACCCCTCCCCCCGGCCTCGGTTCATGAAGAAATGTCGGCCACCAGCGTCCTGGACCAGGTAAGGATATAAAACCTACTCCTATCTCCTTTTCTCTGCACCACCCACCGGTGAATCAGACCGCGGGGGTGGTTTGTAGATCCCCCACCCCCGCCCTTTGCATAAGGCCGCGGCCTCGGCACTCGATTAATGTTTTTTTCCTTTTATTTCCCCCCCTCCCCACCTCCTCCCTCCGTTCTTCTCTCCCTCGTCCGCCCGGAAACCGGCTGGTCCAGAGACCGAAAGGCCAAGGAAATAAAGGTAAGTGTGTGGCCGCCTCTCCGCTGCAGTCTCGGCTAGTCGTGTGTGTTTTATTTTAAAATGGTGGCCAGCCCGCAGGAGGTGCTGGTGCGGGCACTTTACTCAACTAATTCCTCCTTATCGATCTGTATCGGCGATCAGGAAGGTTCGTGTGTTTGAGAAAAGGAAGCAGCACAGGCCTCAAAGCCTAGACGTCCAGTCAGACTAAGTAGCCTATGTATGAGTTTTAACGGCCTCAACTCACTCATTTTCTTTCTTTCTTCCCACCGTTTGCAAATTTAGAGGGCGAGGGGTGGTTGGGGGGGGAAGGAGAATTTTGTGAGGTGAGCTTAATTATTTATAAAGAGCCCTGATATAACATACAAGTTACCCCATGAACAGGAAGAATGACTAATGCATTTCATTGGTATCTTCATTATAATTTTTTTCAGCAAAGAAATTATGGCTGTAACTACTTTTGGATGGTTCAGATTTTGAAAACATGTTCATCTAACTCTGAGGATTTAAGAAGAATTGTACAAATTGTATTTGCATGACACTCCCTCAATTGGGGGAGGGGAGAACATTTCACAATTTTTTGTTGAATGAGTTTAATGTGTTGCAACCAAGTGTCTATAGTGTGTTTGTTAATTAAAAAGACTGCCCCATATGTAAATTCATTTAAACTTTCCATGATTACGAAAGACCTGTTACATTTTTGTCATTCTCTCAAGCTTGTATTGAATTTTTGTGGTCCTCAGTTGTGAAAAATTCATGAGTTGTTGTTACATTAGTAAATAACTAGGTTTGTTGTAGATTGAAAAGCAAATTGCTTGGAAGAAACATCAGGTCTGGCAGCACATGTGGAGAGAAATCAAGAGTTAATGTTTTGGGTCAAGTGACTATTCTTCAGAACTATAGATGAGTTGGCCAGTTATTCTTGCTTTGGTGCTGCCTTCTGCGAGATCCTGGAACTACCCTTCTTTGGTTTCACTTACGTTACAAGTTTCCCATTTTCAGCTTTTGTTTTCACTTTTTGCCACAAGCTCGTTTACATCAACTTGAGATGTGAACCATTTTGTATCACTGGAAAGATACACACCACTGTTACATTTTTAGTGACATTGCTACTCATGTTCATCATAGATGTGTCATAGATGTGTACCTCCCAGACCTGTCCCTGATATGGAATGTTTGTTTGAGATATGATCTTCCACATTTAGCATGTGCCTTCCCATCTCAACTTCATTACTTGAGTGCTTAAATCACCTCTCAGACAATTTACAACAGTCTTGGAGACCATTCCAAAAACAATCATGTTTTGCTGTACCAAAATGCTAACTGGTCATAAGCCTTGAGCATACGGTTAACATGTCTAATAACAAAGGAAAGTATAAATATAGAGGCAAATCTTGTAAGGGCCACAATTCGTACAGTGAATTAAAATAAAAGGCCTTTTAGATTGATCATGCCACATTCTTCAATTAATGATATCAAGTCTAAGGCAAGATCCTTCTGGATTTTCTGATAGCTTTGCTGTTTGAACTATAAACACAGGCCAGCAGATTTACAGATGCTTCTGTTGGTCTACATTTATGTTTGTGGGTCATTTCTCACAATTTTTGCTACAGGTCCTTTTGGATTCATTGTCTTATCGAAAAAGAATATTTCCATTCCCAATTAAAATAATGTCTTAACTTGGTCAGAATTTATAATGTTCTCTGCCTGACTATGTCTTAGATATGAACTAACTTTTAAAACTTGTTTTCTCTTGCTTTCTGGTTTGTTTTTTCACCCTTCCTCCTGAGCAAAAAAAAAACCTTACTTTCTATAAGATTCTGACTCACTAGGATAAAATTCCAATTGGCTATCCCTCAAGTGTGAATCTAGGATTTTTTTGTCAAGTTGTTCAACTGGGAAATCCATCACAACCAAATGAAATCTGGATATAGTTGATGTTCAAGCTGAGCATTTTCCAACAGGAGTGTCATTGAATAGTGATCAGGAGCATTTTTCAGAAATCCTGACTGAACCCTTCGTAGCCCAAGATTGCTGAGGCAAATTGTAGATTCACTCACTAGTATTCAAGCAGAGGTTGGGTAATTTAGTCCAGATTAGAACCTTTAGATGTCTGACTAAGCACTACACAGTGCGATTATCAGCTGACCAATTACAGAATTTTACTTATTGTATTTCTTCATTAAAGACTGATCTGTTGTATGTAATAGCGCCCTCTATTTTACTTCACCCACTATATTTACTTGAGGTAGTTGAGGCACTTATTCCTTTAAGATGCCTCAGTTTGTTCCTGAGAAATGCCCAGTTAATGAAAACATAAAATGAAAAAGCCAAACTGCTATTCTTAGGCCCTGAGTTTATCTAGGCAGGAATGTTGTATCTTTGAATGCCTGCAGCATGTGCTTGTCTGACCTATTGAGTAAATATACTGCATGGTGAGCCAGTGAGTCATGCTGACTGGACTCTTGGTTGGAAGTGCAGGAGTAGGTGTCTACTGCAGATTGGATTGGGATTATCTGATTCTCTACTTGCTGACAATTGCCTCGTAGACTTCAGACTTCATGAGAGGATATAACTGGAAGGGAAGCAAGAGTGTTAATTTTTTTGTTTGTTTAATTCTGTGTAAGCTCGTTTTCCAGATCTAACTTATGTTGATTGTCTAATATTTCCAATTTTTATTCAATCTTTTCCCCCTCCAATTCTGTTATAGTACAAAATGGAGCTGTTCATCAAAAGGATGCACTAAATGACGATGACTTTGAGCCTTATTTGAGCACTCAGACCAGGCAGGTAAGTGTGTAAGAATTTTATTAGCGATTTATGAGCTGGGAGTTGAGGTATTCGATTGATTTTATGAATATGATACATTGGAGATTGTGATGAGTGTAGTGGGAGTTCTGTATCGTAGAATAAAGTTGGCAATGCCTTGCCAAGTATGGTGAAATTAATTTGTCAGCTGGTTTCCTTAGTTAGGTAGAAATTTGTCAGTATGAATTAAAACATAAATTTTCTTTCGTTTTGCGACTTTACTCTTGATTCATTCCTTTCAGGGTAGGAGGATTTGCTATGTCTAGCCATTGTCATTGTTCGTGGATGTTTTTATTGAAGGTATTATATGTAGCTGTGTTGTAGGCTTTTGCCTTTTTCTGTTAATATTCCAGTTCACAGCCCAATTCCAGCTCATTTCCACAATTGGGAACTTTATTTTCTGGGAATCTGAAGAGCAGACAAGGTACAAATTCTAGACTAGGATTTAGAAGCAGGAACTGTTTTCCATAGAGCACCACTCAATTTTCTCAAGTATTTTCTTCAATTCTTTGCCTTCCCTCTCAGAGATGTTGACTGGTGCAGGATTGCAATTTCAATTATATCCGTCATTTTTAATTTGGGAATCTTGGCATTGTTTGACAGGCTATTCACCTCTCTATCTCTCCACTTTAAACTTCTTATAACCTATTTTTTAAAGTTTGTATTAAAGGCACTCTCTATTGGAAATTGTTGCTAACAAATATCACAACTGACCGAGTTTCTTTTTGAAACCCATGCATCTACTTGCTAGCAGAACTTCCTGGTTATTGTTTGCAATTGGGAGATTCTAGCTGATTTCCAAAAGTAGGGATTCTTAGGTCAGTTATTATTCCTGAGTGAAGGACACTAATAGGGTCAAATCATGTCCTTCATCTGTTTGCTCTGATACCAGAATAACAAGACTTTCTCTCATAACCTGCTGCAAAATAGTTCATCATATCAAATTAATATATTGTGAACAAATTGCAAAGTTAGATCATTCACAAGGTTGTTATATTAATTAGCAACCTTTGTATTTGTGACATCTTAACATTTCACGAGTATGTCTATTCTTTGCATCCAGTTCACTTTGAAATGAATTCACATATGGACGCATATGCAATGATCAATTTACACTGTGCAAAATCCCATAAAGGGCACAAAAAAAACACTGGTAGAATTGCTAGTTGAGGGAAGGTGACTACCAAAGTTACTCGAGGCCTACTTTGTAAGTGCTACAGTGGAATTTTTAAAAAATTCCTTTTGAACAGGAACGTGTGGCCTTGATTTAATGCTTAATCTCAGACAGCATCTTAAGCAATGCAGCATTCCATCACTACAGCACTGAGTGATTAGATTTTATGAATTATCCCCCTGAAAGAGTGTTGCCATGTTTTTCTGGTCAAGTACAAGTACTAGTAATGGAGTCAAGCTGTTTGGGGATAAATACTTCAGATTTTCTCAAAGTTTGTAATAGGCCTTCATACAACAGTTGTTTGTACATCATCCCACTTCTAAGTCTACTTTCCAGTAGTTTATTGATAAATTGAAAGTTTCCCATTTGATTAAAAGTTATGCTGAAATCTAGAGTACAAGAACCCATGTTTACACAGCAATATTGTATGTAATCTCTTGATGTTAATTCTGATTTTTCTTTTGCTGAAGCGCATTTAACTTTTGCTTTGGGGAGTTCAGAACTTGTGATTTATCTAAAAAAAAATTTTGCTATCCCTCTTCATGAATTTCCTCTAATTATTTGTTTGCTCAGAGGGAGAGTTAGACTGTCTAGAGGGTGGAAGTGTCAGGGACCTAATCAGACATTGAGTTGTGAAAAAGTACTGTTGCAGTTAGCCTCTATAATTGTATCTCTAGAAATCAATGACTGGCAGGGTGAGAAATAATGACTGTCATTATTGGAAGGGATTATTCATACTTTATTGTTGTAACTATTTTGAAATCTCTCCTGTGGAGAACTAACTTTGGTTTGTCAGTCTGTGATACATCAGTGTGTATAAAGGTGATCTAAATATATTTTGAACCCAGATGTATCAAATGTCGTCTTCAAATTGTTTGAGACAGGCTATTAAGATTGTAGTTACTTGGAATGAGAAGAATTAAAATACAAGCAAAGGGCAAGAAAGGTGGTTGATCTTAGGGTGGAGTTATTTACCTATATTTCAAAGAGCTTTGATTTTGAGGCTGAGCTGGATACCTTTGAGGGTACATTTCAGCAAGCTGTTCCATTCTAAAATGTTTTCTGAAAGCTCCCCAATAGGTTAGACAGTATTTTGCCATTTAGGCCGCAATAAACTTCCAACACTGATGGGACTGTACTGAGCTGATTTTATCCAGATTTTGTACAGCCTGACATGTACCCAGATAATTCCATTTAGTGATAAGTGTCCCATTGCCATGTCTTGTACAATTGTTCTTGCAACAATTTCGGAGGCAAATTTCCTTAGAACAAAAGGAAAGTTGACAACTTATGCCTTGCTCTGTCTACATTAATGGATTGCCATTTATTCTTAAAAACGCAACTGCCTTGCTGTATTTTCCTTCTGACCAAACCTAATCTTGCCTGAAGTAGTTGTCGGGTCCAGCAAAGGCTGCAAACTTATGGCTGGGTGTTCCTGCCCCTTGGAGAAAATTATTTTGGTTTCTGACAACTCTAGTACTGCTCGTCGACCTACTACCATCTTCTCTATTCTACACCAGACTCCCAAACCCCAAAAAACCTACTTTATGCAAAGCTCAGCAGAATATTCCATCCCGAACAAGCGAATACTTTCTCAGTGCACCTGAGGTGAGATCATTGATAGCTCTCACACTAAGGAGCAATCTGGCTTGAATACATGTTCTTGAAATGCAAGCAGTCTGTTGACAGTTTTCTTTCAATCTGATGCACATTCACTTTTTTAAAAAGGCATTTCAAAGTTGAGTCTCAAAATCCTTTTCCACTAAGGAAAAGGATTGAAAAGTCTGAAAACATGATACTGGCGTAATGTCTGTTTTTGGCTGCTATTTGTCAAATATCCTAATCATTGTATCACTTACTCCAAATTGTCTATGCTACGACTGGTCTAGTTGCCTGCAAATTTGCATGGGATGGCTTTTCTAGTCATTTTTTAGTGCTGTGGTCATTTTTAAATGCCTGGGTGAAATTGGGGAAATCCCAGATCCCCTTCCCAGGCAGTTACCTTGGATTAGATAGGATACGATAGAGAGCCATACTAGATCAAAGATAAGTTTGCATGAGTAATTTCCCTTCCTGAATGTCTGATGTTTTATTTAGTTGGAAGTTGATTGTACTGTTCAATTTGGTGATCGCAATTGCAATGCTAAAGCATTTCCTCCTTCAAATAAAACAACAGTTCTTCATTCTGTCCTGTGAGTAAGTGCTGCAACTGTTGGCCACCTTTTGAGTTATCAACTTTACAAATGAATGCCTAATGGAAGTTGTGTCCGCAGGAATCAATGGAAGAGTTGTGCCATGTCTCCATTACAGTCTTGTAATTAGAATGTAGAATAATTGTGCATATAGTTTGAGCTTCAGTCTGAACAAAGGATACATTTATGCACTTCCGTAGAGACGTTCATGGCCAAATTACTTCGCAGAATTATAAAACCACTTGATCAAGCAAAATTGTTTAAAGCTATTTATTTTAAAAAAAGATTCTTTATAATTAGATGAATTTTTGTTCCATTGGTTTTATGTTAACCCATTCATTGTGAAGTGATTTATTTTAACCTTTTGCAACATTTGTGGTGCTTTTTGTTTCTCTTTTTTATCTTGAAATGAGTCAAGTTTGTGTGATATGAACAGAAGTGAAAGAATTTTACATTTTTAAGCAGTGTTTGTAGTTTTCTAGGTGAGGGATATTGGTACCAAGTAAGGGAAGTCATTCTCTCAAGAACTTTAAATAGCATCTTTTAGTTAAAAGTCCTGAGGTTCTTTCATAGGATTGTTGTAAAAGAAAAAATGGCACTTAATTACATAAGGAGCTATTGGAGCAGGTGACCAAAAGCTTGATCATGGAGCTAGTTTTTAAGGAATGTTTTAAAGGAGACAAGCCAGCTGAAGATATTCTTCTTGGGATCAGATTGATGGCACTGATAATGAGAAATTTAGGATGGTAAATTAGACGTGTTTATGGTCTTTAATATTAAAGATTCAAGCATGCGAATGATTTCCTTGCATTGAGTTCCCAACATCAAGTTTTGCTTGACAAGGCAAGTAATTTGGGAGATCATTGGGAAAGAGTAGCTTTGGAATCCTTAACCCTTCGGTTACAGCATTAGTGTGGAAACTTTAGGAAATTTAAGGAAGAGTAACCCAAGAATCCACTCATTTTTTTGCCAACTAATGCAAGGTATAAATTTCTCATTGTTTTGTATTTTAGTTTCAAAATTTGTTGTTTTAAGCCAAGAAAATGTACTAGTGAATGTAATTCCAGATGGTATCTTTATCAGGATTTAAGTTTTATTCTTGGGGCCTAACTGCACCCACTGTATAGCCCAAAGACTCCTGGGGAGTTTTTCTACATTCCTTGCAGTGTTGATGGTTAAATGCATATGCATGCACACTTATTTTAAAATATGTTATAGAAATTCACGTAACAGTGCTGAGCACTTGCATTCTGGAAGCAGTGTGATTGAAGTTTTGGAATTAAGTGAAACTTTAATTAGATTCTTTATGGTTCCTTATTCTTTATGCAGTGTTGCTTATTGAATGTTTTTATTTTGTCTTAACAGAACAATACCTACACTGCCATGTCTGATTCCTACCTGCCAAGTTACTATAGTCCATCTATAGGGTTTCAGTATTCATTAAGCGAGGCTGCCTGGTCAACAGGAGGGGATCCACCTATGCCCTATCTGACGTCATATGGACAACTGAGTAACGGAGAGCATCACTTTCTACCTGATGCAATGTTTGGACAGCCAGGAACTTTGGGGAACACTCCTTTCCTGAGCCAGCATGGGTTTAACTTCTTTCCTAGTGGCGTGGACTTCTCAGCTTGGGGGACTAGCAGTTCTCAGGGACAGTCCACTCAGAGCTCAGGATATAGCCCCAGCAGCTATGCTTACCCTCCCAGCTCTCTGGGCGGAGCTATGATGGATGGACAATCAGCTTTTACGAATGAGACACTGAATAAAGCACCGGGTATGAATAGCATTGACCAAGGTATGGCAGGACTGAAGATAAGTGGTGGTGAGGTTGTGAATAACGTATCTAAAATGGTAGGTTCTGCTGTTGGGAGTAATCCTACATCGACTATTTCAAGTAATGCAATACCTTCTAATCCCATGCCGCCAACTACTATTGCACCCCCGAAGCCAACTTCATGGGCAGACATTGCAAGCAAGCCAGCAAAACCCCAACCCAAGAAGGCAAAAGGTGGGGCTGCTGGACCATCCCTTCCACCACCTCCAATTAAACATAATATGGATATTGGTACCTGGGATAACAAGGCAAATGTGGCCAAAAGCACTCCTCCACCATCGACTCAAACAAACAGCCAGCAGCAAGGCCAGCCACCTCCCCTGCCAGTGAACCAACAGGTGGTGAATATGCAACCACAGCAGGTTTCCTCAGGCCAACAGCAACAGGTGCCGCCACAGCCAGTGCAACAGCAACCACAACCAAACCGCTGGGTTGCACCTCGCAACCGGGCAGCTGGATTTGGCCAAAACGGAGTGGATGCTGGAGGCATTGGACTGTCACATGGGAATTCAAATTCCACTTCTGTGGAAGCTCATCCAGTCTTGGAGAAACTGAGATCTGTGAACAACTATAACCCCAAGGATTTTGACTGGAATCCCAAACATGGACGAGTTTTCATCATTAAGAGCTACTCCGAGGATGACATCCATCGCTCTATTAAATATTCCATTTGGTGTAGTACCGAGCATGGCAATAAGAGACTGGATGCAGCCTATCGTACGATGAATGGCAAGGGCCCTGTTTACCTCTTGTTTAGCGTTAATGGAAGTGGCCACTTCTGTGGTGTCGCAGAGATGAAGTCGACTGTGGACTACAACACTTGTGCTGGGGTGTGGTCTCAGGACAAGTGGAAAGGACGGTTTGATGTGAGGTGGATATTTGTGAAGGACGTGCCCAATAGTCAACTGCGGCACATTCGCCTGGAAAACAATGAGAATAAACCTGTCACCAACTCCCGAGACACTCAGGAGGTGCCCTTGGAAAAAGCCAAGCAGGTTCTGAAAATTATTGCCAGTTACAAGCATACAACCTCTATCTTTGATGACTTTTCTCATTACGAAAAACGTCAAGAGGAGGAGGAGTGTGTTAAAAAGGTTGGTCCTGCTAAAAAATGTTAATTCGAAGACTGTGATACGCTGAAAATTGTCAACTTTGGAAATCCCTGCAAGCTTTTTGAGTAGTGTTAAGTTTTTTTTAAAAATAGACAAACATTCTGTTTACTTAAAGCCTGTTGGTTCTCATTCTGTCTGAATTGATGGCTAAAAGAATTAGATATATCTAAGTAATGCCACTAGAATTTACGTAAAGGTTCTGAAATGGATATGAAATGTTTAATGTCCACTTGAATAGTAACTGTTCTCCCTGCATTAACATTATAGATTTTGCCCATTCAGACTTGGTTGGAGTCTGGAAAGCAGTTGAGTTGAGAGTAGGCTGAAGTGGTGAGAAAATTCAAGGGAATGAATTCTGGGTGTCACAGAAGTGTATCATACAATAAAAGTATGTTGGCTCAAATGTGATTTTTCTTCTCGCTAATAATTAATCAAATAAGATTAGTGAAATACTAACCACTTGTAGAGTTTAATGAATGCTGAGAGTAAATTTATTTCAAGGATTGGGATGCAGTTCTTGACCAGATTTAAATATACATTTCCCATGCAGATTTCCCTGAAATGTTTGTGTGCTTTCTATTCTCTATTTGTAATATAGGAAAATGTAACAGACCAAGCACTTCAATTGGTTGTAAAGGACATCTGAAATCTCTGGTGATCAGAGACAGTGCAATGGATTAGTGTCTGGGTTTTCACCACTGACATGAATACTGACATTGTTGGAAATGCTCAGCAAGTCTGACAGCATCTGTGAAGCGAAAGAAAGAGTTGGTGAAAACGGTGCTGCTATATGGAAAACAAAAAACATTATTTGTACCCTCTAAGTTGGGCACAGTGAAGTGTGTGCTATGCCTGATCAGTTTGTGAGCTGCCTGACATTGATTGAAAGACATGGGCCATGTCCCATCCCTCAGTTACGTGCTTCAAGAGCACCAACAGCTGGATGACTATCTCAAATATGGTCAGGCAGTCAAATGCAGATGTTGTTAGCAATTTATTATGGTATCTAAAATGCTGCATCGCAAATTCCATATTCTAAAGGGGAAAATTGGTCACGTGATTGGCATCCCATCCATGCACTTGAATATCTTAAATCCTCTGCATTGTGATTGCAGTGTACTATTTACATTGAGGCATTGCAATAAACTCAGAAAGGCTGCTTTGGTGGTACAACCGCATCATTTAGAAGGATAAGTACATTACGGTGATGGGGCACGCTATCACCTCAATGTCACTTGCTGTCCTGACTTGAATGTACATTACTGAGCCAAAATCTGGAATACAGTGTTGCCGGGAGCATCTTTGCTAGATCATATAATCTTAAACAATTAGAACACTGCCACGTGAGCTTTCTCAAGGTCACTGAGGATGGGCAACAAGTACTGTCCTTGACAGAAAAAAAAATGATTACTAAAGTCCAGTTCAAATTGATTAATCAAAAACGGGTAATCATTTTGGAAAATGCTTGAGCGAAATATTTTGAACAAGTTGAAAAAATGTTTAGTATGGGTTATGTCTTTCATGCTCTGAGGCAACTGGTGTTTGCATGCTGTGTGCACTTGAGTTAAAATTTTGCACCAATACATTACTGCAGCCAGGGGAAAGATGCAGTCAGCTTTGGAAATTTTGGGTAGGTCCAATTTCACATCATGAAGAAAGTGCCCCGCAATTTGAATCAAATGGGTTCTGGTTACAATGTTGTCATGAATAATATCAAACTGCACTGGAAACTATCGTCCCAAAGTTTAGGCTGGGCTGAGGGTCTTTACTTTCAACCTAACCCTTCCTATTCAGGGTTTGAGTGAAGATTCCCAGCTTGGGTGCTGGTTGTAGATGTTGGTGTGTTCACCGAGCTGGGATGTTTGATAGCAGACGTTTCATTCCCTTACTAGGTGACGACATTAATGCTGTAGAGCCTCCGAAGAAGTGCTGTTGTTTTGTGCCGGTTCAAATGTGTATGGTCTGGTTTTTGCTGCTTCTGGTAGGTGCCTGTTCTGGCTGTGTGTTGTCATGGTTGGTATATCGGGTCTAATTCAATGTGTTTGTTGATGGAGTCTGTGGATGAATGCCAAGCCTCCAAGAATTCCCTGGCTGTCCTCTGTTTGGTTTGTCCAATGATAGTACTGTTGTCCCAGTTGAAAGTGTAGTCTGTGTGTATTGAAACAAAGGACATCTGGTCGTCTTGTTTAGATGCTAGCTGGTGTTTGTGGATGCAGGTTGCTAGTTGTCTACCTGTTGGTCACACGTAGTATTCTGTGCAGTCTACACATGGTGTCTTGTAAACTACATTTGTCCTGTCTATGGTATCTTTTGGGTCTTTAACTCTGTTCAGTTGCTGTCTTAGTGTGGCTGCCAGTTTGTGTGCTGTATGATTTCTCGTGATCTAAGTAGTCTGGCTGTCAGTTCTGAAGTTTTTTTTTATATGTGGTTATTGTTTTGGGTTTTGTGTCCTGGTTGTGTCGTCTGTCGGCTTGGCACCTATGGATGAAACTGGCAGGGTATCCATTCCTGGTAAAGACCTTTGTAGAGGTGTTTTTCTTCCTTGGTTTTAATACACAACAGACAAGAAAAACCACACTTTGACTGGGACAACAGTACTATCCTTGGACAAGCCAAACAGAGGACAGCCAGGGAATTCTTGGAGGCTTGGTATTCGTCCGTGGACTCCATCAACAAACACATTGAATTAGACCCGATACACCAACCGTGACAATGCACAGCCAGAAGCAGCAAAAAGCGGACTATATAAATTTGAACTGGCACAAGAGAACAGCAAGACAAACGTCTGCTATCGAACCTTCCAGCTTGGCAAACACACCAACATCTATAACCCTTCCTATGTTGAAAATGAAAAGTTCTTTTTGTGGAAATTGTCCTTTTCCATAGTGCAAACGTTGTTCTGAGGTCAGAAGCTTGTGGGTTCAGCCTTCACACCATCGCTGCTAACACTCGAGTTATATGTGAGGGCACTCTTTGAGATGCTTAAGTACCATGACACTGATTAAAGTGTGCAAAATTTATCTCCCTTTTTCTTTGTGGGACCTTGCAAAGGAATTGACTAATTTACATGGCAAAGTGTTCTCAGCATCCTGATAGGAATAGAAGGATAGTCTGAAAGAGTAAGATGAGGAATCATGGAGAATGCTAATGCCAAGTATAAGCACTGGCATTGGTCAGTTAGGCCAGTAAATCAGTGCAACAATCTTATTCTTAAAATTGTTCGGTGTTTTGATGTGGAACAGTTCTGTCTGAATGCAAGTATTTGTCAGTGTTCACATTTCCTCCAAGAATTATCTAGCATGGATCATCAATTGAAGTAGGGTGATGTTTGAGTGAAATCATATTTAGAAAGCATTTTGTGGTGATTCAAATTGAAATAGCTGCTAAAACTCTGCTCAGCCCTGTGTATCTCTTTATAAAGAACCTGATGTTTACTTTTCAGAGCAGAGTTTGATAACTGTTTCAGTCACTTAGCAAGCGAATAATCTAAAATGTGCCCTTGCTTCCTTTGTCTGTTTTGTAATCACTTGCGTCCTGCACCTTTTCCAATTATTTAATTTTTTCACTTGATTGCCATTCTTCTGTATTTGTGAATACCTTAAAACTATAAGAATCTCTGCTGTTGAGACCCTATTTAAGAATAAAATATCATCCTCCTTGAGACTTGTAAATACATTTCAGCACATGTTACATAAGGACACGAGCAATGCATCTGAAGCTTAACCTCGTGTTCCTGTGTATTGTGACTGCCATTTGCCATGCAAACCACCAGGTCTTCTGTGAGAATACTGTAGGTTTTGCTCAAAATTGAAACTAGTTTAAAATTACTTTTGTTCAGTTGCCTCCTTCAGAACTAGGAGACTTTAATTGTCTGGCCTGATTCAAAACCGAAGGCAGGCCTTTCAGATGAGAGGTTAAACCAAGGCCCCATTTAGAACTACTTTAGGGTTGACTCCCCTGGTGTTTCTTTAACATCCTTATTGATACTTGTACACCAGTCAACATCACAAAAACAGTTAATAGCTCATCAGCTTGCTTTTTGTGGAAGCTTGCTGTATGCAAAATAATGGTCACTTTCCTATGGTGTAAAAATGACTACTTCAGAAGTACTTAGTTTATTGTAAAGCAGTTTGCAGTTCCTGTGATTGTATGATTTGGAAATTTAGGTCTGCGATTGTCTTTTCTGAGAACCAACTTGGCTTCTTAAGCTGAAATTCTTTTTAGGCTGACGAATTTAAATTTTCAGGGAATTCTAAACTGTGATCCTGATTTGCAAATCCTCTACAGTTGCTGTGGCTCTCTGTTCCAGGTTTTCCTGATTTTTCTCACCCTGTCCAATAGGCTGCTTCAGCACCACCTTGGAAGTCATTTGTGCATCTTCTTGGATAGAGGACTGAAGAAATTAAACAAATTAACTATTTATACAGTGACCGGTCATGTCAGGACATCCCAAAACAATGTGGCCATATCCAAAGTAACTTGTTTTAATATTCCTCTTTTGTTTCCAAATATAAATTTGAGACCTTGAGAATTCCATTGGCATTGCATATATTCGAGTCCTGCCAATCTGGTGTCCATTTAAATCACCTGTTGCACTTATTTCACCAAACCTTTTCTGTAATCTCTGTAAGCACATGATACAAACAAGCATTTCTTTATAAAATAAATCGAGTGCTAACAGCAAAGTTGGGCATTAGGCCTGCCGAAAACTGCAAATGCAGCTGCATGCACTAACTGAGTACTGCAAAGATACAAATGAGAAAACAAAACAAGGGGAATATTTATGCTGCAACAGAGAAATAATGTCCTTTTGTTTTATTAAGAATTACTTGATTAATGGCCTGAAATTTTTAAGTATGTTGTGCACTCCTGAGCCCAAATAAGCCCTTGAAGAAAGAAGATGGTACAATTAGTGATCATTATCTCTGCCTTGGGAAAAAATAAAACGCTGACTTGCTAATTAGTTACTGTAGTACGTTGAGTATCTGTGAATCTTGTAATGGAGTTTGTATGGAGCTGGAGGTTAAATTTTACAGGACTCAATCCTAAAGTATTAGAATTCTTGAGGTAATTTCTTGAGGAACTTGTGCCTGAGAGAATAATATGCTGAGTTTCTGTAGGTGAAAACATATTACTTGTATTTTGTTTTGAATGAAGAAAACCAGTTTCACCAAGAGGAGAAAACTTAGGTTTTAGTAACTGCTCATGAAATTTTACATAGGACTGAACTTGTGTATATTGAAAACAATGGATTGAGAAACTGTAAAGGAGTTCCTATATAATGAATTACTGATCTACGCTTTGAGAATATTGTAAATGGTACAAATAACGACACTCTGTGCAATATGCAATATATTTGCAGTTTCAAGAATATATTGACCAGGTTCTGGACTTGCAATAAAGCTAAATAACAAAATAGTCCGAGGTAGTACTTGAAACCAGATAAATTGATATTTGCTAACAAGCATGGGGCTGGATGAACACAGCAGGTCAAGCAGCATCATAGGAGCAGGAAAACTTGACGTTTTGGGCCTAAACCCTTCATCAGAAAATCATCTTTTTCTGATGAAGGGTTTAGGCCCGATACGTCAAGTTTTCCTGCTCCCATGATGCTGCTTGACCTGCTGTGTTCATCCAGCCCCATGCTTGTTATCTCGGATTCTCCAGCATCTGCAGTACGTTTTATCTCTAAATTGATATTTGCTGCTTGACATCCATGGAACAAGGTCCAGTCAGTGTTAGCGCCTTAGAACAAAAGGTATTGCAGGGTTTCGCTTTGATTTTGGGTAGGTCTCCAGACTGGCATTAATCTGGGTAGGTGTGCAATTAAACTGAAATGGAAACTATTTTTGGTTGTATGAAGTAACTGAAATGTTTTTGAAAAAAGTTGTGCACTTTGTGGGACCACAAATAATTTATTCATAGAACAGGAAACAGCAAGATGTCAAAGGCGGCAACCTTTTAGGAGACATTGTATTTATTGCTGTAACTAAAACTGTGAACTTGTTCCCACACAATAAAAGTATCTGGTGTGTGAGGCAAAAACAGTAAGTATGAGGAAATGGGTGTAGTGTGAAATCTTGATGTGAAAATAAATCAATCCTGGTAGTTGCTGGTATTTTTATTTATTCATACGATGTGAGTATCGTTGGTAAGATCAGCACTATCGAACTGCGCTTGAAAAGATTGTAGTGAGCACTGCCTTGGAGTGCTGCAGTCCGTCGGTAGTAAGCACACCCATAGTGCAGCTAGGAATGGACTTGCAAGATTTTGACTATGATGTTGAAGGAACAGCAACATATTTCTCAGCCAGGATGGCATGTATCTTGGAGATGCCCTTATTGCCTTTGGCCTTCGAGATGATAGAAATAATGGATTTTCAATGTCTCTTTCGAATGAAATATTTGCTTCACCAATTACTGAGATGTATTTACAAATGGGCAGAAATATTGGTGCTGCATTGTTTATATTAGAGTTTGATGAATTCTACAAACACCTAACTAAGCCCCTCAATTATACTTGGGACACCATTTATACACAGACTAAAAAGCTGCTGTTTGCAGATGTGTGGGCCTTGAGTAGGTCGCATAACTAACCATGTCCACACAGCTGACTACGGCAGAAACAACCACTTTTTGTGAAACTAGTGATCCGACTTGATATCTTCCTGCAACCTGTTAAACACATCCTTCATTGTGTTGTAAAACATGACCACTAATACAAAATAGAACAACACAGTACTCGTCCACTATTAAAATGAGTGAGCTTCTAGAATTTGTATAATTTGCTAAATTAAAATATTTGTCTTGTAATCTAAAGCTAAGAGAGTATACTTATGTGCCTTTCTTGAAAGGAGGTGGCTTAGGTATGACCTGGGTGCTCATTGCGATTATGAAAGGTTTTGATAGGGTAGGTGTAGGGAAGTAGTTGTGGTGAATAGCAAAATTCATTTAAGGAGAAGATAAATAAAATAAGGGAACAAGACAAGGAATAGAAGATTATACTGATCAACTAAGATGAGGCAGCGAGGGAAAGATGGTCTTGGAGAGAATAAACACCAGCATATAGACCATTTGATGGCCTGTTTCTGATGTCATTCTAACTTCAGTCTCCTTTCTTTGCATTGCAAATGGACATGCCTGCATGAATTCATTGCTTTCATTTTGGTAATTACTTCCTGGGATTTCACTATAGGTGCAAAGTGCTTTACAGCCAGTGAAACATTGTTGAAATGCAAGAAACTGGAGTTTGTACACAGCAAAATAACATTTATCAACCTTTTGATCCACAGTAAACTCTCAAATACTAGACAATAAAAATAAAACTTGCTGACTTTAAGTATTTGACTGACTTTATTGCAGGTGGACAGCACAATATTGTAAAGAAAGACTTGTCTCCTAATTGTACTTTTGGGTCAGAAAACTCGAATTTACACCTGGAACCTGTAAAGCAAGGCCCTTCTTTCCTAAGTCATTAATTGGAAACCTTTGTTTTGCCATGTTGTACCTTATATTTGAATAGCCAGCTCATTGTCTCAGTAGCTCAGTGATTAAACTGAAATCATATTGATAACCGAGAAAAGCTTTTGGCATGCAACTATGGGGATGGAAATAATAGGTAGATAAGAAATATTGAAGGATGTTAGCATTGGTTTTAGAGGAAATATGTACACTTAGTCGGGAAGGACTGCATCTGAATAGGTGTGAGTAGAAAATGGAATTCGTGGAGTTTGTATGAAATATTTTTCTGGATAAAAATGTTGAGGAACCAACTAGAGAATGGGCTATCCTCACCTCATTTTCTGTAATGAGAGAATAATTGGCAGTCTAGTTGTGCAAGGTCTCTTGTAGAACAGTGACCAAAATATGATAGAATTCTTCGTTAAGATAGAGAGTGACATAGTTAATTTGGAGTCTTTGATTTAAATAAAGGAAACTATAATGGTATGAGCTGCAAGCTGATTATGATAAATTAGAGAATGTTGTTTAAGGGGATGATGAAGGATAGGTATTGCCAAACATTTAAGTAGCACATAGGAACTGCAAAAAATGTTCATTCTTGTGTGGTACCAAAATACAACTGGCAAGGTTGTCTGTCCATGGCCAATGAGGAAAATTAGGAAGAATATTAGATCCAAGGAACGGCAAACAAATTGGTCAAATGAGTAACAGACTTGAGGAGTGGGAGCAGTTCAGATTTCAGTGATGTAGAGCAAAGAGATTGAGAGGGCAAAATAGATTGAGAGTGCTATATTTGCAAAATATACAGACTAAAAACTCCTACACATATATGAAGGCAAAAGATTCATGAAGACAAATGTAGGTCCCTTAACAGTCAGAAACAGGGAAAATTATAATGCAGGACAGAGATGGCAGACCAATTAAATACATACATTGCTTTTGCCTTCATAAAGGGAGACACAATTGTCCTAAAAATATCGAGAAAAGGGACCTTGAGCGATAGAGGAACTGAAAACGATCTGGATTGGGAAAGAAATCTTGGTGGGCAATTAGGATTAAATACTGATGAATCAGCAGGGCACAATAATTTATACCCCAGAGTACTTAAGAAAGTAGCTCTAGGAATAGTTGATGTATTGGTGGTCATCTTTCAAAATTCTATAGACTCTGAAACCACTCCAGTGGTTTCAAGTGTAGCTGTAACCCCACTATTGAAGAAAGAAGGTAGTGAGAAATGAAATTATAGACTACTTAGCCTGACAACAGTAGTGGGGTAAATGCTAGGGTTGATTTGTAAAAAGATTTACTAATAGAGCATTTGGAAAACAGTGATAGGATTAGAGAAGTCCATGGATTTATGAAAAGAAAATTAAACGTGGCAAATCTATTAGAATTTTTTTGAGGAGGTAACTCGTGACAATGGGGATCCAGTGGATGTGGTTTACTTGGATTTCCTGAAGGCTTTCAAAGGTCCCATGTAAAATTAAAACACGTGGGATTGGGACATAATGTGCTGACATGGATAGAGACCTGACTGGCAGACAGGAAATAGCGTGCGTAAATGGGTCTTTTTCTGACTGGAGCTCTTGTCTATGGGTTATTGTGGAGGTCAGTGTTCGGACCCAACTATTCATGATATGTGTTAATGTTTACAGACAACACAAAGGAAGGTGAACTGTGAGGAAGGTACAGAGATGCTGCAATGTGATTTTGACAAGTTGAATGAGTGGGCAAATACAGCTGATGAAGTAAAGCATGGATAAATGTAAGGCTATCCACTCGGTAGCAAAATCAGGTTGCTAGATTATTATCTGGCGATGGCTTGGGAAAGGCGGAAGATACAAGGAGATCTGGGTAACATTGAATAACACTTGCTCCAAGTAAGCATATAGATGCAGCAGGCAGTAAAGAAGGCAATTGATATGTTGACCTTCCTGTTTGAATACAGGAAGAGGAATGTCTTGCTGCAGTTGTACAGGACCTTGGTGAGACCACACCTGGAGTATTGTGTGCAGTTTTGGATCTCTTTACCCAAAGAAGGATATTTTGGTTGTGGAGGGAGTGCAATGCAGGCTTACCAGGCTGATTCCTGGGATGGCAGGACTGCTGTATGAAAAGAGACTGGATTGGTTAGGATTATGTTCACTGGAATTTAGAATAATGAGGTGGAGATCTCCTAGAATTCTATAAAATTATAACGGGACTCGACAGGGTAGATGCAAGAAGGATGTTCCTTATGACAAGGTAGTCCAGAATCAGGGCTCACTTCAGGATTTGGAGAAAGTAATTTAGGACTGAACTGAGGAGAAGTTTCTTAACCCAGAAAGCCTGTGGAGTTCTCTGCAACAGAAAGCATTTGAGATCAAAACATTGAATGTTTTCAAGAAGGAGTTAGACATAATTCTTAGGGCTAAAAGGATCAAAGTGTATTGGAAGAAATTGGGAACAGGATACTGAATTAAATGATGAGCCATGATCATATTGAATGCAGACTCAAAGGGCTGAATGACCTACATGTGCTTCTGTTTTCTATCTTTATGATTGGTTCAACTGAGTCTGCATTCACTTGTGTGTATAAGAATGTATGTCTTCCCTCCCCATGCCTTTCCTCCTAGGAAGTTACAGAAGTAAGTGGTGGTATTCCAATGTTTGGTTTTGCTGAGATACTATATTTTTTCAATTTTTGCAGATGTATGTGGGTCTTTAGATTTATTTTGATAATTGAAAGTACTTGAATTTAGATTGCAAATGGTGGTTATAGAAATTGACGAATTAAAAAACATAAGCAATAGGAGCAGGAGACGACCATTTGGACCCTCTCTCCTGCTCTGCATTCAGTAAGATCATGCCTGCTTTGATTGTGGTTTTCACTGTTATTTTCCTGCTTGCCTTCCATAACCATTGACTCTCCTGTAGTGCAATGATCTTTCTTAACTCAGCTTTGAAAATATTCAACATCCCACCCTCCCTCAGAAGAAACTCCTCCTCATCTCCTTTAAATGGGTGACCCCTTATTTTGAATAATTTGTCCCAGGTTTTGGATTTCCCAAGAGGAAGTCAATGTCTCAGTATCTACCTGTTCAAAATCTGATATTTCAATAAGGTCACTTCCCATTTTTCTAAACTCTAATGAGCATATGCCAAACCTGTTCAACCTTTCCTTGTGGCCTTCTCTGTTCCTTGGCAATTTTGCAATTCTGTGATATGACAAAGCCCTTCATCCTAGTGTACTGTTCACCTGAAAACAGAACTGTATGCAGTCATGCAGGTGTGGTCTTATCAGTTCCCTGCACAATTGTAACAAGACGTCTCTACTTGTATATTCCCTTACATAAAGAATTTGATGCTTGTGCAAATAGGTACTACAGTAAGAGGTCATGAGATTGAACTGGCTGAGAAGGGAAAAACAAAGACAATTGGGTCAGGTCTTGAAACAGTGTTAATTTTGTATCTGTTGTGTTAGCAGTTACAGATTTCTCTTTCTGTGCACACACCATTACCAAAGTTGTGATACTGAATACCATATGTGGAGAGCAATAATAAATACAATTTGACTTGGATTTAAAACAATATTTTTTAATTTCCCCAAGAGCTTTAAGCTGTAAAATACTGATCAATCACTGGCAAATAGCAACAATAACTGATACAATAAGTACATTCAGAATTTTACAGTGTGATATAATTTATTGGTTTACCCTGGGTTTCAAGAAACCTAATTTCTTGGAATTCTACAGTTCACTTAAACATACATGGACAGAAAAATGTTAAATTATGCAAAAGACACTTACTCTGCAGTGGAGATGCTTAAGAATATTGTTCATTCTAAAGAGTTAGTATTATTTGCTTTTTTGTGAAATGAATGCAATTTAATTAAACAAAGCTTACTAAACTTTAGACACTTCTGTATGATGCCTGGCAGACTCAATACGACATATGTGGGGGCATATCTTTTCCATAGTTCCTAACAATTAACTACTTCCTTCAAGGATCTGTCTGAACAAAAGAGGAAATGTGGTTTTATGACACTAGGCTTTAAATTCAACTCCTGTTTATTCAGTATTGATGTCTGATATCCAGATTCCAATATCTATTCAGTTTTTCACCAGGTTGCACCAGAATAATTTGAAATGGCCTGCAGCACTTGCAAAATATACTGTTTTAATAAATCACAAGTAGCAATCACATTGACATGTCTCATACAAGAAATGTTCTTAAGCATACAGCCTGAACTTCCAGATTAATTTTGCTATTGTACTGATAGAATTCCAGTACAGTCTGTCTGCCCTTCTCTGAGCTTAGATTGATTGGACTGTAATTTGCACTTTTTCCCAAATAGTGGGCCCTGATGAGTGCTATGGAGTATATGTGAAATGTAAATGTGCCCTGTGGAGTAGCCTGCTGGTGATGTCACTATTTCAAGCCAATGGCTTTGTTTCATATCTTGGGAAAGTGATGGTTTGCAATTTCTGAATCTGTGTTCAATGAGCTGCAGTATAGATTGATGCAACAAAAACATTGAGAAAAGAAACTTAAATGTGTGAAATAAGCACATGAAAAAATAGCCTAGATGTGCCTTTCTCTGAAAAAGGCATTGGTTGGGATAAGAAGAGAGATGATTGTAGGTTTACTCATAACTCTGCTAATGTACTTGCAGTGATTAGCTGTAAACTGATCTACGTAAAAAGTTCACGATTTTCATCTTTGCACATTTGTGCATAATTTAAAAACAATAATACAGTAGCTTATAGAGGGGTTTGAGTTTTATTTTTACCTCAGCAAAATGTTACAATCTGGAACACACAAACTGGTGGAAACAGATTCAGTTGTAATTTTCAAAGAATAACTATTTGAAAAGGAATTGTGCACAACTGTTGGGAAAAGCAAGAAAGTGGAAACTTGCTCTTTCAGGGTGCTGACAAGTGCAGTGAATCAGATAGTAAATTTCGTCGCCCCCCCCCCCCCCCCCCCACCCCCAAACAATAGGTGGTGATGTTTCTCTTGGGTGCAGTTGCTAACACCTCGCCCAAAAGGAAAACACATTGACATTTATTAAACTTTGTAATGTGAGTAAAGTGATTTGTAAACTCACTCTAAAATAAAGATCCATAGTGCCAATCACAAAAAGCCTATACCTTTGAAAGTAATCAGAATTTATTGTTTCTAATGCGTCTGGTTTGAGTAACACAAGCATGGTTCCATATAAAGGAATGCTCTGTGTTCTTTTAACGTGTCCTGGGATCTTGATAGTGTAGATGAGTAATGAGTCCCAATAAAACAAAGCAAGTAAATAGTTCTAATGCAGCCCAAAATGACCTTGTCATCCTAGGTCTGAAGTTACAAACTTTATAAATAATATGTTTTGAATGAGCATGTCAAAATTAAGCAGTATTCTGTGTGACTGGTCCATAATACTGTATTTGGAGTTTGTTTTCTGGCCTTTGAAAGCAAGGAATTGATAGTTTGATGAAAAATAGATCCCAATTTGCTTCTGCCTTTGCTATCTCCTCCCTTAAATAGATGGTGGGAAAGAGGGTGAAAGAACTAAAAGTACATGTTTTTTAAAGTCTGCCTTTTAAATTCAAACCAAAGTTTGGACATATTAGTATACAATTGAAGTTTGAGCAGCCAGTCTTGTTAAAAAAAAAAAGTGAGTTAGTGTTATCAAAATGGTTAGCATTGAGGTGAAGGTACTACCTTACGAACGGCATTATTACTGAGAGCTTATTAATTGTTGGCGTGAACTAAATACATGTTGGACTGATAAGTCCAGGAAGACCGGAATTACCTTAATTGCTGCTAGGGTTAAAGAAATAATTAGAACGTGAGACATTTTGGAACGACAATTTATTTTCCTGTCTGTATTTGCCTCTAAATATGATTTTCCTTTGGTTGGATGCAAGGTTTCCAGGATTCCTCCTGCATTGTCCTAAAAGGTCATCCTCTACGTAAGGACTTAAAACGTATGAAACAAGGGTAAAGACTTTCCGGTCTGACTCACTTATCCCACACAATTGTGATATCTTATGCATCACAATACAGACACTCCCCCTACACTTCTTTGAGCTGGGTACTCTTAAAAGAGAGGAGAAACCAATACGGATTGTAGAAAAGCTCTGACAATTTTGTCTTCAATCCCCTTAACTGATCAAAGCTAGCCCGAGTCTGCACTGCTTATTTTTCAGCATGAGGTAGCTACCTCTGTGTGAGGAAACCTCCCTCAGCCAGAAACGGCTCCAGCTTTCAATTTAAGGAATTAAGTGGATCAAGTTTCATTACACAACCTGCTAACCTGTTTCACAGGTTCATGCTGGTATATAAAACATGCCACCTAACCTCTAATCTAGTTCTGCCCTGATATGACTTGTAAGACTGGTTTGTGCTGTCCTGTTCAGTCAAATTATTTAACAAATACCAATCTTTCTATTATGAGAGCCTTACATTTGTTGCAAACTCAACTAACACCCACACATCCTAGCAGGAACCACTGATAATTAGGGTTTTAATTCTTAGCTGAAATTTCCCACCCCTCCTTTCACCTTCATGATCCTGCTTTCTGTATTCTGCACCCGCAACACACTCACCACATGAGGATCAGAGTACTGTGTCCTTGTTATAACAAAGTGCTTGAAAAACTATGTCCTTGCTGTCCCAGTCAACAATCTTCCTTAATTGGAAACACCAGAAGTAGATAATTTGACAATGTCTTATTTGTTTTGTGAGAACGTGCAGTGTGCAAGTTGTGACCATGTTTTCCTACATAGATGACAGCCTCTCAGAAGTATTTAGACATAGACCTAGTGAAGTGTTTGGAGATTTGAAGAAATTGGACGTTTTTGCACTTCACTTCCTGTGTCTGCTAGTTGATAATACAGCACATAGCCACAGGTTTAATAACTACTATGTATTAGTTTCACACTAACCCTAACCATCTCTCAAAAGGGGCTTTAACAGATTTTAATTGCCATCATCAATCAGGGAAAGCAGGTTCTAGGTATACTGTGACCTAGTTAATAACGAATGAAATCAAAGATTGTACTGAGATAGACACACTCCGTGGAATTTGTGCTTTTCGTCTTATGCGCAAGTCATGTAGTTCAGTTCCTCTTCCTTCGTCTGAAAAAGAATATTAAAGTATATGAACGTGCCCCTTTGAAAAAAAACTTATGGACTCTTGATTCAACAGCATGGCATTCTGTTCTAACCGTCTTCATTGTAAAGGGTTTTTCCCTCAATGTTTCTAATTGTGCAGTTTGTATTTTGCTGTCACTAAACCTAAGCCAGCCTCAATAACCGGATTAAACCTTTGCCTTTTCTTTACAGGAACGTCAAGGTCGTGTCAAGTAACGATGTATTCTCTGGAAATGTGACGTCGACCTAAATGTCATGTCCTGAATTTTCTTCAAGAAATTGAGTGATAATGAAGATCCCTCTTCCTGTCCTGTCCCCTCCCTTCCCACGCACCTTCTTTCATTTTCAGTGAATTCTACGACTTTCAGACTTGTAGTTGTCAGACGTTAATCCTCTTCTATAGAACTTTGGGAACGATAGCAAGAACTAGGTGGGGAAAAATGTTTAAAAAAAATCCTTTCTCAACTATCAGTTGTGACTTTACAAAGTGGTACAACCTGTTTTCCTTCTGTTTGAAAAAAATTAAAATCAATTTTTGATTTTTATGGTTCACGGGCTGCATTTAAATATATTTCCTTGGAAAAGAAATCAGCGGCCTCACAGCGTCGAAAAGGCATCGCACAGCTGGGTCAGCATGTGGATAGATTTCCTTCTCCACCTTGAGCTTAATTTATGGAGCCCAAATTAAAGCATCCAGGCCGTTTTGGGAACTGCACCCCCACCCCACCTTTTCCTGCAAATGCTGCTCGTTTCGTTTTGAAAATGCTCCGGGAAAGAGCTGTTACTTCTCTGTTGTCCCTCCTTCCGTTGAAAAAAAAATTAAAATGGTTACTGTTCACAACAGTTAAGGTGAACCTTTTTTTTAAATTGCTGCCAATTAAGTCTACATCCACCTAATTAAAAAAGAAGACTGGACTAAAGGAATACTGTAAGGAATTTTTTTTTGGACATTGAACTTTGGAAAAACAAAAACTGCTTAATTTTTTTTTCACTCCTCATCAACAGTGAAAAGCTGGGAATTTGCCCTTTCTTCATTATTAATCACTTCTCAGTAATAAATGTGATATCCTGTTCAGCAAAATGGTCGTGTTTGCTTTTTTGGGGGTCTTTTCTCTCTTCCCTGTATTTGTTTTCATGTTGATGAAAATTAGAGAAAGTTACTCTGGCTGCTGTCCCATAAGGTTTGTTGCTATTTCTAGGTGCTTGAAATCAAAAACTTTTCAACTTGAATGTAAACTTCTCCGGGTAGGATGGGGTTAGTGAGAGAGACACCTCCAGAAACCTAAACATACAGGTCAGGTTGACGTTTGAGGGAGGCACTTACGTATGTGCCAACTTTCAGGTGAGATACTTAATTGATTTGTTTGCCCCTTGGGTAAAAGAAAAAGCCAAGTGCTATTTCAAAGACATGTTTTGCTGGAAGTGGACATAGTCGTGAGACGGTTCAATAAGGCAGTCACAGGTATGGATGGAATGTATTATGAGGAGAATGGGCAGGAAAGTGGAGTTGAGGATTCTCAGATCAGCAATCATCTTATTGGATGGCAGATCAGATTTGTGGGCTGAATGGTCTACCTGTGCTTCTGTCTTATGGTCTTATTTAAAGTGAATGAGATTCCCTGGTTAGTATTTATCCCTCGAGTAGCACTGTTCAAGAAGGTGATTTAACACATGCTGTTTGTGAAATCTTATTGTGCATATAGTCGTTGCTGCCTTTTTCCTATTACAGCTCTTCAAAGTTACTTGCTTTACAAAATGTCTGTAAAGCATTTTGGAATGTATGGAGGCCAGATAAAAGACAATATCAATGCAAATATCTATTTAAATATTTATTAAATTTTGCATTTGCCCAATTACTACAGCTCTTCGGTATCTCTGTGAGGTGGATAGTCAGTATCTTGCAACACGTGCCCTGTCCTAAACTAATGAGTTCAAAGTTTGTTTTCTTTTTCCAGTTGTTTGTACTGGTCCTACGTGAAATAACTTTGGTCAGAATCTAGTTCCACAGCAGTGAATGACCTAATTCAGCATTGTTGGTCTTGCTCAGAGGGGCTGGTTTGTGTGCTGGTGTAGAAAATGGAAACTGTTGCAGTGATCGGATACTGATTTGCTACTAGGTCAGGATAGAGGCAGGTCTACTATGCATCTAACTCTTTTGGTGCAAACAGCAAGTGAATTTTTTTTAAAAATTGTAATTTTTTTGAGCGTTGAGATCATTTTCTTTATTTTGGAACTATGCATTTGGTGACGTACAGTCCTTATAGTAAAATCTCACTGCAACATCGCCTGCCTTTTTCACGTTGACCAGGCCGAAGAGAAGGTCCTCTGACTTGTCCACACCTCAAACTGAGCCTTGAGCCAAGTGTTACATATATATGTTGTTTAGTGAAATCTGGATGCCTTTTTCATGTTGAAAGTATGGGAAGCTGCTTTAACCATCCTCCATCCTTATGGAGCAATTTCTGTGTGAATAAAAGTGATGTCCACATCCTATTTAAAGCAAAATCTAAGTTAGTGCCAAGGTGAAATTAAGGGCTGCAATTGGGAGGGTGAATCTCCATTTTAATGTTGTACTGACGGGGAAATAGAAACAGGAATATAGAAATGAAGCAAGGTAGGAGAGAAAATATTTGTTGGTAGGTGGTGGAGGAGGGAAGGAGGTTTGGTCAGGTAACCAGCATGTTCGGATTTCCCCATTTACCTGATATGGCTGCTTGAATGGGAACAATCTGAAACCTGCTGCTGTGTGTAGAGGGATCATAATGAAGGGTGTTCAGTCCCCAACCCTGTGATTTTATTGGTAGCGTAGTGGCACTCCAAAATGAACAAACAAAAGCTTGGAGGAGTACTGGGACTTCTTTGGGAGTTAAAATTACTTTCAACATATCTGAACACATGCCATTATGCAAACTTTTGATGGATAAAAAGCTGTGTAGGGTTGATATATGGAAGGAACGTTTTTCCCATTTTTTTTTCTTGGAATTTGAGCACATTCATGTACTTAACTCTTCCTGGGTATTTCTCGTAACAATATTTTTGCCCAGGAGGAGAAATTATTACTTGAGCCCATGACTTTGCACTGTAAGTGAAATCAAAGAAAAGAGTTTTATTGATCAGATATTTGACCTTGCTCCTCTCCATATTGTGGCTGGGAGGTAGAGTATTTCTTCCAGGGCGTCTTGTTGCAACAGACTGATGTTGTGAGGGTTGAGAAAATACAACTGGCATTTGTCCTTTTGTGTTTATGGGGAGACACCCAGCCACAGGTCAATACAATTACCACAGTGGAGACAATTGAGAATTGAAATTACTTCGCAAGGAATTCTCTATCAGGCCCAGGCTACTCATCTCTATGATGGGAAGACAGCTTCTTTTGGAGACAATTGTGGTAAAGGTACAATCTGGATATTATACAAGCTTTTCATGTTTGTGTAGAACCTGTGCTGAAAGTGGATGTGCGCATTTTTAATGATCCATCTGCTCAATGTGGAGCCTTTATGTAAAGTTTCTGATCAGCATTTACAAGATCAAACTCAGGTATATCATCAAAACAAATGTATTTTACAAATTGCTGTTAACTTTTGCTGCCTGTGAAGACTGTGCAAACTCAAATGGCTACAGGGACATGGAGAGAAAATGACTTAAATGTGGGCTGAATTCTCTGCATGCTGATCTAATTATCTCCTGCATGCCAACTGCAGTTCATCTGAAGCCTACATTTGGTACAAAGTCCCTAAATGCAGTGTCATGGGACATGAACTACTTATTATAGCTACCTAAATAGACCCTGCAAAATCCAGTTGTCAATTTTCTCTTTTAAAAAAAAACACTAGCTGGCCATAGTTGCCTTAATCTCTTTTTAATACCAAAGATGTAATAATGTCAGGTTTTTATTTTACAATTGATCTAGCTTCAAATGCGATTTACAGAAAAATGTTGCATTTTTCTTCCATTTCTTGTGTGAAGAGGCTTTTTCTGAGTTTTGAGTTTTTTCATTGCTAGACACCCCATCTGGTAAGTTATGAGGGGGAGGGAGAAACTTCCTGTTCTTCTCAATATCTTGAAAACATTGATCACATCATCCCCTTACCTTATGTTCCAAGCAATACGACTCCAGTTTGTCTAATGTCTTCCTCTGTTTTAACCCTTGAAGGTCAAGTATCATTCTCTGATAAACCCAACCAGATCTGTCTAAGGCAGATATATCCTTTCTAGGATATGATACACAGAACTACTCAGTATTCCAGTTTTGATCTAACACGTTTGGCTTTCTATAGTTGAAATTGTACTTGTACATTTTTGTATTCTCGACCTTCTGTTTATAAAGGCTAACATTCCTGTAACCGTTTCAATTATTTCCTGTACTTTTTCATGACAACAGTTATCTATCTATTAAACCCTCTGTGTGTAGTTCTTTACTATCTGGAAAGTTAATGCCCTTTTTCATGTAAATTCTATGGATTTACTAGTAATAATCTGATATTTCTGGCCTCCAGTTTTGATCTTCCCCATAAATGGAAACACACTTCCACTTCATCTAAAGTAATTTTATCTTTCATAATTTTAATGGCCTATTTTTGGATGACCCCTCAAGTTCCAGCCTGTTCGTTCATCTTGATAGTTACAACCTCTCCTCAGTCCTGATATCAAGCTGACAGAACAATGCATTTTTTGCTGGAGCTAGGTTTTGGCTCAAATATTAACTCTTAAAATTATCACAGGATTTTTAAAAAAAAACGCCGAGGATATCACATACAATCTTAAAGAAAATAACTCTGATCTAAATTTTGTCATTTTCTGTGTGTAATGGTTTGTAAATTTGCAGATGACGCCAAAATTGGAGGTGTAGTGGACAGTGAAGAAGGTTACCTTAAAGTACAACAGGATCTTGATCATATGGACCAATGGATTGTGGAGTGACAGAGATTAATTTAGATAAATGTGAGGTGTTGTGTTTTGGAAAGGCAAATCAGGGCAGAACTTATACTCTTAAGGGTAAGGTCCTGAGGAGTGTTGCTAAACACAAGAGACCTTGGAGTGCAGGTTCATTGTTCTTTGAAAGTGGAGTCTCAGGTGGATAGGATTGTGAAGGCAGCGTTAGGTATACTTGCCTTTATTGGTCAGTGCATTGATATAGGACTTGGGAGGTCATTCTGTGACTGCACAAGATATTGGTTAGGCGACTATTAGAATGCTGCTCGCAATTCCGGTCTCCCACCTGCTATAGGAATGATGTTGTGAAACTTGAAAGGGTTCAGAAAAGGATTTACAAGAATGTTGCCCATGTTGGAGCATTTGAGGAATAGAGAGAGGCTGAATAGACTGGGGTTATTTTCCCTGGAGCATTGGAGACTGAGGGGTGACCTCAGAGGTTTATAAAATCATGAAGGGCACGAATAAGGTAAATAGACAAGATCTTTTCCCTGGGGTTGGGGAGTCCAAAACTAGAGGGTAGAGCTTTAAGGTGAGAAGGGCAAGATTTAAAAGGCGTCTAAGGGGCAACTGTTCCCCACAGAATGTGTTGCGTGTTTGGAATGAGCTGCCAGAGGAAGTGGTGGAGGCTGGTACAATTACAACATTTAAAAGGCATCTGGATGGGTATATGAATAGGAAGGGTTTACAGGGATATGGGCCAAATGCTGGCAAACGGGACTAGATTTATTTAGGATGTTTAGTCACCATGAACGAATTGGAGAAGGGTCAGTTTATTTGCCGTATATCCCTATGACTCTAAAATCACAAGTAAGCAATGTTTAAGGTCTTTTGGACTCATTGTTAATGCCAAGTTCTGTTTGGATGAGGAGGATATTTGCAGAGTGGATGACTTGCTTCATGGGCCTAATTACTATCTACAAATTTTAAAAGTTTGGTTTTAATCCTACAATGTGTCTCAATTGTTTTTGTTTCCTTCCAACTCTGAATCTGGGTGAATTTACAATGGTCAATGATGTCTCCATTGCTAAGGGCACATCTTGTGTAGGAAAGAACTGAAATTGTTGGCACTGTGCTGAAATGACTATTAAAGGGTTAGGAGTCCAATCCAATTTTTTCCATCATTTTCTTTCCTTTCTCCCCCACTGTTCCCCATCATGCTCATCACAGTCCCCTCCCCCTGTGACCCAGCCCCACCCCTTCTACAATCTGGAGACATAGAACAAATAGACCACCTTCACAACCTAGACTGAAATCTAGCTTCTCTGCAGAAACTGTGGCCAGTGCTTATATGGCATCACATTTACCTACAAAGTCAATCGAAAACAAGTAAAACGATTTGTATTTACAAGGCACTTCCCTTTGCCTCAGGATTCCTAAAAACAAACAAGAAGCTTCACGATCAATAAAGTTTCTTAGAAGTGCAGTCACTTGTAATATGGGAAAGGTTGGCTGAGTTGGCTGGGCAGCTGGTTTGCGGTGCAAAGTGGGTTCAATTTCCACAACAGCTGAAGTTACCATGAAAGACTCTTCTCCTCAATCTCTCCCCATGTCTGAAGCATGGTGGCCCTCAGGTTTTCCCTCCCCCTCAAGTGAGACAGCAACCCAATGGTCTGGTATTTCTGGAGTGAGTTTTTACCATTATGGATAAAAACAGCAAACAATTTCCACATGGGAGGCTCCCTAAACTGCCAATGTGCTAATCACTAGATAATCTGTTGGTTGAGATAAACGTAGGCCAAGACACAAGGAATAATTCAATGTACCCGTTTATCCTCAATTAAATGCAGGGTCATTTTAGAGACCATAGGGAGCCTAGCTTTAAAAAAACTCAGTGATGGTACTTCAGTAGCATACCAGTATCAGTACTGCACTGGAATGTCTGCTGAGATTCTCTGAGCTCACTTGTGCTCTTTTCTAAGGAATTTAAAATAGAAGATTGATGAATGGATGAAGATATAGAAAGGTTGTTGCTAAGTTGGAGAGGGTTCAGAAAAAGTTTACCAGGATGTTGCTGGGACTCGAGGGTTTAAATTATAAGGATAGGCTGGGACATTTTCACAGGAATGTAGGAGATTGAGACGTGACCTTACAGAGGTCTACAAAATAATAAGGGGTATAGATAAGGTGAATAGCTAAGGTCTTTTCTCTAGGGTGGGGGAGTTAAAACTAGGGGGCATATTTTTAAGGTGAGAGGAGAAAGATTTAACAAGACCACAACTTCTTCACACTGGGTCGTTTGTATGTGCAATGAACTGCCAGAGGAAGTGGTAGATGCGGTACAGTTACAATATTTAAAAAAACGTTTGGACAGGTGCATGTGTAGGAAGTGTTTAGAGGGATATGGGCCAAATGCAGGCAAGTTGGACTAGTTTAGTTTGGGAAATTTCGTTGGCATGCACAGGTTTAGCTTTATTTAGATTTATTTATGTCACATGTACAAAGCATAAGAACATCGAAAGGTGCACAAAGTTGCCATTCACTGGCATAACAAGGTGTGGAGCTGGATGAACACAGCAGGCCAAGCAGCGTCATAGGAGCCGGAAAGCTTGACGTTTCGGGCCTGGGCCTAGACCCCACCCCAACCTGAAGTTCGCCTGGACCATCTCCAACACTTCTCTCTGTCCTTCCTGGACCTCTCTATCTAAAAAAAGCATCCCTGATGAAGGGTCTAGGCCCGACACATCAAGCTTTCCTGCTCCTATGATGCTGCTTGGCCTGCTGTGTTCATCCAGCCCCACACCTTGTTATCTCGGATTCTCCAGCACCTGCAGTACCTATTATCTCTGCCATTCACTGGCACCCACTTCTACAAAAGCCAGAATTAAAAGATTCACAGAGCTAAAAGGTAAGCAAGGAAAAAAACAGTCCAGATCTCAGTCCCAAGTCCCATCTCCACAATAGTGCAGATGCTGCTCCAAACTTGGACCAAAGGTTCTGTTTCCTTGTTGTATGAACTCGCTGACTGAGTACTTCATTGAAATAGTCTTTAATGCAATTTCATTAAAGTTAGACCTATCTAGTCCTCAAAGAATATAAAGAAAGCCGGAAAGGAACTAAACAAGGTGTTAAGAGGGCTAAAAGGGGACTCATGGCAGGGAGGATTAAGGAAAATTCCAATGTGCTTTATATGTGTATATTAGGAGCAAGGGATAGTGCAGGCCCATCAAGGACGATGGAGGGAATTTATGCACTGAGCCAGAGGAAGTGAGAAATTTCTTTGTTGAGTACTTTGCTTTGGTATTCACAAAGGAGAAGGATATGGTGAGCCTAGAGAAAGTTATGTTGATTATCTAGGGCATGTCAGTAAAACAAAGGAGGTACTGAGTGTTTTGAAAAGCAGGACGATAGATAGATCTCATTAGGTCCTGAGGACTCATCTAGAGTACTGAGGGAGGAAACTTCTGGAGTCTTATACGAAATCTTTGTACTCACTTTAGTCATAGGGGAGCCAGAGGACTGGAGAAAAGCTGACATTGTTCCTTAGTTTAAGAAGGGCAACAGGGATAATCCAGGAAACTATAGGCTGATGAGCCTTACATCAGTGGTAGAGAAATTATTAGAAGTTTTTCGGGGAAAGGATTTACTCACATTTAGGAAAATATGGGACTCCTCAGTGATAGGCAGCATTGCTTTGTGCAGGGGAGGTTGTATCTCATAAACTTGATTGAGTTTTTTGAGCAATTGACAAAGATAATTGACGAGGGCAGATCAGTGGATGTTGTCTCCATGGACTTTCGCGAGGCCTTTGACAAGGTCTCTCATGGCAGGCTGATACAGAAGGTAAAGTCACAGGGATCCATGGTGAGCTGGTAAGATGGATCCGGAACTGGCTTGTTCATAGAAAACTGAGAATAGCAATGGAAGCATGTTTTTCTGACTGAATATCTCTGACCAGTGGTGTTCTGGTGGCATCCTTATTGTTTATAGTATATTTAAATGAATTGAAGAAGAATGTAGGTGGTCTGATTAGCAAGTTTGCAAATGATACAAAGATTGGGGGAGCTGTGGATAGTGAGGAGGATTGCCAAAGGATACAGCAGGATATAAATCGTCTGAAGGTTTGGATCAAGAAGTGGCTGATGGAATTTAATCTGGACAAACGTGAGGTAACTTATGCCAGAAAGTCAAAAGCAGGATGGAAGTATGCAGTAAATGGCAGAACCCTTAGAAACATTAACAAACGGACAAATCTAGGCATACAGGTCCAACAGTTCCTTGAAAGTGTCATCACAAGTGGATAAGGTGGTCAAGAAGGGATATGGAGTGCTTGCCTTCATTTGGTCAGCATAGAGTATAAAAATTGGCAAGTCATGTTGCAGCTGTATAAACTTTAATTAGGCCACATTTGGAAATTGTGCACAGCTCTGGCTGCCTGCCACACTATCAGCAGGATGTGAGGGCTTTGGAGAGGGTACAGAAAATGTTCACCAGTATGTTGCCTGCTTTGGAGGGTATTAGCTATGAGGAGAGATTGGACAAAGTTGGTTCATCTTAGCTTTAATGTTGGAGGCTGAGGGCAACCTTACAGAAGTTTATAATGTTATGAGAGACATGGATAAAATGGATAGTTGGAGTCTTTCCCAGGGTAGCAATACCAATTACTGGGAGATAAAAGTTCAAGGTACAAGGGGGAAAGTTTAAAGGAGATGCGAGAGATAAGTTTTTTTTTTACGCAGAGGGTGGTAAGTACCTGCCTTGCGTTGCCAGAGGAAGTCGTAGAAGCAGATACAATAGCTGCGTTTAAGAGGCATCCTGACAGGTACATGAATAGGCAGGGAGGAGAGGGATGTGGAGCACATAGAGGTAAAAGATTATTACTTTAGAAAGACATCAGATGGCAGTGCAGGTTTGGTGGGGTGATGGGCCTGTTTCTGTGCTGTACTGTTCCTTGTTCTTTGTTATGTAACAGGGTAATTTCCTTTCTATTTATTGTTGTTATCCATGTATATGTAATTTTTGAATGAATAGACAATTTAACCAAAATGATTCCAAACGTACAATACTACAAAATGGAATGGAATTGGTCATGAGTTTGCAACATCTGACACAAATGCAAGATGGCCATTCACTGGGCTGGGCTGACACACTCCATTTACAGGAATGGGAAGCGTGAGTGTTCGTTTCTGCTGGTGACCTGGCAATAAGTTGAGGGAAAATGTTCTGATTGTTTCACTAATCATGGTTGCAACTGGTTGCTTGGCAACCGCAGAATCATGGTATTGGAAGGTGTAGCGCACTGCTCTGTCATGCGTCAGTAATTCAGTCTGTTGCCCAGTTCAGTGATGAAACAGTCAATGACATAGTGTCCCTGTAGTTGAAGTCTTTAGTTGAAGTCTGTGGCCATCCCACTTTGTTTTTATAGTATGTTTGTTGGAAAACATCCCAAGATGTTTGATTAGAATGCTATCCAAACAAAACTTGCTGGGGAGATCCTACGTTACATTGCCAAAAGCTCTGTCAATGAGGTAGGTTTTAAGGACTATCCTTAAAGAGATGTATTGCACCTGCGTCATGAGGGATCTGCTGGATACCAAGGTGATCCATAGTGAACACATCCGGAACAAGAGTTTTCAGCTCAAGCAACTTCAGATCTGATTTGAGCTGCAAGAGATACCCAGTATCTCCCCTGTATCAAGTAAGGGGAGAGTTACTTCAGCAACCTGTTCCAAGAGATGGACACACACCTTGGAATAGGTAAAGGTAACTTTGCTCTGTGATCAGGAAGATGTGATTAGGTGAGGCAGGTTTGGGGACTCATGGGGCAGCCCTTGAGAAGCTTCAGTCCCTCGGTTATCCTACAGTTATGAGGCCTTTGTAGGCTGAGGGATGACGAGTAAGGACTGCAAAGAAGATGAATGAACTGACTCTGATACAGGGAGCCATTTATTTGAGAGAGGAAATAGAAATGTAGTAGTGGTCAGTATAACTAAGGGACAGGGAAGTTCTCAGAAGTCATGAGCATGAGTCAAGAAGGCTGTGTAGCCTGCCCAGTGCCAGATTTAAAAATTTATTTCGTCAAGGCTTGACAGGATCTCAGAGATAGAAGGAATCCAGTTGTCATCATCCATGTTTGCACTAATGACATTCATACAACTGGAAAGGAGGTTCTGCTGGAAGATTTTGAACAGTTAGGTGCTGAACTTAAGCACTGAATCTTAAGGTAATCTTAGGGTTGCTATCTGAGCCACCAGCAAACTGGTTCAGGGTAAATTAATTCAAACAGTGAAATGTGTGGTTTAAAGTTTGGTGAGAGGTGAAAACGTTTCAGTTCATGGGACACTGGCATAAGTAGTAGGGCAGAAGGAAACTATTTCAGTTGGATGGGTTTCATTTGACCTGGCCTGGGCCCAGTGTCTTGCCAAATCAAATAATTAGTGCTGTGGAGAAGGCTAGAAACTAACTGCCAGTGGGAAGGGCTAAGGAGGGATAATATAGTAGCTTAGAAAACAAAGGGATATGGTGGCATTGCAGGAGAACTATTTTGATGATACCCAGAGTGAGACAGGAAGGAACAGAGTACACAACCTCAGGAAAAAAAAAATCAGTAAATAGGGTCAAAGTGGGGAAAAAATGGTAAGAAGACAAAATTTATGGCTGTTTTCTCACATGCCCTTGTATTTGGAACAAAATAAGTTAAAAGTTAATTGGTATGATTAGAGTCGGGAACTCAATAGTCAGGGTTATGTGACTTTTTTTGAGGACAGGCAGCAAGAACAGGGTGGTGGGGTAGCTTTGTTGTAAGAGGTTAAATAAGTGTGATAACAAGAAATACCGGATGATGTAGAATCTGTAGGGTATTTGAAGTCTTTACAGCGATGTCGATGTGAGTATTAAATATCTTCAAGGCTGAGCTAGACAGATTTTTAATCAATAAGGGAATCAAAGGTTAAGGGGATGAGGAAGGAAAGTGAAGTTGAGGATTATCTGATCAGCCAACATCTCCATTGAATGACAGAGCAAACTCGATAGACAGAATTGCCTAGTTGTGTTCCTGAATCTTAGGGTCTTATTAAGAGAAAAATTTTGGCAATGAGTTTCAGAACTTAAGAATTATGTATCATCAAATTGCCTTGGACTTACTTAAGTAGTAAACTTACCTGACAGCTGCAAATTTCTGAAGGCAGACAAACAGCAGTTTACGTGACACACTGAATGAGTAAGTAAGTTTTGAGATGAATGGCCATTTTAAGCTCTATGCCAGCAACTTCTTTTTTATTGTGATCAAAACCTCATAAAATAATGAAGGACGTCAAGCATCTTATATTTTTTATTGACCGTGAGAATGGGAAGTGTAACAAGGTACTGCAATCAGAGGCAATTGTGATCAAGATTCTGATATTGTGAAGTTGGTCCCGGAAAACACACACAACTTATTTTAAAAATCCCCGCTCTCTGTATAACAAAAGGAATTGTATGTTGGGAAATGTATTTACGTAAAATATCTTGAAGCACCATCCGGAGCAGATGGTATGTGTTCCCTTGTACTGACCATGATCAGCACTTTGATAAGAAGTGTGTGTTTTCTTATCCTCATAATGAGTATCCCAATATTATAATTGTGGCTGCAAATATTTTGTGCATTTTAAAATTTGAAAAGAGCTTATTTATTCTTACCCTAAAAATAGCACAACATTTTATTAACTTGTCTAACACACTATCTCACAAGCACAAAGACCAAATACAGGTAACAATGAAATAATGTTACAGCATAAAATTGTTTCTTTTATGTTGGGTAATTTAGGAGATAACATTGATACATTAAAATTGAATCAACTCTTGTAAAGCCGGGGATTCACGGTAACATGTGACGTTTCTTGTAGGCAAAGTTGCAAGAGGTACTTACTGGCTGAACTCAACATTGGAGTAGGTTGTTTTGTTGAAGGGGATGGGTTCAGTCCTTTCAGTTGGGATTTCCCATTTCCAAGATATTTCTGTTTATTATCTTGGTTGTCAGGTGACCTGCAGCTAATACAATGGCTTTCACTGGGCTTCTCTGCTTGCAGAACAGCTTCTAGCTGATTTGAAGGCAAGCAATAGAATGATATGCAAATCTTGCCTCTTCTGCAAATTCAAAACTCTGCTCCAAACAAAGAGTGATATCTTGATTGTGGTATGACTAGACCCTGGGTGAGCTTCTCCCAGTTACCACGGTTCCAGATGGGCTGTCCCAACTTGTCAACTTCTCAAGTGAGGAAGGATGTACTGGCTCCCCTTTTTCATTCAACTATCCACCTCAGTTGATCACAGCAGGATTAATTTATAAGCGATCATCTCCCTTGCGGATACCTTTCTCCCAGACAAAATGAACTTATGTTTTACAAGCATTCATTTTAACCAGGCTTTCCCAATTTAAAAGTAAGTTTATTAATTACTAAACACAAGAAGAAATAAAAATGTAGCACACACACACAGAATAGAAATGGAAAAAAAAAGTCCAAAAGAAGATAAAAGTTAAAAATTCATTTCTGTACGTTTGTAAAGAGTATTTAGTGGAACGTTGATAGGTAAACTGTTGATCTCAGGTTTCTTAGCTTCACAGATTTGGTTGAAATCCTGTTGTCCAATTTCCTTTTGACTGGCTTGCTGGCTAACTGGTAGTGAGAGATATTTACTTGCAAAACAGGGTGATTAGAAGGTGGTTCTATGACTGTGACGTTCACAGCATACTGGTGCTTGAACCTAGGCGGTATACACAAGCACCTTAGCCCATTAGTAGACACAATCATCATTTCCAGTAGCACCCACAGATCATGTTTGAATTGGCTTTTCACTTCTGTTTGTATGTACTCTTGAAAGAAAAATACACACAGCACGTCTCTTGCCCAGACTGCTCACTTCCCTCCCATCATATTCAGTCTGAGTTAATTTCCAGAAGATTGCAGTTCAGTTTTTAGTATATTTCTCCCTTCTGAGGCTGTCCCTTTGAATTGTTCCTGATGCCTTGTCAAGTGTGACATTCTAGGATTTCTCAATCTCCAGACAGCCACTGATGCCAACTTTGCATCAACAACTGTCTTTTGGCTCTGTCCTTTTTCTAAGAAAAGGCACATTGTAATTAAAAGATAAATATGTCCTTAACTTCTTCCCTTCACTCTGTGGCTGTGCCCTTGGGCCCTAGTCTCTCCTACTACCAGAAACATCTTCTCCACATCTGTTCTATCCAGGCCTCTCAGTATTCTCTAAGTTTCAATCAGAACACCCCTCATCCTTCTAACCTCCATCGAGTACAGTCCTATAGCTCTTAACTGCTCCTCATAGGCTGACCCCCTCACCCCCAGGATCATTCTGGGCCTCAGCCAAAGCCAGCATGTCCTTCCTTTAGATATGAGTCCCAAAACTGCTCACAATATTCCAAATGTGGCCTGACCAGAGCCTTATACAGCCTCATTAGAATATCTCTGCTTTTGTATTCTAGCCCTCTTGAAATGAATTCTAACATTGCATTTGCTTTCCTAACTGCCAACAAAGTTTGCATGTTAACCTTAAAAGAATCCTGAACTAGGACTCCCAAGTCTCTTTGTACTTCAGATTCTGAAGCCTTTCCCCGTTTAGAAACTAGTCTATGACTCTGTTCTTTCTATTCAAGAGAGAGCCTCTGTTCTTCCTTCCCACCTTTTGTAGAATTGACAGAATGTCTCTACTGATTGGGTAAGATCCAATCTGTTCGTTAGATATAACCTTTATATCATTTGTCACTCTTTAAAAATCTTCCTATCTTGTAGTCCAATTTCCAAGATGTTCTTCCCAGCTGAACTCAACATTGGAATAGGTTATTTGTCGAAGGCGGTGGGTTCAGTTCTCTTTGTTGGGATTTCCCATCTCCAAGATATTTCTGTTTATCTTCTTGCTTCTCTCATGACCTGCAGCTAGTACAATGGCTTTCATTGAGCTTCTCTGCCTGCAGTACAGCTTCTGGCTGATTTGAAGGCATGCAATAGAATGATATGCACATCTTGCTTCTTCTCCAAATTCAAAATTCTACTCCAAGGAAAGGGCAATGTGTTAATTGTTGTTGTGACCAGACCCTGGGTTGCTCTTCCCCAAGTTATCATGGTTCCAGATGGGACACCCCAAATTGTCAGTCTTTTCAGTATCTATAATCTTTATATCAAGCTCCAATCTTAACAAGTTCTTTCCATCTTCAATTTTGAGTGTTAAGAATGCTCCATACCATGATATTTTCTATATCTACCATCACTAGAAAACTGTATGGCTCCATAGTTGGGCGAGTGATAAGTTTATCTTCTGGGGGTTACACCCGCTACCGTAAACACAGACAGGAACAGTGTCTCACAGCATGGAATGCTTGCAGATTTTTGCCTTTGTGGAACGTTTAAAGTGTAGTGTGGAGTCTTGGGGGACTACACAAAGAAATTAAATCCTATTTCTCATTAATTTTCCATTTATCACATGCTGCAGATATTAAAAGGAGCTTGGGATTCTGATGTAGGATGCATCAACATTGTGCAAACTCACATATAAATGTTCATGAACTTTAAATAGGACAATCCAGTGATTTTTCCCAGTGCCGGTGAGCAGAGGACACCGGTCTAAGATAAATGGCAAAAAAAAGTCCAGGTGGAGGTGAATTTATTTTTATTTATATGCAGTGAACTGTTATGACCTGGAATGTACTGCTTGAACAGGTGGTGGAAGAAAATTCAATAATAAATTTCAAAAGGGAATTAGATAACTTTGAAAAGGAAAGCATTGCAAGGCAGAGGAATAAAACTAATTAGACTGCTCTTTCACAGGTATGATGGACTTTCTAGCATCCTATGTTGTGAGCATATTGGACTAAATACTAATCAGTTTGAAATTACTGCCAATATAAAACAAGACTTCTGCTAGTACTAATCTAGCTTTTTGATGAATTCAATAGCCTTTAAAGGAACAAAGGAACTCGCAATACAGGTAGTCATGCTTGCTTTTTGTCACCAGAGGGAGCCAATACTCCAACTTTCAGCTGTGTGCACAACTAGCCTGCAGCAGCATCACCGATTACAACTTCTGTTGGTTCAGTAAGGCCATGGTCCGAGGAAAACTATCGTAGGGGCATGTTATATCAAAAAAAAGGCTTGAGCTTTAAATCGAAATACATCATCTATACATTAAATTCCAACCTCCATTCCCTCACCACAATCCCCAGTGTGGAACTTTATAACACAGAGTGTATGCCTGCCCTCTGTCCTTGGTGATCAGCTTGGATCTCATTATTAACAGCCCTCAGAAGACAAGCATTAATTGCATTATAATAAACTGCTCATTGTAGTTAATTCCACTTCACAGAGCATATAATGTTAACATTGAAATATTCTCTGTACCCAGCAATTTACCGTGGTCAAATTTTGGAATGGAAGGGAATACTTTCTTTTTATTGTGAACTTTGTGGGACTGTGTATGTACGTATGTGTGATGGTTGTGGGTAGAGTGTGGGTGGTTGATTACCTTGGTGTCATAGGCAGGTCTAATAATACAATGTGCACTAAGCCTCATAGATCTGGCTACAGATGAATTTATTTTTATTTATATGCAGTGAACTGTTATGACCTGGAATGTACTACTTGAACAGGTGGTGGAAGAAAATTCAATAATAAATTTCAAAAGGGAATGGAACATTAGGAGGTAAAGTTAGTAAGTTTGAGAATGAAACCACGATTAGTGGTATCGTGGACAGTGAAGAAGGTTATCTGGGACAACAGTGAGATCTGGATCAACTGGGCCTGTGGACTGAGGAAAGGCAGATGAATGTAAGTTAGATAAATGCAAGGTGTTGCATTTTGGTAGGTCAAATCAGGTCACAACTTACACAGTCAATGGTAGAACAAAGAGATCTAAGGGTACATGTTCATAGCTCCTTGAAAGTGGAGTCACGGGTAGACAGGGTGATAAAGAAGGTTTTCAGCATGCTTGCTTGCTTTCATCAGTTGTAGCATTGAATATCGGAGTTTGGACATCTTATTGCAGCAGTATGAGAAGTTGATAAGGCCACATTTGGACTACTGGTTGTCCAACAAAGAAAGGATATTATTAAACTTGAAAGAGTGCAGGAAGAGAGTTACTAGGATGCTACCTAGACTGGAAGGCCTGAGGCATGAGGACAGGCTGGGTACGTTGGGACATGTTTCCCTTGAGCGTAGGAGACCGAGGGGTGACATTATAGAGGCCTATAAAATCAGGAGAGGCGTTGATAAAGTAGATAGCCAACAGCTTTACCCCATGGTGGGGTGAGAGGGAAGAGGAACAACTTTTTCATACAGACGGTAGTGAGTGCCTGGAACGGGCTGCTAGAGATAGTGGCGGGCGCAAGTGTAATTTTGTCATTCAAGAAGCATTTTGACAGATACGTGGATGGGATAGGTATGCAGGGATGTGGACAAACACAGGCAAATGGAACGAGGTTAATTGTGAAAACTGGGCGGCATGGACAAGTTGAGCCGAAGGGCTGTTTCCTGCTTTTACTCCACTGCTTCTTCCATGGGCCTTGCCCACTCACATCCGTTCCATCCCCTGATTTAGTGATGATTTCATTCATCATTATTCCTGCTCTTTGAGATCACACAGTCCCAGTGTTCATACCTTCCACAGGCCTTTCCCAAGCCAACATCTCCACTCGGTGCAGCTCAGTCTCCTCTGAACTATTTGGTAGACCATTGAGGAAACCCTCTCCCTTTGGTCCTCCAAAGCCTCCTCCTGCATTCACCCATCCCCTTTCTGCCTTTGAGATGCTGTTTGTCAGTTGACTCCCTGAGATATGAGGGCGGTCTGGGTCAGAAAGTTTAAGTTCTGCTTGGGTCAATGAACTAACCATGATAGTCCCGAATGCTTCAATGAGGGGCACAGCATCATAGTCTACAGTAATGTCACAGGGCACTGCCTTTTGGATGAAATGTTAAAATGACAGCCTGTATTCTCACATGGGCCTAAAATACCCCATGGCAATATTTGAAGAGCAAGAGAATATCAGTGCAGTGTTCTTGAATTTAACTAGGCCTCCAGGACTTACCCAAGTATTTTAAAACCATTGTGAGAGGTTTTGTTTTTGTAATGCAACCACTTTTGTAATGTAAGAAACATAGACAACCCATTTGCACACAGCATGCTCTCATAAAACAATGATGAGTTAATGACATAGATGTCTACAGCTGAGATAAAAGTCCTTCAGCCCATCTAGTTAATGTGTTGATGTTACCAACAGGTAGGGTTGAGCGAGTCTGTCCTGCCGTGAGAATCTGTTCGTTGCCAATTTGCATCAAGATTGTAAATACAAGAACATCTGGAAACCTATTAGACCTGACACTGTGCTCATGAAACTCCAAATATCAAGGGACTGAGGTGGATTTGGAGGAGACGTGATTGAGGGGAAAGGAGGGGTGGTGTGCGAAGTGTTAAGCTTTCAGGATCGGAACGCTTGAGAAATTGAATGACGAGGTGCCAGGAAGGATAAATATTCATTGTTTATGCATTTGACAGTGTTTATAAACTTCATATTGAGCGTCAGAGTTGTTTGTTTTACCGGATGGGATTATTCCTGGGAGTGGGGGTGTTGCTGGAATTCTACTCCTTGAGTTTCTCTATTTAATTCCTCCTCCCCATGAAGTGGAGGAGAGGGGTAGGGGTCAGTTTCAAGCGGCTTGGCACCTCGAGAATGTTTGGGAAGCAATAACAAATCTGCAACACAGAAGACAACATTTTTTAAAAAACGCCCGTTTTTTGTTTTATTTTAGTGCAGTCATCATTTTCTTTTGTTTCCAAGTCAGACAGTCGGAGTGTAGACTGTATCCGCCGTTGTCTTGACGATAGCAGCGAAGCGCCCGTTCATTCTCTGGGGAGCAGAGACCAAAGTTTGCAGCACTTTTTGTGCGAGTGCAGTGTTCTATCCAGGGCGTTAGGAAGCTTAATTTTAAAAAGGAAAAATGCAAGACTTCACGCCATTGCTGACCAGACCGTGCAGGATGGAGATAAGGGTGTGAGGAGACCCCCTCGCCTCTTCTCAGAGTTTAAAGAGGGGGGGGGGGTAACAGCGTGAACTAGGCAGTGAGAATAATCCCAACATCTGCAACTTCTCGAAGGTAAGATGACGCGTCTGCCGCAAATTAAAACCAAAAGCGTCGTTTTAAAACCGCTGCAGATGGAAGCAGGAACCGAGGCAAAATTACATAAACCGGAGTTCATCTCCAGCATTATCCCCGGGTTTCTGGCATCGTGTGAAACCGCACAATATGGCCCGTTCAACTTTATACCGAAAAAAAACCTAGCTATTAATGTTCTCCCACCTCCCTCAAGTCCCTTTCTTCACTTCCTCCTTCCACGCTGCAGACATTGTTACCTTGCTCATTTTCGCTTCCAATATTCTCTAATATGTGCATTCGAACGTCACAAGATTTGTTAACATGTTTTATACTTCTTGTTTAGTTCTGATCTGAGCTATGAGGAGCGCCGCCACTACCTCAGTGCTGGGGAGAAAGGGGCTGACAGGCAAATGCATTGATCACAGAGGACAGACTGGTGCAAACTGGGGATAAATACACGGCCTTTATCCAGTTCATCCTCCGGTTTGTTTCCATTAAATTCGCACTCAGAAAGGGCAGCAGTTAGCCTCCGGACTGGGAATCAGCTGGAAGTTAATGTAGGGTTGAGGGGTCGGCTTTTGGGCGGGCGAGTCGAAATCCTACAGCGCTGTGATGCTCCCGAAGTGGAATAGCCTGTTTAAAATCTAGTGCCACAGATGAATGGCCAGGAGGTGAGTGAAAGTGCAGGGCCATATCCCAGCATTGGTCAGTACTTCCTGGAGAAGAGATGAAGTTGAATTGGCCTCAGGTCTTTGAAATTGAGCAATATGAGGGCTGTTTTTTTTTGAAATGTGACGGCTGCGTAGGTTAGACGCTGGGAGGCTGTAACCCCCCGCCCATCTCCGGGAGAGTCTAGAATATCAGGCTGTACTCTCAGCACAAATCGTTGACCAAAGATTAGAGACCAGGCCAGATGTCTTCACTAGGAGAGTTGCGAATCTTTAGAATTCTTTCCACGACAGGACAGTGAATGCTTAGCACTTGAATGTATTCAAAACTAAGAGCTTTGAACAAATATTGAATCAAGTATTATGGAAATAAGACTGGAAAGTACAATTAAGGTAGAAAATCAGCCACAATCTTCCGGAATGTAGGCTGGGCTCCAGGTATGTGCTACTGCTGCTCCCAGATTAGATTGCTCCTTTGTAAGAAAAGCTTCTGATGCCATTACTGCAGCCAATGGGTGATGTTAGCTACATTTTAACCGTGAGTTGTCTTTGCCTACACACACTGCTGCCTTTGGTAGATACTGGATACAATCAGCAGCAGTCAGAAAGCATCACAAGGTAATTTTTTATTTCGGGGTGGAGTTGATGCATCAGTTGTATAATGCTCAGGTTAGATCGTGTCTGGAATATTGTATTGAATTCTGAGCACTGCATTTCAGGATATATATTTATTAGCCATTGGATAGAAGCTTTTGTGACTCAGTGGTGGCATCCCTAATTCTGGACCAAAAGATCCAGGTTCAAATCCCACATCAAGACTTAATGACCATAGAAAGTCTGTCCTACAGGACCAACTGTATTGATTATCAATCTGTAAATCTTTCTGATGTGTCAATGCTATTCAGTAAGAGTGAGAGAGCTTCCTGATCAGCCAGAACCATGTAGAAACTGCAGCACAGCAATTTCTACACTTTAAAAGCTGTCACACAGGAAGGACTATCACACACAAACACACACATCACCTTGGAGTGAATACAATACAGAAACACCAGAGTGATAGCACAGCTAAGGGTTAAAATGTGAGGATACGTTGTGTAGACAAATTTTGTATTCCCTTCCATTTAGAAGATTAAAGAGTGATCTATTTGAGATGATGAATGAAGCTGATAGGGTAAATAGTCCAGATCAAAAGGACATTACCTTGAAATCGTACACCTTCCAAATTCACAACCTCTATCGCCCAGAAGAACGAGGGAAGCAAATTCATGGAAATGCCACGTGCAAGTTCCCCTCTAAGCCACTGTCCTGGAATTATATCACTGTCCTTTACTGTCACTGGGACAGTCATCCAAAAGACTGCAGTAGTTCAACAAGGCAGATCACCATCATTCTTCCAAGGGAAATTCAGGATGGGTGATAAATTGCCACCACCCCCAAATTGAACAAATATAATAAAACATCCCAGGCTATTCAGGGATGCAGTCAGGATGTACCTCTTCACACAAAAGTCAATGTAAATTTGGAACTCCTCCTCCTCCCAAATCAAAAAAATAGAGGGTGAGGCTGGAGGTCAATGGAAATTTTCAAAACTGGAATTAAAAGATTTTTGTTAAAGAAGAGTATTAAGGGTAACTGAGGCAAGCCATGCAACTGAGTTACGATACAGATTAGCTATGATCTAATTGAATGGCTGAGCAGACTCAAGGGGCCATTTGCTACCCTCCAATTACTGCATTCAAAGTTAGCTCATCTCAGCCAGGACAGCGCTCAAGTGTTTTTAACACACACTTGGGCAAGACGAGGAGCACTTGCTTCTAATTGTTTGGCAAAATAATGGAAGAAAATTAATTAAAAGCAAAATACTGTGAATGCTGCCAATCTGAAATAAAGACAGAGGGTGCTAGAGAAATTCAGCAGCTCTGGCAGCTCCATGAAGAGAAAGAGATGTACATTTCAAGTCCAGTATGACTGAAGGTGGCTGGAAATGATATTTTTTTATGCTGTTGACACAGGGAGAGGCAAACCAAGTAGAACAGATGATTGATAGTGCCCAGACTAAAATAAAACAAAATCAATGCCCACGGCATTAATAGAGAAATATAGATGCAGAGTTAGTGTTAATGGTAAACCGACTCAGAAATTGCTGGAAAAACTCAGCAGGTCTGACAGCATCTCTGGAGAGAGACATAGAATTAATGTTTTGACATGACTTCTTCAGAAGTATTAGATCTGTTCTTCAGAACATTATTTGAGGTGCTAATGTTAGGTATGATTTGGAGAAAGTAGTTTGGTTTTGCTGATAATAAACCTATACAAGCAGGAAGTGGGCATGGGAAGTACTGAGAGGGTGTAATCAAAATGGAGGACAGTGTTCCTGATTTGAGGTTGTCGAATTTAATGTTGAGTCCTGAGGGCAATAAAGTTACTAAGCAATAAATGAGATCCAGTGCTCCAGCTTGTTATGGGCTTCACTGGAGCACTGTAACAGGCCTAGGACGAAATGTTTGCCTGTGAGCAATATGGTACAAAGGTAAGTTCACTGTAGTACCAGTGGGCTGCTCTCTCTCATTTGAGAGACAACTGGTGGTGAGTTTAATTTAAAGATTGACATGCCTCTGGTGAGGGGCAAGGAACTGAGAAGGCAGGACCCTGATAGTAACCTCAGCTGGTGCAGGAATTAAACCTACACTGTTGGCAATACCCTGCATCCCAAGCCAACTGAGCTAACAAACCCTGGCAAGCAAATGGGAGGTCGGGTCATACACAATGAAGGTGTTCTGCTAAACAGTCACCAGCTTGCATTTTGTCTTGCCAATGTAGAAGAGACCATGTTATGAGCAGTAGATCTAGTAAACTAGATTGGAGGAAGTATAACTGAGTTACTGCTTCACCTGGAAGGTATGTTTGGGCCATTTTTATAACAAAAAGACTACTTAGACTACCTGTGGAACCCTGTTCCAACAAAACTTAATATTTTTCAGAAGAGAAAAGGAGAAAAATATGGTGGGGATACAAAAAGCATAAAGTCATGAGATGTCTGACATCTGCTCCTAACTCCAATGCAACTAAACTGTAACTATCAACTTTGTGTTCTTGGTGAATGCAATTGAGAATAACTTGAATGATCATATCTATCTATTTATCCATCTATATATATACATGTCTATATCTATATTTCATATGTCATATATCATATCTGTCTTTATGGGGAGGCAATGACCTAGTTATGTTATATCTGGACTGTTAATCCAGAGACCCAGATAATGTTCTAGGTACCAATTTGAATCCCACCCTGGCAGATGTTGGAATTTGAATTAAAAAAAAACCTTCGAATTAAGAGTCTAATGATGACCATGCCTCCATCGTCAATTGTCAGGCAAAACCCTTTTGGTTTACTAATGTCCTTTAGGGAAGGAAACTGCTATCCTTGCCTTGTCAGGCCTACATGTGACTCCAGACCCATAACAATGTGGTTGACTCTTAAGTGCCCTCTGGGCAATTAGAGATGGGCATTAAATGCTGCCTAGCCAGTGATACCCTCATCCTGTGAATGAATTTAATAAAAATCTCCTTGGTTCTAGTATTTGCATCTAACTTGGCTTTGAGTTACATTGAATGTACAGGACAGAAAGCTACCACTTGGTAAAACTGGCCCATGCTGGTATTTGGCATCAAGGCATGCCAGTTCCTGCTTTTAGATAAAATTGGTAGCCAGACATTGAGCGTGAACTGCACAAGAGCAGTCCATGTATTGGTCCAATTCAATACCACTTAAGTAGCAATAAGTTCCATTGTATTTCTGCTCTTGTGGCTCCCTGCAAGTTCACATCTCAGGATATTGCTCAGGTATTTATGCTTCCCTTGATATCTGGCACAGTTCCACTCCAATACAGAGCAAACTCCCAAACTCAAGTTTTGCACACTAGAGGGGATAACTGACGCATAATAAATTGCAAGATGCGTCTAATGTTTAATGTTTTCTTCCCCTTATAGTGCATTGTATGTGAAGTTCTTGCAGGCTATTTGATCTCTGAAGTCCATGTTTAATTCGATCCCTGGACTAATAGGGTGTGTGACAAAGTCTACCTAATCCCAGCTCCATAACATCATCAGGTTATTAATAGAGCAAGTAGGGAAACTATTTCCTTTAGTAACAGGGGGTGGTAACAAGAGGTTATTAATTTAAAAGAAATTGAGTAAAACCTAGAGGGGAAAGTAAGAAAAAAATTCTCCAGATGGAACATTATTACAATATGAAGTACCTTTTCTGAAATTGTGGTAGAAGCTTCGCTCATGGTAACTTTAAAAGAGTAGTTGGACATGCATTTGAAGAGAAAAAATTTTCAGGGTTAAATGGAAAAGCTGGAGTGAGATTAACCAAACAGTTCATTCAAAGAGCTGGATATGACGTGTTAAACTGAAACAATTTAATGTTTTGATATATTTTACAAGTATTGCATGATTCTGTATTGATTCCTGGCTGCAGTTGCATTGGTTGTTGAAGTATATGTTGATACAAAAGAAGAAAAGATTTGCATTTATATTGTTTCATTCATGACTTTAGGATGTTACAAAGTTCTTCACAGCCAATACAGAACATTTGAAGCATTGTCTCCAATTTAGTATTGGAAGCTTGGCAAGTAGTTTGCATGCAGCAAGTTCCTGCAAAACAGGTAATATGTTTAGGGACATTAGTTGAGAAATAACAATTGGATTCTAATAGACATGTCTAACGTGTTGCTGCTTGCTGTTATATAAGTGTTAATCCTCTCTTTTAAGTTTATTGCACAATTGATTTCATGTATGTCCTGTTATATTACAGATTCTGCAAATGGGAAGAAAATGTACAAGTGCAACTGACAGGATAGAGTAGGTCCATTTATATGTTCTATTGCAAAATGTGTCATTACAAAATGTGCTTAGATTATAATATTATGGCAATAACTAGGTAATCTTAAATGTGTAGATATTGTCCAAAGGGCAAATTCGATTTTACTTGTATTGTGTGTGGGTGTCTGGTCCTTTTGATGGTATCTTGCTCACCTACGAGAAGGACTGAAGTTAATGCAGATGATGCACTCACCTGCTTACAGGGTTAATATGTTTCCATTTGCTACCCTGCTGATAGATGCTCAATGGCCTCAGGTTCCTATGTTCCCAATAGGATCCATTACCGAGTGAGCATCATTATTGTTTATAGATGCAACAGAGCCACCATCAGCACTCAAGAGCGGAGGAGCCCCTTTAAAATGTGGCCCTCAATAATCTGTAGATAGAATGTGTTCCTCCTCAATGCTCATAACCACCAAGTGTCTCTTTGTCCATAGTCCTTTAATAGCAAATGTCCTCCTTCAATACCCTGTAATCAGCAAATGGTCCCTCTGAACCCTATTAAATAGTGTGTCTCATCTCTCAGTGCACTGAAGTGCATTCTCCGATATCTCATAAAAAGAAAACATTATTCACTGCTAAGTTTCATAAAGATTAGTTGTAGGTTTATTTCCTGGTCTGTGTTTGAGTTAGCTGATTAACTTTGTGACTTTAATTTTCATAAAATGATTGCATCATTACTGGGATAGGGGGCAATATTTCTGCTCCTGATGTGATGATTCATCTCCCTGACTTATTGTGAGTACATACATGAATGCAGAGAATAGGACCAAGTTTGAATATAATGCCCTCATATGCAAATAGCCTCCACATCTAAGACTAACACTTGCTCCACAATTACAAGTATGAAGATGACCCAACTGGGTGAGGTACCACAGAATCCATGAATCTTAGAACCAGAAAGCAGAATAAATCAATGACTTCAGGAAAGAAGGGTGAATGAGAAATTGTAGAGAGAAGTTATCAATGCTAATATACCCTCGTTTAAACTCTGCTGTTACACTAGAAGGAAAGAATAATTGCTGCAAATGTCTGTGGGCAGCTGTAAAAAGGAAAGACAATTTGGGACCCTTCACCAGAACACATTAATTTAAAATATATTTATGCTTTCATGTCATGCTATACTCTACTGTACTTTAAAACAAATTTACCTTTGCACTGAAGCAGAGTATATTCCACGTATCAAAGGTGTAATGTTAGCAAACTGAAGGTGACTTGTTTTATTTCATTTTTAGGCTGTTTGATTTAGTAAGCAATCCTGTTTATAAAATACTTTGGGCATTGCTAGATAGGCCAGCATTTATTGCCTGTCCCTAGTTGCCTTGGGGAGGGTGTGGTCTTCAAACAATGCAGTCAGTTTTGGCAGTGGGCTACTGGACTATTTCTGAAGGCAATTACATTCTGAAAGCAACTACATTGTGCTTGAGGAGAGAATCACACATAACCAGATCCGATGAAGCTTCCTCTCCGAAAGGAACTTTGTGAACAAGTTAGGTTTATATGAAATCTTCGTAGCCAGCTTACTGATATTAGATCTTTAATACATGATTGAAATCGAGGTCTGAAACTGCTATGGCATAATTTGAACTCACACTCTCTATGCTATTAGCCCAGGTCTACTGGAATAGTAGACCAGCTGTATTTCATCTACCCTACTATTTTGTTTTCTGCTGACTGCAAGATGACACGAAAATGGCAGTAAAGGTCCAATTTACCATCTGCAATGTTAAATTCTCCCCTTTGTGGTCTGTGAGTTCAGCAGCTGAGATCTTAAGCTTTGAAATTCCCTCCATAAACCTTTCTTTTTATCTCTCTTTCGTCCTCTAAGACACTCCTTAAAGTCTAAATCTTTTGATCAAGCTTTTAGCGATCTGCCCTGATATCTCCTTATGTGGTTTGGTGTCCAACTCCGTTGAATAGCCCTCCTGCAGGTTTGGGCTTTTTTTTTACATTAAAGGTACTGTGTAAATGAAGGTTGTTGTTGCCAAGCAGGTATATCACGCAGCGGGTAGCTGTGCTATGATAGCAGTCACTGCTTAAACCGTCAAATACTTGAAAGTATGTCTTTGGAGTGCAGCCAGTTGTCAGTACTGGTTGCACATTGCATTTGGTTACATGTCAGATGTGGGTGGAGAGCTATAACTGAACTAGCTCGGTTGTAAATATGCTCTGCAAAGCATTTCCCCGTGTTAGTGTCCAATTCTTGCTGGAACTAGAGACAGGTGGGAGATTACGATTCCAAATAAGGACATACCAATTATGCTATAGGCACTGTGACTTTCCTGAACTAAAGCTTTGTCCCTTAAAATCCCGAAATCTAATTGCTATATAAAGCACTGTTTAAGGCGAGTTATCATGGGATAACACTTTCAAAAAGCCGGCACAGGCAGGATGAACCGATTGGCCTCTTTCTGTACTTTACCATTCTATAATTCTGTCAGCTCTCCCCACGGTGTCCTTTGTTGCACCATGAAAACGTGAATCAAACAAATCAAGCAACCAGCAAGTCGCACGCTAGAGACCGCAGTGTGTACAGAATGCTCTGCAGCTTTATTCCCACAAGTTAGTCCATTTTGAAATGAAGCATTATTGATCATTTATTGTCCACATACTGCCACAACGGCGGCTATATATTTAATCAACCCCCGGCCCAAAACGCAGCTGTTTTGATGTGATTTTGAACTTTAAACCGTTCCCAGGGGGCACGCACACGCACACTCCCCCAAGAGGATGCGCTCCATCAAACCCCAGGACACATCCGCAGTTATAAATATGGAAAACCCACCGCGGCGAATAAAGCTTTGAAAGGAAATTGCGAAAACGTCTGGCGTTTGTTGTCTGCACCTGTTTCTGCGTGTAAAAAAAACATCAGCGATGCCTTTTGACCCAAATGGTGTAGAATAAAATGTGAATCTGGAGGGAAAATATGAGGATGAAAAATAACAGTCCAGCCTCTTTCGTCCCATTGCTGGATATGCAAATGTTAAAATATAAACAAGCAAAATAATTCTGCCTGTAAACTGGCTTTGATGGTTCAAACGCCTCTAACAATCCTTTCTGTCACAAGTTTAATACGTTTATGCATTTATTCAGTTTCTGATGGTAATCTAAATCCAAACTGAAAGAATTGCGCAAATAATTTCGAGACCTGGTCATTTTGACCTCCGAAAGTCCTTAACATTTTTTGCTTAGAAAATTCCTGGCTATTCCATTAATGTCGTTACAAATGGGTTTGTATATGATATATTTGTATTTGATGCGGTCGCAGTATGCGTAGTGATTCAGTTAATGTGTTTTTCTTTTGCATAATATATAATCCAATGGAACAGTGTTCAGAGAGTGGAGGTGGGTGGATCAATTTCCATTTTAAAGTTACACGTTTCCAAAATTTGATATTCTTATTAGAAATCCCCACGTCCACTTCCCCTGTGGCATCAGCCTGTGCAAAGTCCGCATTCCGCATTGGCATCCTCCTACCAGTAGCGGCGCTTGAGCGTCTCCGCCCGCAGGAAAGGGCCATTGCAATCCGACACATTGACAGTGTCCATTGTATAATGAGCGTTATCGATTATAATAAAAGAAGTTGACAAGAAGGATGCACCCAGTATGTATGGCTGCAAAGGTCTCGGAGGAGATTGCATTACAGCAAGAATGTTATCAATAACTTGTTTCGGGCAAAGGAGGATGTAAATGTGATAGTTTCGCAAGTGCATGTTATATATAAAAATATCCTATGGATGTATATTCCTCCCTATGTGAGTCTGTATGAAGCAGCTGTAGGACAGGGACAGACCATTCAGTTCAATAAGTCCAGGCCAGCATGTGTGTTCCACAGGACCCTCATCTCAACCTTCTTCATCCAAAGCCATCCTTAGATCCCTTAGTTCTCTCTCATGCGCTTTTTAACTTGCCCTTGAGTACAATAACGCTGGCAACGTGTTGTGTGTAAGCGCGCTGGCCCTATTTTTGCGTGCTCCACGGCAGCTTTTTGTGAACCTATTGATATCAGCTCAGTCTTTGGTAGTGTGGGATCATTCCGGCCGGAAGGCTCCTCTCCTAGCACCGGATGCAAGCTGCAGATCGCAGAATTAGCCCTAGCCGACCTCTGCTGTCCACTGAGGCTATCGGAACAAAGTCAGTGAATTGGCGCAGAGCTTGTGATGAAATGGAAATGTCACAGGACTCGTGATCCAGAGGCCCCAGGCTAATGATGTGGGTGTATGGGATCAGATCACACCAGGGCAGCTGGTTGTGTAGAAATTCAAAGATGAAGTGTGGAGTATGAAGTTGCCCAGTCACGCTAACCGTGACACTGCCATCGATTATCCTGGGGTGAAAAACAAACCCACCAGGATCATAAACGGCCTGTAGGGAATGAAATCTGCCGTCTTTACCCCGGTCTGGCCTATATGTGACTCCTGGCGCACAGCAATGTGACTGACTCGAAATGATCTAGCAAACCACTCAAGTTCAAGGGTAGTTAGGGATGGGTAACAAACTGCTGGCATTACTATCGACACTCACATCGCCAGGGAAATGAGTAAAATCCTCGCTGCTGCCCTCAGTGTTCTCGGTATATTTGGGTGAAGTATTTAGCACGTGTTGGCTTGGTATTGTTCTGAAATTGCAAAAATGTTCTGACAGTTATGTTGGAGAATTCATGTCAATCTACGTTAGGCACGCGAGAATTAGTGTCCAAGATTATTTTTCTCTCCGTCGACATTTCGGATGAAACTTTGGGGATCACTCATCGGGATCTTCTATGAGTTTTTCAGTCTGGAGACCCAGATTGGTGTTTTATTTATTGTTTAAGATGTTGAATTTAGGCCATTTGCTGGAGTGCGGATACAGGTCTGCCGTCCACTAAAGCGAACAGGTTCCAGGAGTTGCCTTGCTCCTTCTGTTCCCAGTTCACATTTCGTGTGATTAAGCAGTGCAACACCAAATTTGCCCCTATAATCCAGGAGAAGTAAAGGTCCCTATTACCCATCAAGTACCGTATCTCTCACCATCCCTTCAACCCTCCTTTTCTGTTCAAAGAAATATCTTCACTGGAACAGTGAAAGATTCCCCTGTCTACTCCACCCGACCCCCCTGCCCCCCGCCCTCCGAAAGGCACTGGGCGCAACAGTTGAAATCTGCATTAAAATCGGGCACTGAAAATGTCACAAACTATAATCTATCGCCCCCCTTCCAACAAGAACAGAAATTGCTGGAGAAACTCATTGGGCCTGGCAGCATCTGTGGAATGAGGGAGCAGCGTTAACGTTTCGGGTCCTGTGACACTACTTTAGCAGGAAAGGGTCCCTGGACCCGAAACTTTAACTCTCTGTCTCTCTCCGCGGATGCTGCGAGACCTGCTGAGTTTCTCCAGCAATTTCTGTTTTTGGCCCCCCATTCTAATCTTGACTTGCTGAATTGAATGCTCTTTTCTATTCTGGTTCTACCTGCCCCCAGCTGAAACTGTTACATCTTCCTGGATGTAAAACCTTGAACGAAGATGCTTATATTCGCCCTGAATGTGTCAAATAAGGTGGGAGGACAGTTTAAAAGTTTAGAATAAAGAACAAAATGCGGTAGAAACTCAGTGGCTCTGACAAGAGAGATATAAAACGAACGTTCTGGGTCTGTGTTGCCTCTTGCTGGGAACCTCCTTAAATTCTAGCGAATTTATATCAGACTCGAAATGTTAACTCTGCTTCTCTCTCCACAGAAACTGCCGGATCCGCTGAGTTTCTGCAGCACTTTCTGTTTTTTTTATTTCAGATTTCCATCATCCGCAACGTTTCACTTTTATGTAAGAGACTAGAAAGTTTCTCATTAATTAACGAATTACTTGTATCCTTTATTTTCTCTCTGTCTCTCCTAGTCTGGGATGATGACAGGAGCTGGCTCCTATGAGGGGACCTCGGGACTGAGGAGCAGATGGAAAAGAGTACAGAGATGATCTGGGAATCCCCGGTTTAAAGGCACAAGCTGCTCCAGGAATGATCATCCCGATTATACAGGTCAGTGTACAGAAATAATAATTAATATCAGAGTAGAGAGGAAATAAACTGACCCCTGTGAGTCCAGATAACCAGGGATGCAGAAATGTTTAAAATATAACATATAAATTGCTGTCTGAATAAGTACTGAAAATTCAGAGATCCCGGCGCAATACCGACGCAAAACGATCAGAGATAGTAGGAACTGCAGATGCTAGAGAAGCTGAGGTAACAAGGTGTAGAGCTGGATGAAGACAGCAGGCCAAGCAGCATCAGAGAAGCAGGAAAGCTGACGTTTCGGGCCTAGACCCTTCTCCAGAAATGGG
>JAHRHZ010000025.1:15511206-15546353 GCA_024137785.1 Ginglymostoma cirratum | reverse complement strand
AAGGGTCTAGGCCCGAAACGTCAGCTTTCCTGCTTCTCTGATGCTGCTTGGCCTGCTGTGTTCATCCAGCTCTACACCTTGTTATCTCAAAACAATCTGAACTTGCTGTGAGGAACGACACCAAACTGACTGCATCCTGCAGCGGGCTAAACACATGCTGCAGAATTCAGATAGCGCCGTCTCAGGAGATTCCCTCCAGAAGTCTGTGGCGTCTCCACCGAAGGGGACTCGCTTGGCGAGTGGCTACATTGGCGAGTCTAACCCGGAAAGTCTGTCAAATTGAGTTAAGGCGCGGAAGGTTTGCAGACGGAGTCTGTAGGTGTAATTGTCGCCATTAACACGACACAGTCACTTCCAACAATTCCAATAAGGAGCTTTCAATCCAGAGAGTGGACACGGTGTGAAACTGACTTCCAGCGAGAGGGATTGAGATGAGTAGCACGTGTATGTCGGGGGAATCTGGATAAAGACACGCGAGAGAAAGAAGTGGAAGCATATTTGATAAGAGTGTAAGGAAGGGGACGAGGTTAGTGTGGTCCAGAAATACTGGCTTGGACCTATCGGGCCGATTCGCCCGTGCCAGTGTCGTTAGCATCCCGTAATACACTGCAAACTTTCCCTCCAGAAGCGGCAAGAGTTGCTAATAATGGCGTGGTTCTGTTGATTGTATGATTAAACCAGTTCCTGTTTTGAGGAGGTTCGTTATGTAGAGCTCGACCAGTAAGAGGAACGGTGTTGATACATGGTCTGGGATCCCTGATAGAGTTTAGATCCGTGATGAGGTTGGAATTAATGTTGGGGTTGGAGCTGCTGATGATGGGCAGGGGTTAATAATGAGATTCGGGTTAGAGATGTAGCTTAGCGTCACTGATAGAGCTGGGTTTAAGTGAACACTTGGATTAAGGTTAGCGCCGAGAGGAAATGTCTTAATGCGCTGTTGGTGTTTGGTTTGTTGTTTTTGATGAGTTGGATTTAGGAGCAAATTAAACCATGAGACTAGGATCGGAGCTAGGATTAAATTTCAGCAAAATAATCGAAATCTCAGATCAAGCAAAGAGTCTCAGAATCAATCAGAATTTCTGTTGCAACCATAAAGGGAACCCATGTCATACCGAGTAAAACTTACCGTGTTCCCGTGAATAATACCCCGAAACAGAGAAAATCCAGTAATTTTGATTCAAATCTCAAATTGCGCCGTGCGTTGACAACAAATACCTTTGACTTTGATTTGTCATTGAAGGTAGTTCTCTGAAGGATGCTTAAGTCGAGCGGAAGCGGTCCACGCTTCCCTAAAACAGTTGAATATTAACATACAAACGGTTTATAGACCCGGTCAGTCTCCTTACATATCAAGGATTATCTTAAAATCCATATTAACACACGGTTCAGTATTAACTTCCACCTTTACTCACGTCAACTCGCTGAAAACATAAACTCGCCCCTGAAAGTTTCCTTGATTGAATTTACCCGGAGATTTAACCAGGTCCAGCGCAGTCCGCCCACACGCCTGCAAGAATCGCACGTACATAAAGAATTTAGTCATAAACACATTCCGCCGAATTGAATTTAAAATGCAGTTTGAAGATAAAATTCTCCCCACTGTCCATGCCCTGCCTATCCCGGGATATTCTACCTCAGGTACAATCTGAGCAAGACTTGACTGCGTTTGGTCCGCTTTGTAGGTCTTGTGTAAAGATTGTGTATTTGAGAATCTCAGCACTGCGTTTAATTTCAAAACGCAGCCAACCTCTCTGAACTAAGATAACAAGCATGGGGCTGGATGAACACAGCAGGTCAAGCAGCATCATAGGAGCAGGAAAACTTGACGTTCTCTCTGAACTAATGTTAACCATTCAAAGCTCTGTGTGGCCAATCCACAATGTGGGGCCGACATAATCCCCAAGTTAAATGTTCCCATTTAGTTTTGGACCACTATCTGGCCAATCCAGTGCAGAGTGTGTCTGTGAGGTGAGGGTATTGGCGATGGTAGAAATATATTTGAAACAATCAAAGAGCGGCCAGGTGTTTTGCGCCACTTTCGTAACGCCAGCAGCATTACAATTTCGATTACAGCAAAACTTATATTTATGCAGCGAATGTAATGTAACATAACGTCCCGATGAATGAATACATTTTCAATTTCCCCTCATTCACAAAGTTGTGATGAAACAGTGGTCAGCGGTATCGGTGAACAGAGCGGAGACACTGGGACCTTGGGCTGAGGAATTACCAATTTAAAATAACTGCACTCAGAATGCGAATTTACGCGATTACAGCAGCCGAAACTTGTGTCTGTATGTCGGTGTGTGTATGTGCGCGCGCGTCTGTGTATGGACGCGCGCACCTTGCTGTGTCTAGCACCCCTGTCTGTGCGTGTGTGTGCGCGCGCCTCTGCCTGTATGTCTATCCATGTGTGTTGTATCTCCGTGTAAGCGTGTGTCTGTGTGTAAGCATGTGCTCTTATGTATGCCTCTATGCACATAAAGTGTATTTGTCTGCGTGTCTCTTTGAGTCCGTCTGTGTGTCCCTGCCTCTGTGTGTGTGTGCGCCTCTGCCTGTGTGTGTGTGTCTGTGTGTATGTCTGTGAGGGTATAGTGCCGCTGTCTGTATGTGTGTGCGCCTCTGCCTGTTTGTGTGTATGTCTGTAAGCGTGTGCTCTCATGTATGCCTTTATGTACGTAAGTTTGTGTGTTTCTCTGTTTGTCTGTAAGAGTGTGTCCTTGTCTGTAAGTGTGTGCGCGCCTGTGTTTATAAGTTTGTATCTGTCTGTGTGTGTGTTTGTGTCTGACTGTCTATCTGTGTGTAAATGTGAACGTGCCTGTGTGTGTCGATTTGTGTGAGTATCCTTGTTTGTGTGTAACTATGTCCCTATCTGTCTGTGTCTATGTATCCCTGCCTGTGTGTAAGTGTGTGCGCGTGTCCTTTTCTGTGTGTACGTGTGTGCATGTCTGTGTGTGTTCTTTTCTATGTGTGAATGTGCGTCCCTGTCTTTGTGTCTTTGCGTGTGCCTTTTTTTGTCTGTGCGTGTGTATGTGTCCCTGTCTGTATATGTGTGCGTGCCTTTGCCTCAAGTCTGTGTGTAAGTGTGTCTGTGTGTGACCCTCTGTGTGCGTATGCGTGTGTCCCTGTCTGTGTATGCAAGTGTGCGCATTGATGCGCCTCCGTCTCATCGCTGACCCGGGATGAATCTTAAACGCACGGCAACAAAATCCATTAAACTTTGATGGGGCTCATCTGTCAGATAGATTCCAGGTTCCATATATCTTAGACGTAAAACCCACAACATTAAATTCGCCAGGTATAGTAGAACTCGAGGTCCAAATTAATTTGCTGCTTTACGGCTCTGTTCTAATTCTGAACCCGCACTGAACACACGAAGATTTTCGGTGCCAATTAATATACATCTCTCCTATATATCAATGGAGATATAACTCCTTTCGGATAGCGGGGCTATGAGTGATACAGTTCCTGGCCTGAACTCTGTGGAGGAGTTCACAATCTTGCCCGACTCCCATCCCGGACAGCAAGCCGGACCCCATTAGGTACCGATTAGCTAACAGCGAGGTCTTGCTGGCAATGGAGCTACAGAGGACGGTAATTTGGCGGTGCGCTATCGGAGTTACGCGGGAGGGCTGGGAGTGTTTGGGACATTCGGGATATAAACTGGATCTGATCACAGGGAGGTTTTTGCAGACCACACAGAAACCGGATCACCGAGGGCAGGAGGCACATTTCCAGCTTGCCCTGGCACTGATACATTTAATGCTTAGCCCCTGTATTCAGAAACACAGAGTACATTCGAGGAGCAATATTGTACGAACGATCTCCTTACCAGTTTGGACTTTGATTTTAATTTAGACTAATGGAATAGCCCAAGCATTTTCCCCCTTGTTCCCGATTCCTCCCTTGGCATTCACCGCGTGCCTTAATTGTATAAAATTAAATCAAGGTCCGCCGTGAACACGGAGGGTGAGAACCGAATTATCTCTCCACATCCCGGGCTTGCGGCTCAGTTCCCGCCCGGGGCTCGGATCATTGCGCTTCTGGCTCGGGTTCCCCTGCGCTGTTACCTGTTTGTAGGGAAGCTCCCCCGGCTGTAAACGTCTCTGCTGTTCCCGTGCTACACCGACTTCGTTCTTTTAAGTTTAATTTTGCAGTTTTTAAATTTGTTTTCGGGCGAAGCATTTTTTTTCCAGCCCCGGCGAAAGGAAGAGCTAATATTGCGGGTCCTAGCTCCTCCCGTCCGTCTCTCGGTTTAAAAAGGAGGGCGTTGAAAAGTAGGGCAGTGTCCCAGGTGGTTCTTGGGTCCATCTGGTCGTTTCGGCTCCGCAATATCCTAGAGAGAAACACACACACACACACACACACACACTCCAAACAAAAGATTGGACAGTAACTGACGGCGCTTCTGTCCTTTACCGACTATATTAGATCCAAAGGAAAGCAGCGGCGGACATTCATGTCAATCTTCACGCTAAAAAAATTCACCTCAGAAATTCACTCCCAAAATACCACCACCGCTCCCCTCACTATAACAAGCCAACGCGTGGAAAGTGGTCAGCTATCGTTTTGCCGTTTGTTGCTGACGGAATGTGTGGATCTTGAAAAGTATTTTTTTTTGGGAAGGTGTTGTCAGTTTTCCTTTTCTTTTAAGAAAAAGGGAGAACTTGTAACTGCACTGCATCCGTTGTGCTTGTCGCTTTTTGACTGAGGAAGCGGGGCGCGTCCACTCACTGCTATCCCACTGCAGCTCAATCCTAGCCTCAGGACCGCAGCTGGTGGGATCAGACTCTGCCCCCAAAGGATTATTGGGCGCTCCTGACGTCAGCACCAGTGCTGTCTCTTGCAGGACCGCTCTCACCCAACAGAAACTGTTTCCTGAAACCTGAACCAACCCCCCCCCCATAAAAAAAAACACTGGGAAAAACTCAGCGGGTCAGACAGCAACTGTGGAGAGAAACAGAGTTAACATTTCAGGACTGTCATCCTGCATCAGAAACTGTTTCCTCTCTATGCCGGAACTGCGGCGACTCCAGAACTAACGTTAACTGAATGACACTAGTTCTTTTTTTTTGAAAAGGAAGGCGCCTTTGAAAACCGACTGAAACTAATTTTTCATTGGACCAGTAATGCCTAGTCTGATCATTTCTAATCTCAGAATAGTTGGGAAAAAAAGTCAAGTATTGTAAAGGATTCAGCGGGATAAACAAGAAACAACATTGCATATAGCTGAGCAAGTAGATCTGATGATGTTTATAACTGAGCTACTGAGGAGTTTGTTCAGTTATGTACAGCTCCATATATTTAGTTAAGTGGAGTTTACGAAACCTATCAATTGTGATGTAGACATGCATGTAGCCGTCAAGGTTTATAATATAGTCATAAAGCTCTCCAGGGTTTTTTCCATTATCTGTGCGTTCTATTTATTCCCACCCAATTGCGGCAGGCACCCCCTAAAATAGTCGGAAGTGGTGCATTTTGTTGTTTCCAATTTGATTGCAGGATGTGGGGATGAAATTTCCTTTTTGCAAATTTCAACCAAGGATTAAAACATTTTTGGCAAGGTTTTAAGCAGAAACGATCATCTCTTAATCCTCCAACTAAGTACTTAAGAGGGCCCAACCCCTGCAGCTAAAGTTGCGCAGGTTCCCTTGCTAACATATACACGCCATGTGTGTGTAGATGTATGTGTGGAAATTGTTTGTGTGTGTGTGTATACACATCATCAGATATATAGATGTATACCAAAGTGTCAGGGTCTTGATTGATCGGAAACAGAATAGACTTGACGCCAATTATTTTTACAAATTAACCCTCTATCCGCGGCCCTTAGAGAGTTCAGAAAGGCGGATGAAGCAGGGATCGATATATACAATTAATTTATTTAACTCTATTCTTGGGTTGAAGGGAGTCATCCATCATTCCGACTTGATTATAAAAAGTATAACTTGCCCCCTTTCGATCCTACAAGTGTAATCCCCTGAAGTACCACATAGCGCGTTACCCGGGAATTGTTCTCATTGTTGGCCAGAGGGTTCTTTAGAATCTGCTCGGTGCGCTCTCCGTGGTGCTGAGGGCTGTTACTCAGTGGATAGCGCGCATTGCGCTGCGTTAAACTGTCCCTGCAATTTGCAAGTTGTCGACCAGAAAGAATCATTAACGGGGCAGTTTCGAAATGGGAACAGCAGCATCTCCTCAAGGGCATCCAGAGGTGAGCAATTCATGTTCGCTATGTTAGCGAGGCCCATGTCCCCAAAATAATTTTAAAAAACAGATAAATGGTCAAACACATTTATAACAGATGACATTGAACAAAGGAAACAGTGATAAAGTGAAAATCACGACAAAACCAGAGAGAATATTTATGAACAGTAACAAATCTATATTCCCAACAGAAAGCGATTAGACCGAAAAAAATCTCAATACCCCCGCATCCCCTCACCCCCAAATACATTTCACAATATAGATTTTTGAAATTACCACGAAGGCCGAGTTAAATGGTCCTTATCGTCCATTGAAAATATTGAACTGTTGACTGACCTCTTGTCAGAGGTCTAAATTGTAGCTGCCTCGCCAACTTGCATGGGATCAGCGGCTTGTCCCATCAGTGCAGTGCAAGCAGTGCAATCTCCTCAAAACCTGTTTGATCCGCACTAGAAACGGCCGAAGACCTTACCAAGACCTGCCTGCCGCAATAACAACGAGACTTTCCAATGGAGAAATCGAAGTGTTGCAGCATTGAAACTCTGACCTCTTCCTTGTCATGGCGCCCTGGTGAGGAACAGCGAGCAGCGGTATTCCGATGCACCAAATTCTAAGATTTCTTATGACATATTCCTCCCCCCCCCCCCCCACTCCCCCCGCCTCTTTGTTGACACCTCCCTGATCTAGGTCCAGAGATTACAGACCGGTTTGTGGTGGGTCACGGCACTGGGGCGGACTCTTTGAATTATTCCACTCTTTCCACCTCCCCACTGCGCTTTTGTTCCTATTTTTATTCTATCGCCTGCTCTCGCCATCTGCACAAATTGATGCGCTGAGCCCGGGTCAGGAGTCTGATGGGTGTGAGGGGAGGGGGTGCTAATGGCTGGGTGGTTGAGGGGTCTTTTCAATACTGGAAGAAGATGGGAGTTCCTCAGACAAAACTAATAATTGCAGTCAGCTGCCTGACGCGTGTCCTCTACAAATCTGACACCGGACACCAGATGGTCCAACTCCAGAGCTCCGAATTCTGTCGTCACCTCGCGGCTTCCAAGCCCCATATCCCCATCTACCAAAGTGTGTCCATTGCTACTTTGTTGGGTGGTTGCAGAGGTGATACAAATTCGTTCATCCCGACGGTAGGGGACCGTTGCAGCCTCCAAGGTCCCAGCTATACTGGTGCACAGGGCAATATAATATACTGCAGCAAAGCGGGCTGTTCCGCGGGGAACCGCACGGTATTGACTTCATTGGTGGAAGATAATTCAAATAATGACTTAATCGCCGGCTACATTCATATCCCTCTTACTGATATGTATAAAAGTGAAAATATGAAGATCCGAGGGACAAATTACAACGAAATACCAATTGTTTACACATACCTCCTCTGGTTCTTTCCAGTTGATCCCGTTTAATATTCTAACGTTAAATTGAAACTGTCAATACTTGAATACACTTTACGTCCAATATTTAAGGTACTGTTTTGAGACTAACAGTACCGTATGACAGACCTACAGATTCAAGCTGGTCTCTATCTTTTATATTAATAGGCATCAATGTCAATGACTTAAATTGAGGCTTCTCTTCAGATGCTAATTCCATGCAAACCAAAAAGAGGGGAAATTGAGAAGAATGTTTGAATTATTACACCGAACCGCAGCTTCAATTACACACGAATAATGAGATTGGCTTTCACGATTACGCAAAAAAAAATAAGATTTAAAAGAAAAAAAATACATTTAACGATTGCTCGCTTCAGTTAAAATCCAGAAAAGTATCAGGACTCTGAAAGTTTTATAGCAATTTGAAACGTTAGAATTGATTTTAACAAAAAGCCGTGTTCGAGACGTGAAAATAAAATAAGCTTAAAACTTAGCTCAACCGCAACATTTGTCAGCAAAATCTGTTTTGTTTCACTCTCTGATAATAAATTGACCTTGTTTAGCCAAGAAAAGTAAAACCCTCCGGTAGTTTTCGAAGACAATCAATGGAATTTAAATGATAAACCTTGTATTGTAGCAGCGAAAAGATTTTATTAAAGGACAAATGGAATTGAATAGGTACGAAAGTTATCGTTCTTTTAAAATTAACTTGTGTGCGTTCTTTAGATTGGGGTGGGTGTTAGTGATAAGGGTTCACCTTTCACGTGTTTTCCTGTTTAGCGTTTTAAAACCCAAGTGAGAAAAAAAGAAAACTGTCTTAAAATATACGGAGCAATAAATGAGCATCTGCAAGCTGACAAAAGGCACATTGATCTGTTTTGGGGTGGTGAGTATTCCCACTGCGACAGAAGGTGCACAGTTCCTGCATTTTCCGCCGCAGGTTTTAACCCCGTTGCTTTATCGTGTTTAAAAGACAACATGGAAAACAAAACAAATAAAAAAAACGACATTAAGGCATATTTCCCAATTTAGTGCTACGAAGGTTATCATTGTAGAACACTTATCGACGTGATTGATTAATACTGCACAAAACAGTTTTTCGTGGTAATTTCTGATTTTCTTCGTGGGAGGGGGCGGGATGTGTTGATCAGATTAATATAAATCGTAACAGCTGTACGTTTGAATGTAGTCATGGAATGCAGATTATGAGAAAAAAAAACACATCGAAAAGGATTTGTTATCGATCCCATGCTTTAACGTTTATGCATTTAATAGACTTATGGTACTTACAGCCAGACTCTGAAGCGAACGACACGAAGTTCCTCTTGTCCAGAAGGCATCATTTATTTTTTTAAACTGCTACTTTAATGATTAGACTGTTTCTCAGTGGTTCAGTGCATAGGAATCAGGCTCCAATGGTTCGGCTTATTTCGTTTTCTTTTTCCACGTTGAAAAAGCTTGAACGCATTTTTTTTTTGGAACCAGGAGAGAATCTGAGCGGAACAGATTCCGCACTGAACAAAGACGGGGCGGGGGGTAGAGAAACAGAGAGGGGGTTCTGGGATAGGAGATGATTAGGTAGGCGAGCCGGGTCCCACAATCTCCGTTTCCTTTTCTGTTCTCTCTCCTTCCCCAGGGGGGGTGGGGGCGGGGGGGGGGGGGGGGGGTGATATGCTTTTCGAATTAACCCTTTTACTTCCTGACACAGAACACTTGAGCCTTACGTTTTGAATGGGTGCTCTGTTTACAAAAACAAAACCCATTCAAGCTCTGGGACTTCACCTGACTTGTATTCGGTTTATCGAGACGTCAGGTGTCTCAAAATGCAATGACAGGCCCCAATATGAACTGAACTAAAATATAAACGGTTGTAAATTCTTTAAACCTCATTAGATACTGACACCCCATTACTCTGCTGAAACCCAATGTTTATTCCTGAATGTTAGAAAGTGGAAAGAGTTGGGTTGGAGCAATAATTACACGTACTTCAGAGAAATATGCACTGATTAGATATTAAGAAGGAGAAAATATATTTGGGAGTCGAGATTTAAGATTAGTCCAGCTCCCGTAGTCAATATCACCCTGAAACATTCCCCCTCTCCACCCCTAAACTTTTGGAAGTTAAAACAGACACTTTGAACGCAAATTAAGGCAGTGTCGTTCAAAATTGAAATTCCATTCGATGCTAGTAGTGGGGTTGTGTTCTTATTAATGGAAGAGGGGGATAGGCTTTGCATTACTGTTCAGTACCGGGTGATCCCTCTGCTCCAGTTTTGGAGAGGGTCGGGGGATGCAGGAGAAAAAGCGGGTGCAGGGACGTTTTGTGAGTATTTCTCCTACACGACCCCACCCCCCAAAACACAGGCTATTCGACGATTTGATTTTTGTTTGAATTTAATAAAGTACACGAAATATGTTAAACCCCTATCCGGGTTCCTCGCGTGTATAAAATTCCCGCCACCTCTTCCTAATCTGTTCAGATCATCGATCTGTTCAATATATCTTGCTTCTGCCTTTCCCCTTTTCTTTCTAGTTTCCACAACTGTTTTAAGCTCTCTCTGTCCCCTTCACGTTGCCATATTACCCGCGTTGCAGTTTTACGTTGTTTTCTTTGGAGGTAAATCCACTTGCGCGCAGACCTACTCGATAAGTCCTAAATATGAGGAAGCCAGTCGCTGATAAGTGCAGTAGTAAATGTCAGAGAAACATATTTCCCCAGAAAGTGGTTCAGAAATAGAAATTGCTACCTCATAGGGTGATTGAGGTAAATTATATCTATACATTTGTGGGGAACCTGGGGTAGAGCCCCAGAAAAACAGGATTTAGTGATAGGTAAAGATGTGGAGGGGTGCAAGTGGGCTGGTAGGCAACAGGAACATTCATATCAATTGTGTTAAATGGTCCGTTTTTGTCGTGTTTATTTTATGTACTTCCATATTTATTGATAGCAGGCCTACCAGGAAGCATTGTTACCGGGAAAGTAGAAACATATTTCAGAATATTTTTCTAACACCAGTTTTTCCTTCTTTTTATCTGGCTGTGTACTTGTACTACTAATAGACAGCTACCTCCCTTGCCTCACCAGATGGTCATTCTTCTTCCGGTAATCAAGGCAGTAAATACTGATAGGCTTTTCAACAATGGGAAGCACTTGGCTATAGAAGAACTCCCAACATGCGCTTGAATCAAAGTGAAATACTGCGGATGCTGGAGATCTGAAGCAAGCAGAGAATGCGGGAGAAACTCAGCAGGTTTGGCAGCATCTGTGGACAGGGATCTAGAGTTAACTTTCGAGTACAGCCTGACTCTTCTTCAGAACTTCAGAATGCTACCAGACCTGCTGAGCTCCACCAGCATTCTCTGTTTTCTTTCAACATGCACTAACCAACAGGGAATAAGAAAATGATAAAAGCTGGAAATCTCAGCTTATTTCTTTCCTCCCCAACCTACCACATTATCCCAGGTTCCCTAAGTGACGTTTATTGAAGTCACCTGCAAAACATGTTTTCTTAGAAGTGAGTTGCGTTTTTTTTAAAAAAATCACTACTTTCCTGGTAGATTTGTTTATTACGATGGTGATCTGTCAAGATCGTAATGACGTCATCGAGATGAGTTTTTGCTCTATTCTTCTTTCAAAGTGCTCCTCTGAGTTTGACAGGATCTGGTTTTGGTTGGAAGAGATAAGCTGTACTATCCTTTGTGTCACGGTGATGCAACAACAACATAGAATAATGTCGTACCTTTGATGTCGTCCTAAGTTTTTTGCGGAGTTGTGGTTTGAGGTCAGTGTATAATGTGAGTACTGTACTGAATTGGAAGAAGAACTGGAGATGGTGTTCAGATTTGAGGAGGGTTTTCAAGGCAGAAAAAGATACAACAAGCTGGAAAATTACAGATAATAATGAGGGGAAGACTGTGACGCTGTTCTAATATGCCAGCGGTGAATTGATGTCATGTACCAGTGGTATATATAGGTCGGTACAGTGATGAAGTGAGCCGTTGGTGCAGTGTTTGTTATACGCAATGATGCAGTAAGTTATACAATGATGTAACATGTAAATACGTCCAAAACGCAACGTGCAAACGGTGCAATGATAGGATGTACATTCGCTGCACTGGTCTCATGTGCCAGTGGTGCAATGGTGCATTGATGTAATAATGTGTAGTGTGTAAATTGTGCAATGAAAACTACAAATAGCGCAATAACAAAATATTCACATTATGTAATGTGCAAGCACAGCCAAATACTCTGGACATGTGGGTGAAAATCTCCCCGGGGTAGGTCGTCAAATTTCAATTCAGTAATTTCTAAAATTAAAAACTAATCTAATGTTGACTTTGTGACCGCTGGCAATGATCGTTCCAAGTGGGCAGTGACACAAGGCAAGTTGTGGTACTCAATCAGCAAGCTATAGCCAAGAAATCAATTTTTATTTTACCTTTTTTTTCCCTGACAATATTAATATGGGCCTCTGCCAGTGTTTCAACATTTTGACAACATTTTTACTACAAGCTTTGGGACCCTGACACCTCGACCAAACTGACTTTGCTTTTTAAAGGGAGTGAGGGCGGCGGAGCAATCCGACGGGAGGTGGTCGCCTCTGTGCTCGTCCGGCAACCCTGGAGCCTCAGCAGTCCCATTGGAGTAAGGTGGCCGCTGGCGCTTCAATGTGCAACACAAACATAATAAAAAGCCAGACTAGCAAGTTAATATGGATTGAAGGAAATCCCCTCTCTTGAATTGGTCTGAACTAGGATTCCGGCCTTTCCGGTGTTTAAACCTTCTCTAAGTTTCATGCGGCTTTTCTTTTGGTTGCCAGTTGCGGGGAGCCTGGCTCCACTGAATTGACGATTTCCATGTCCGGCGGGGTGGGCGAGGGGCCGTAAGTCATGAAGTCGCCCCGAATAGGACCCTTCAATGCGCGAACTGGCTACCCGGCACTGCCCCCTCGGAACAAGCTTTGCCAGCGGTCACATCGTCAACATTAGTTTTTATTTAAATTTGAGAAATTACTGAATTGAAATCTGACCATCTACCTTGGGGAGATGTGCAACCGCATCCCTACAACATTTGTCTGTGGCTTACATTACACGTTCAAGTAAATTATCACTGTACCATCACCCTCCCCCCCCATTACCCACTTGTATAATTACCTTCAGTGAACCCACTATATATGACCTTGTCGCACCATTTGCACATTAGTCAATTGCACATTACGTCATTGCACCATTGGCACGTTCCATCATATGGATGCACTGCACAGTGTGTTATTTTCACCTCATATTATTTTAACCGTTTGCACATTACGTAATTTGAATATTTTGTTACTGCGCTATTCGTGGAGTCGGTCCCCTTTCCTTTCCCTTCCCGTCGGCAGGAATGCACCCGGGAACTGTCCTGACTCGACCACCCCCCCAGCCCCGGCCTCCAAGCCTGCCAACCCGGCTCTGGGAAATGATGACATGCAAACCGCTCGACAAACTGGGATATATCGCACATTGAAAGAAGGAAAAAAACAAAAGCAGTTTAAAATAACTCCACGGGTTAATCACAGGAAATGTCCTGCATAATGCAAGTTATGACTTGTAAATTATAAACTGCCCACGGAAAAATAAAAATGGTTCCTGAGGGGTTTGTAGCTTGCCCATTACAAAGAAAAAAAAAGCGTCTTGCTTCCAGTGCATTAATATATGTATTAATATCTGCAGACCTTCTTTGGGAGTTGGCCAATTTATGCTTTGTGTCCAGCTTTATGTCAGTATTTACAGGGGTTAAGGGTCCCCAGGAGTGGATCAGTATTTGCAGGGGGTCCCCATGCGTGTGCTGGTGTTTTCAGACGATTCATCTCCTTTTCTGCCGGAGTGCAGTTTGAAAATCACTGAGATGCAGTAAAATATTAACACTTAACCAATATCAAAATCTATTTAGCTTTGAACAGTTCAAGACACATTCTTCAACAGTGTGTCTAACACTGCAGCCATCACCATCTGCTGCTGTTTGCTTGTTCTGATCCTTAATAAACAGTAATTAAATCGCTAGCGTCTGGCTCGACCATTTGACAAACGCATCCATTAGCAAGACTGTGTCCCCTGCCACACACTCAACAACAACAACTTGTCTTCATACAGTGCGTTTAATGTAATAAAATGTTTTAAAGTACTTCACAGTGGTGATTATGAAAAAAAAGTGGTCATTGAGTCATATAAAGAAACATCAGGGCAGATGACCTGAAGCTTGGCCAATGGAGTAATATTTAAGGAATGAGCTAAAGGAGGAGAGAATGGTTGAGCAGTGGAGAGGGTTAAGGAGGAGACTTCACAGCTTGGGGTCTAGGCAGTGGAAGGCACACCTAACAATTGGGGATTTGCAAGATGCTACAATTTCAGCAACACAGAGATCTAGGAAGGTTGTAGTTCTGGTGGACTTTGCAGAGTCAGGGAGGTGGGGAACCTAGGACAACAATTTATAAATCAAACATTTGCTGGACTAGGGGTCAATGTAGGTCAGTGAGTGTAAGGCAATGTGTGAATGGGTGCATGGTGTGAGTTAGGACATGGGCAGCACTGTTTTGAACAAGAACATTGTCATTCCTAAACATTTTCATTGTTTACAGCTAATCTTAGAATAAAGGTGTCTAACAAAACCATTGCTTTCTTTGTTGAATGGGATTCTAAGGGTTTCCTCTGGTTTATAGTCAACTAGTAACTCCTTCCCTCCCCTGTTGTCTACTCCTCCCCTTCATTCATCACCTCTCTTTCACCTACTCCCTTGGGGAGAAGGGAATTTTGACATATTCCATGAGTGAGCTAATTTTTTATCTGTTACACACATGTGGCCTTGAATTGACCATATGGTGGTCAGACACACAGACTATAAGTGAATGGAATCATTTTAAATAGAATAATGAGTAATCTGTCTAGAAATGACATAATCCATACATTTTATACTGGAAATTATAAAAAGACAAAAAATTGCATTTCTGCAATGCCTTTTGTATCCTCATGATGACACAACATGCTTTAGAATCAATGACATACTTTTGAAGCGTGACCATGGTTCAATGTAGGTACTGTGGTTACAAGTGCCCCAAAAACAGCAATGTGATAATTACTAGATAATCTTTTCCTGGTGGTGGGTTGAGAAATAAACAAATAAATAATTACTGGCTAGGAAATTGAGAGGAATTCTTCTAATTGGCCTCAATTTTAATGAATCATCCAAAACACAACACATCCAACAATGCAGCTTCACTCATAACTGCATTAGAGTGAAAGCCTAAAATTTTATTCTCAAGACACTGGGGTTGGATTAGAATTCATAACCTTCTGACTTAGAGACAATAAAACAGCTTAATGAGCTATCTCCAAAATATTGTAAGTGCACTATTATTATAGTGAGATGACTGTAATGGCCATAACTAAGGAGAAGGTGCTGAGGACGCTGAAAGGTCCGAAGGTGGATAAATCACCCAGACTGGAAAGACTGCACCCCAGGGATCTGAAGGAGTTTGTGGAAGCATTGGTGGCGATTTCTCAGGAATCACTGGAGTCAGGGAGGTTCCCAGAGGGCTGGAAAATGGCAGATATAACACCCCTGTTTAGAAAGGGAGGGAGGCAGAAAATGGGAAAATATAGTCTGGTTAGCCTGACCTCGGTTGTTAGTAATTTTTTGTGTGTCCATTATTAAGGATGAGATTGCAGAGTACTTGGCAGTGCATGGAAAAATAGGGCTCAGTCAGCATGGTTTCATCAAGGAGACTTTATGCCTGACAAATATGTTGGAATTCTTTGAGGAGATAATGAGCAAGTTAGACAAAAGATAGCCAGTGGATGGGATCGATTTGGATTTCCAGAAGGCCTTTGACGAGGTGCTGCACAGGAAGCTGCTAAATAAAATAAGACCCCCTGGTGTTACAGGCAAGGTACTGGCATGAATCGAGGATTAGCTGACTGGCAGAAAGCAGAGAGTGTAGATAAAGGGGTCTTTTTCAGGATTGCAGCTGGTGACTGGTAGAGTTCCACAAGGGTCAGTGTTGGGACCACAACTATTCATGTTATATATGATCTGGACGAAGGAACTGAAGGCTTTGTTGCTAAGTTTGCAGATGACACAAAGATAGGTGGAGGGACAGGTAATGTTCAGGAAGCAGGGAGGCAACAGAAGGACAGGATAGACTACGAGACTGGGCAAAGAAGTGGCAAATGGAATACAATGTGGGAAAGTGTAAGGTTTTGCATTTTGGTGGGAAGAATAGGGGTGTAGCCTATTTTGTAACTAGACACTAGGATCCAAATGCACAGCTTCAGAGTGAAGGGACAATGCCTTAGAACTGAGAAGAGAGGAATTTCTACAGGCAGAGGGTGTGAATCTGTGGACTCATGACCGCTGAAAGCTGTGGATTTAAGACAGAGATAGATAGGTTCTTACTTAGTAAGGGGATCAATGGTTATGGGGAGAAGGCAGGACGATGGGGTTGTGAAACACATCAGTCATGATCAAATGGTACAGCAGACTTGGTGGGTTGAATGGCCTAATTCTGCTCCTGTACCGTATGGTCTATGGTCTTATCACATTCACTTTTTCTAATGTTTTTTCATTGTAATATCTGTATTTGTGTTTACACTCTGATGAACTGTGTAAACATATCACATTGCACTGCATCAGCCCCAACCCCCAGCAGGAGGCACTGCACTGCCCCCCAGCCCATCTTGTGATAGAGTGCAAAAATACTTGGACAGCTTCCATTGGAACTGTAGTAAGGAGTCAGTTAAAACAACTGGATAGATGGTTTGTTTGTGGTGCAGAATGATGGCAACAGCATGAGTAAAGTTCTGGCACCATCTGAGGTTACCATGAAGGATTCTCCTTCTCAGCCACTCCCCTCACCTGAGGTGTGGTGACTCTCAGGTTGAACCACCATTTCTTGTCTCCATCTCTTATGGCTGAGTTTTTTTTCCCTTTATTCATTCATGGGACATCACTGGCCAGGCAGCATTTATTGCCCATCCCTAATTGCTCAGAGACCTGTTAAGAGTCAACCACATTGCTGTGGATCTGGAGTCATATGTAGGCCAGACCAGGTGAGGATGGCAGTTTCCTTCCTTAAAGGATATTAGTGAACCAGATGGATTTTTCCAACAATCGGCGATGGATTCATGGTCATCATTAGACTCTTAATTCCAGATATTTATTGAAATCAAATTCCACCATCTGCTGTGGCAGGATTTGAACCCAGGTCCCCAGAACATTATTTGGTCTCTGGATCAACAGTCCAGCAATAATACTACTAGACCATCGTCTCCCGTAGGCCATCGCCTTCCTCCAGTAGGACTGTAACGACTTTACTTTTCATAACTGCGGTCAAACAAATATTCAAAACCAACAGACAGGAAAATCAAAGATAATAGGTACTGCAGATGCTGGAGAATCCAAGATAACAAGGTGTGGAGCTGGATGAACACAGCAGGCCAAGCAGCATCATAGGAGCAGGAAAGCTTGACGTTTCGGGCCTAGACCCTTCATCAGAAATGCTGGTTCCGTAGGCAGGTACTAAGAAAGGTGATGTGGCTGTAGTACCTGGTTTGCTTCAGAACATGGTCGAGCAGTTTCAAGGCCGAAGAGATTATGAGAGAGTTGCTGTGGGAGAGAGATCCCCCAAGGTTTGTGCGGAGGGAGGAGGGTAACTTCGTCAGCGTAGGCATCCTTAGCAGAGGCTTCGCAGTGGGGTTAAAATTGTATCAGAGACAATAGGTACTGCACATGCTGGAGAATCCGAGATAACAAGGTGTGGAGCTGGATGAACACAGCAGGCCAAGCAGCATCATAGGAGCAGGAAAGCTTGATGTTTCGGGCCTAGACCCTTCATCAGAAAATCAAGCTTGTCCATATATCTTGTCCCTTCCAGCTGTGATGCCTTACTCATCAGACTCACTCCCCACTTGGGCCATGTTGTGTTTTGCGAAGACTTCATCAAAAATCCATGACATTTAGGGAAAAGAAATATCAAATCTAGCCTAAGAAATCTCATTGGCCATGATTTACTTTATGTGGCATTTATACTTGTGCAAGGTGTCCTCTGGTCCATTCAGCAACAGGTCCATCTGTCACAGTGAATGAGCACTCACCACACAAGCTAGCACCATGTTCCAAATCTCTGCTCTTCTCAGGAATAAGCAGAACCTTCTAACATCTCACCTACTAATTTGCTTGCATCATTTATATGCATGACCACCCCAACATTTCAGATTGACTTAATTTGACACTTTGCATTCAGTCTAGTCCCTTTTTTGTTTTATAGACCCTAATCAAATCATACCTTAGTCTGTCATTTTCTGAAATATATAGGCTTGGTTCTACAAACCTATCTGGCTAGCTAAATCTTTTTTTAAACTGGATATCATTTTTGTTTCTTTGCAATAGATATTTTTAAAACTCTTGATATTACAATGTAATTTTAAATTAAAATACAAAAATAATGGCAGAATGTGAATTTAACTGTGAACAAATGCTGGAGCGGGGCCAGGCCAGATATAAAATGTTTAAAATCTGAAGCTCAGCTCACTTACAGCCTAGTCCTTCCTGGGTTTAATGGATGCAGAACTAGGGACAGCAGCCAACCTGCTGCCAGTATGTGAGTTTATGACTGAACTATTTTAATGAGGCTGGCAGCCTCTGATTGAGCATAGTATTGCATGTTTAACAGTGGCTAGCTGAGTTTCCTAGATCTCAACAAAACCTATTTGTTGAATAGCACAAGGTCAACATGAATAGAAAAGACTGTTATCATGGTCAGAATTTGTGTTTTTTATTGTCCACGATCAGTGTTTCTATGTGGGGTGTAAATGCTTCTTCACTGTCAGTGTTTGTCCCCAGTTAAGATAACTCCAGCAGCAAGCTTTTTTGTGAGTTTGAAAAAAAGGTTAATAATTATCCTGTACTTGCCTCAGAAATTTAAAAATGTCTTACTCGCTCAACTCACACACCTTTTATTGATAGAGTCACACAGCATGGAAATAGACCCTTCGGTCTCAGGCCCATATCCCTCCAAACTTTTCCTATTCATGTCCTTATCCAAATATCTTTTCATGTTGTAACTGTACCTGCATCTACCCCTTCCTCTGGCAGTTCATTCCACTCATGAACCACTCTGTGTAAACAAAAATGCCCCTCCGTGCCTCTCACCTTAAAAATATGCCCCCTAGTTTCAACCTACCCCACCCTAGGGAAAAGACCCTTGCTATTCACCTTATCTATGCCCCTCATGATTTTATAAACTTCTATAAGGTCACCTCAACCTCCTCTGCTCCAAGAAAAAAAGTCCCAGCCTATCCAGCCTGTTTTTATTACTCAAACCCTCCTTTCCCAGCAACATTCTCGTAATTTGTTTCTGCACCCTCTCCAATTTAATAATATCATTCCTATTAGCATGGTGACCAGAACTGCACACAGAAGAGACCTCACGAACATCCTGAACAACCTAAACATACATCCTAGCTCCTATACTCAAAGATCTGCACAATGAAGGCAAGCATGCTAAATGTCTTCTTAACCACCTCATCTACCTGTGATGCAAATCTGAAAGAATTATATATCTGAACCCCTAGGTCTCTCTGTTTTACAACACCATCCAAGGCCCTACTATTAATTGTATAGTCCTACCCTTGTTTGTTTTACCAAAATGCAACACCTTGCATTTTTCCAAATCAAACTGCATCTGACACTCCTCTGCCCATTGACCCAATTGATCAAGATCCCTTTGTGATGTTCGATAACCTTCTTCACTGTTCACTGTACCAACATTTTTCATACAAAGACTCATCACAGAAGACAAAACACAATGTTTACAACTTGGAACTTGGCACTTCTGGCCCAGAAGTAGGGACAGTACCACTGTGCCACAAGAAGAGCTCCCATAATACTGAAGACACACCATCAGCAGGCTGTACTGTATTCTACAGATGTCAAGGATCCAGCTTCAGTAAAATGGTTGTTGGGGCAAGAATGAGATTCTAGATATTTTTCATCAACCACAGAAGACATTATTAACACACTCTGGAACAGGTGGAACTTGAGCCCAGCCTTCTTGCGCAGAGATAGGACACTACAGCTGTGCCACAAGAACTGTCTCCATGAACATTTTCTGGTCAACCTGTTTAGAGATATTACGTTCTGCTGGAGCAGGTGGGTCTTGAACCCAGGCCTCTTGGCTCAGAGCCCCCCAGCCCCAAATTCTTTTTAATATCTGGAAGTGTTATCACACACAGCTGAACATCTCTTCTCCCATCACCAAATCAGCTGTGGTAATTTTCATCTATTATCCACCACCAATAAATCACTTGTGTTTCTAAATAATCAAATTACATACAATGCCCAGCAAAAGCAATGCAAAGAGACCCCATGATGTTTTTAAACAACCTGTTTAGATGTATTATGATACTCCTCTGGATCTGGTAACATTTGAACCTAGGCCTCCTAGCTCAGGGGTAGAATCACTACCATTGCACCTCAAGAGCCCCTCAAAGAGCCCCAGTGAAAGAAAGCAAAGTCCAACGATCATTACCTGCTGTCATACAACTCTGGCAATGTTCCAGTTGATTGTGAGGTCTCTTGTGGTGCAGTGGTGGTGTCCCTTCCACTAGGCCAAAAGCCTTGGGTTCAAGGCCCACCTATTCCAGAGGTTGTAACAACACCTCTATACAGATTGATTAAAAAAATATCCTGGTTGATGATTAAAGGACCTATACTTCTAACCCTGACACAGAGGAAAGTTCACTTGATTGATCCTTGGGATGAAGGGATTACTTTGTGAGGAATTATTTGGCCTGTATCCAGTGGAATTTAGAGAAATGAGATCTAATTGAAAGACATAAGATGCTGTGGGGAATTGAGAAAATAGAATGCTGGAGGATGTTTCCCCTTCTGGGAGAGACTAGAACTAGGGGACATGGTGCAAAAATAAGAAGTCTTTCATTTAAGATGGGAAGGAGGAGATTCTTTTTTCTCTTAGAGTGCCATTTGTCTGTGGAATTATCTATGCTACTGAACAATGGAGGCTGGGGAATTGAATATTTTGAAGGTTGAGTTGGACAGATTCTTGATTGACACGGGAGTACAAGCCCATCGGGGTAGACGGGAAAGTGGAGTTGAGACCATAGTCCTGAACTTATCAGATGTTAGAGCAGGCTTGAGGGGCTGAATGGCCTATTTCTTCTTCGTGTTTGAATGTTTGGACATGATCCTGCAAATGGCTTCAGAGGCTTCCTTCAGGGTTGGAAGGCATTCAGGCTGAGTTGGCATGTGGGGAAATCCCCAGAGAAAACTCTACCCTTGTTCATTCTTAGGTGACTGCATGGCATCTGAATTATGTCTGTCTCCCCAATTATCCCCTTACTTCACCTTGAGACTATGTGTGGTCTTGACACCCTATGTTATATAGATAACTAGAAGGAGGTAATTGAATTATAGCTGCCCTGATATCGGAGGGCAGTATTTATATAAAAGCATCATTTATGTGATGGTGCCCTTTCAGATTAATGGCTGTCATCTCTAATTTTCTAAGGACATTATTCTAAAACTGGAAAAGAAAAATGAATCTTTCCTTGCTTCAGAGAGTTGTCGTTAACAAACTATGGAAACATAGGAATTCCTTTCCTTTCTCATTCAAAGTGTTTTTCTTCTGAACAATTTTTGCTTCAGGTGTGAGCACATTTGAATTCTCCCTTTTGCCATACCCTTTTGGTGAACATCCACTTTGACCTCCTGATTGATAAAGGGTTTGTACTATCAATCCTGCAAAAATTCAGACTATAATTAAGGCACATCTCTGCCAAGAAATATACTTGCATTTATGTCATGCTATCATTATTTGCATTATTTGTCTTAAACATCTATTCATTCACCACTAGTGCCCTGTTAATGCAATGACTTATAGTTTTAAGACACACTGTAGTAACTAGGCAAGGCTTTTTTTGACGGCACCATCCAAATCTGTAACTTCTACCACCTAGAAGGCCAAGAAGGTCAGTAGGTGCAAGAGGCACCATCATTTCTCTGTTGCTTCCATTCCAACTTGGGGACGATACCTCTATTCCTTATTACTACTGGATCAAGATTTTGAAACCTCCTATTTATGAGCACTGACAGAGTGCTTTACCATACAGAGTGCAGTGGTTTATGAAGAAGGCCTTCATAGGAGTAACTCATTGTTGGCAATAAATTTTGGTTTTGCTACTGATGCATATATCTGGAAAGTGAAGTCATTAAAATGTTCAGATACTCAGTGCTCCGCAGCTTCACTTGTTTCATAATAAAGAATTGCTGTCAGTTTGTACATTGCCAGATTTCAAAATACAACAACGAGATAAATAACTTACATTTCCTTTGACCCTGTTGGTAAATGGGTAAATATTGACTACCACAGGATTGTACCAGACTCCAGATTATGTATTTTGCATCTATCTTAACTGGCAGATGGAGGCCTCAGTTCAATATCTCATTGGAAATTCAGAACCACTGACTGTGCAGCATTCCTTAAATACTGCGCTGAATTGCCTGCCTAGGTTATAAGCTTAAAATCTTTGAGTGCAATTTGAGGCCATATCTTTCTGGAATGGAAGTGAGAGTGATGCTACTGAGACAAGGTGACTCTGAAAATAGTTTCAAAGTTGAATTCATTAACATCTGAATCCTGTGCACTTATAATCAGGCCAAAAGCTGCAACCTCTAGCTGTGAAGTAGCATCATGAGGAACTATGATGAAGGAGCTGTTGCCAGGCAAGGGTAGTCTCAAGTCTCATGACAGTTATGTCTTTGATAGCTTACTAAAGCAGCTTATTTTAGTGGAGCATCCATTAAACACTATGTTTGATCCGCAACTCTGCCTCTTCTGCCAGCAACATTTGAAGAGTTTCAACGTTTATGGGGTATCATTGTTCTTGGTATTTCTTCTGAATTATCTCAATAAGTGTAAATGTGTGGTACTCAAGTATCATTATATTGTATGCCTACATTCAGAGTGGTGTTGACATATATATTTGGGCACGTTTAATTTGTTATGAATTATGACCACATTTTTTGTTTGTATTATTAATCACAATTTGGTACCTGCCTCCATGATGACTTTTTGATAAACCAATTATCTATCAATCACATCAAATACAAGGTGCAGTTAATGCTCATGGCAATTTTATTTTACTGATTTTATAAATAAGAGTAGCATAGGTTATAAGCTTTGCACCAACTTAAGCCCTCAGAAATTTGGTTGAAAGGATTTTCCACTATTTTCTGTGAAACCTCTTTTTTATTCATTTAAGAGATCTGACTGTTGCACACAAGGCCAGCATTGATAATGCATTCCTAATGGTCCTGCATCATCCAAAGGTGCTGCTGAGCTTCTTCTGTGAACCACTGCAGTCAGTGGTGATGGAGATTACTTTGTTATAGTGGTTTTGTATGATTGAATGGCTTGCCAGGCAATTTAAGAGGGCAGTTTAGAGTTAACCATATTGCAGTAGTTTTGACAGATTGGGAAATTTAATAAGCTGTTCTTAGCTACATTTGTGAGTTAATATTACAAAAGAATAACACTATCACCTTACCAACTCCACTCTGCAGAATTCTGAGAGGTATTTAGGTCACTGATCAGTTTGAACCTAACAATTGGAGAATTTGACCCTAATTAACCGAAAAGGTTACAAGTTTTTCAGATTATATCTTCCACAAGGTTCTTAGCACTTTATTCAAAAGCAATGTTTGCTAAAACAGTTAATTGAGGATATACATTTTGAAATGTCCTGAATTAACTAATGTATCTTTTCAATACGCTGACGGACTGTTCTTGAAAGTGAGGTTTTAAGCAGAGACTATTATAAGCAAAATATTTTGAACTTGCAGCATCCTTTCAAGCGTACAATATCACATCATGTTATTACTTACCATGGTTGCACTTAACCAGGAGAAACATGGGCTGGATTTTACAACCTCAAATTATGCAGGCTGCTTCCTCCCCTCCCCACTTAACAACATCACCCAATAACAGCATGAACAGAAAAATGCAGTGCCATCACATCATTTCAGTCTCTGAAATTAACAAGGTGAGTGGGTGCAGAAATTGGCAGCCCATCCACCATTTTGAAATGAACAATTAAGAAGTTTGTTAACCCAATCATGTAAAAAATATCTGCTGCATTTTCTCAGGAGCTGGACATGAAAAAAGCTTGGGAGTGTTTTACGGCAGTTACCATGGAGTGGCACAAGGTCAAAAGAAAAGGCCTGTCACAGGACCACAGTTGACTGTAACAGCAGATTTAGCTGGCAGTGCCCGGATGTTTTTTAAAAATTAAAATTCCAGCTCTTTTGGGCCCTCAATAAAAAAATGAAGAACAATTCAGAGGGCACGGAGCCTTTAACCTTGTAGTAGTGATTGACTTCATTTTCATAGCCTTACCTGTTTACCTCAACATGCTATGGCCTACAGTCTGGACTGGTTGCTCCCTTGACTCCTCTTACTGATTTCCATCCTGCCTGATGGTCATTATTTGACCATTCAATGGCACTTGATTAGCTCCACTGAGCCAATGGGAGTGAGTAAGCCACTCACTTTCTGGTCAACCTCTCTCATTCACTGAGAAACGTAAAATCGAGCACATGGGAATAGAAACAGAACATTTATCTGCTCAAGCAACTGTTAGTCTAGCTGTTCAGTTCCCTGTTGATCTGCAGCTTAAATCAACTTTAGCTCCATACCTTTTGATTCCCTTAACTAAAAAATAAATCAATTAATCTTAGTCTTGAACATTTCAATTGATTTCAGCATCCACAGTCTTAAGAGGGAGTGAGTTCCAGATTTTTACTACTCTTTATGACAAAAAGGTGCCTCCTAATTTTAGAATTGAACCATTCTTCATGACTCCCTGCAACCTATCTACTCTATCGAGGCAAGGTGGTAACATTGTGGTGAAGCCATTTCACTAGTAACTCAGAGCCCTAGGTTAATGTTAACAATCCTGCCATGGCAGATGGTGAAATTTCAATTCATTTACAAATCTGAAATTAAAACTAGTCTAACAGCAAACACTGTTGATGGTCGGAAAAAGAAAATCTAGTTCACCTGTGCCCTTGAGAGAAGGAAACCTGGCATCCTTATGGCCTAAGGCTGGCCTACATATGCCTCCAGACCCACAGTAATGTGGTTGCCTTAACTGTCCTCTGAAATGGCTTAAAAGGGCAATTAGGGATGAGCAACAAATACCAATCTTGTCAATGATACCTACATCTCCTCAGCATTCTCAGCACCTCAATTGGATTACTTTTCAATCATCAAAACTATGGAAAATATGAGCCTTTAAACCCTGGCATCATTCTTGTGAAACACCAGAGTACCTCTTCCAGGAGCAATTTATTTTATTGAAAATTTCCCATCACAGTTTCAGTATTGGAGGACACCAGTTTAATGCTGATCATCACCTGGTAACACATTTACCTGCACACTTTGATAGTCACTAATTAATTTTTGACTCTTATGTCTTCTGTCTGCTGCAGTTACTTCCTACAAATGTCTGGGTCCATTTGTGTAGAATCATGGTGTAATAGAGGCCACAGGAAGTTAAGTGGCCTACCATATCTGTACCAGCTACACAATTACTTCTACTTTCCTTATAGCTTTACAAATACTTCTATGCAACTGTATATCTAATTTCTTTGAAAGTTATTGAATCTGTTTCCATCACCCTTTCAGGCAACACATTTCAGATCATAACAATGTTGTTGCATAAAAAGATCGTCTCATCTCCCCTCTTGTTCTTGCACTAATTACCTCAAATCTGTGACCTCTAGTTACTGAGTCTCTGTCACTGGAAACAACCTCTACCTCTCTATCAAAATCTGCTATAATTTTGAGTGACTCTATTAAATTTCCCAAAAACTGCTTTGCTTTAGGGTGAACAATTTCCACTTCTCCATATAACTGAAGTCCTATATCCTTAATATCATTCAGGTAGCACACCAACCACTGGGTCAGGTAGGTTGTAGGTTAAAGGTCCACTTTGGCTTTCGGGTATACAGTGCGTCTGTGGCTTCAGTTCAGTACTGATGGAGCACTGCGGGAGCTGTCTTTTGAACAAGGTTTTTAGACAGAGATCCCTACTTTATTTTAGGTGCACTGTTCAAAGAAGAATAGACAGATCCTCCAGTGATCTGACCCAGCAACAGCAAACAATTCACTCCTTCATTGTGTCTACCTAACACAGATTGTACTTTAATAAACATTATCAAAAATAATTAGACTAAATTTGATTATTGTAAATGTGTCTATCCTTTAGTGAAATCATTTTACTTGAAACCATTACAACCTTGTTTTCCAGAAATAATTTATTTTGGATGGACTTCGTTGCGTTTAAGATTTTCTTAACTTAGTCTCGCATTATTCTTTATCTTGTACCAGAAATGGATGCAGTCAAAGACTGTAATTCATGTGTAATCATGCATTTTGGTTTGTCATAATCCATAACTTGATGTGATTGGCCTGATCAATTATGTCTTCAATTAGGGATAATTCTTATTTGTAGAAACTTTACAATTGATCCATAGGCAAGTGGATGAATTTTATCCTACATCAGTGAATTCCCTTCAAAAGTATTTCATTGGCTCTACTTTTGAATGGCCTGAGGTTTAGAAAGGTGCTATATATATGTTATTTCTTTGGCATCGTGGAGCAAATTTATCATTAAATAAAATATGGTTCTGGCTCATGTTTAAATACATTTACAACTACAAATTATTAATACTTTGGTCAAAATAATTGCCTTTGACACTTCGTTCTGTTCATTGAATGGCTGCACAATTATAGCTGCACTCAGGGTGACGTAGGACTGAGTCCGCAACTTTAGTGGGATACATTCCGAGAAGTTTCATCACATGACATCCCACCTTCAACTGCCAGCACCCACAATTCGGTTATTGGTTATTCGTCACAGTGCTGTCCCTTCCTACAGCCAGTTGGAAAGTGAACATACCTTCATTACCTGATTGTGTGATTCTTAACATGAGCAAACAGTCCATTGTCCATCGTCAATGCTTTTTATAATTAAAAGTAAAAGCTTTAGAAATGGAAAGAATTAGTTTTCTCCAGGATTCCTCTGAAAATCAAAGCCTCGAAATTCCTGGATAATTCCAGAAGTTTGGCGTATCTCCGACTCCACATTAGGAACACAGAACCTGTATCGTTGCACAAAACTCACACCCTACTCTGGGACCCCACGTTGATCTAGAACCTAAGCCAGGTCTCTGCTGATATCCCTTAAAGTTCCACTTCCACTGAGGAAGTAACTGCTGTTATTCTTTTACAAATTCACATTAATATTAGTACACTGAAATTTCATGCAACTTACTTCCATCATATGTGAACCTGAGGGGTTTCCATTAATGATAATAGCTGATGTTCAATCATTTTCTAATGAGAAACCTTAAATAAATTGGGTGAAAATTAACAACAATTGAATGTTTTGACACAACGATCCACGAATCTTCAGGATCAAATCTGCTTGCATATGGAATATTTTCAAATGGGATTGTATCCAATTCCTCCAAGAGGGAGTAGGAAACAGAATAGGGTCTGTACCTTCAGCTCATATTCTGACGACAAGTTCAAGGCCAAAATTACCGGAAACTATACCCTTCCTGGGAAGACCAAAAGCGTGGTCCTGCCACAAACTCCATTTCCTAGTCACCGATTCCACTCCTCTCCCAGGCTACTCCCTGAAGCTGAACCTAACTGTTTGCAACCTTGACCTTCTATTTGTCCCTGGTCTGAACTCATGACTCGACGTAGTATCTATCACCAAGACCGACAATTTTCCCAGCTGTAACACTACGTGTCTCTGTCTTGCCTCTGCCTCTTTGCTGCTCAGGCTTTCATCTGTGCAATAGTTACCTCGTTGTATCCTTACTCATATTCTATCACATCTGAACCCACTGACTTGTGTGGGCTCCCAGGCTGACAATGTCCTGAATTTAAAATTTTCAACAATCAATGCATGGTCTCACTGCTCCATTTCTTTGTCACTTTGTCCAGCTCTAAAACAGATGTGCCCTTTAAGCTATGCAGTCCTATGGCTACACAATGACCGGAAAGTTCCACGAGGGTGGCCCCCTTTAAGTTAGCAGCCATGCAAAAACGGTTAAAGGGGCCGCACACTTTAAGAAATTGCCTGCATTTTCCAAAGGGAATGTTCTCCGTGGTCACCACCATTTCTAGCCTCTGCATTCCTGATTTTCCTCACTTCACCATTGGCAGCCTTGACTTCAGCTGCCTCACCTCTAAATTTTCTAACTCCTTTGTTTAATCTATTTAACTTTCTCCCCTCCTTCTTCTAATACAAGTTGCACCTCAGCGACATCATCTGAAAGCACAGTGTTAGTTTTCACATATATGTTTAGTGGCACACGGCCGTCCCTGACCACTACCTCTCTTAAGTCCTCCACTATTGCTAAACTATCAAACTGCCTAGCTTACTTCCATTACTGAATACACAGAAATGTCCTCCAATTAAATACTGGGGAGACAGAAATTGTTTTCAGTCTCTGCTTCAATACTATTCCCTAACTACCAAATGCACTCCTCTTACTTGCAGCAGACATCAAGCCAATCTGCTGCAAACTTGGTGTCACATTTACCCTGAGCTGAGCTTTTGAGCTCATATTCATGTCACTGAGAACTTTGTAACATCAGCTGACCTCACCCAAATCTTAGCTCATCTGTTACTGAAACAGTCATTCACAACTTTTTTACCTCTAGACTCAACTATTCCAGCACTTCCTGCTCAGTCTTCCAGATTCGGTAAACATTTGGCCATTCAAATCTCTGCTGCCAGTACCTTAACTTGCATTATGTCCCATTCACCCATTGTCCCATTCTCGCTGACTTACGTTGACTTTCAATCGAGCCAATGTCATGATTTTAAAATCGTGACCTTGTTTTCAAACCCCTCTTGCCCTCCCCGCCTCTGTGATTTCCTACAGCCTCATGTGCCTTTGAGATATCTGCTCTCCACTCAGCCTGGCCTCCTGTGCAAATTGGATAAACACTTGCTGATAAAAAAAATTTGCAGGGTTGGAGACAAAGCAGGGAAATGGGACAAATTGAAAAGCTCTTCAAAGAATTAATTCGGGCCCAATAGGCTGACTGGTCTCCTTCTGTATCTTTCAATAATTCTACAAAATGATCTGCTTTTTTTATGACAGTTCCTCCTTGTTGTTTAGCATTTATTCAACTCTATCTCTTTAAGAAATCAAACTCTTCATGGGGAAAGATCCCCAGGGGAAGACTGTTTCATGTGTACTTTATCCAAATAGCCATTCTTTATGCAGGGCAAGAGATGTTAGCATTGATGGGTTTTACCTTCAATGAGGCATCACAGAATGCACAGAAGTGAGCATAAGCAATGACAATGCATAGGTTTTCCAGGTGGGTTCACTGAATAGCAATTAGAAGCAGGTCCATAAATCTGGAATGCTGACCTGTTATTCCCATTGCTGTGACGTATAAACCTGGCTGAAATCAGCTAATTGAACCTGCCGCAGAAGCAATGGAGGTGCTACAGTTGTGAGGGGCAGTGTAGCCAGCACTTCACCATGTATTGCATGTACTCACTATTTCATTAAGGAGAGGTTTGAAATATGGTGTGAGTTCTGGTGATTTTTTAATATCTGTAATGTTGCAGCAGCTAACTGTTATATAAGGCAGTACTTGGAAAAATTAACTAACATCACTAGATAAGCTCCATTCATCAATGTATAATGGACTATTCCTGGGTAGGAGCTAACCACTATAGTCTTGTTCTTTGTACCATAATGTTTATTATGGTAATGTGTAGTTACTCTTAAATTGAGCCTGTTCCTCACAAGAAACAATAATGTATCTCAGATGGAAAGTTACTAGCTTTTAAGTATTACACCACAAACCTCAACTGTTTATCAAGATTGAGCCTTTCTTCAACTGAAGAATTTGTATAGATATCCTTCCTGATTTTCTGTCAGTAACTTAGACTAATACCAATAATAAGATTTGATCGTACCTAATTTGCTTGAGGTTTCTTAGATGGTTCCAGAGAACACAGCAGCACACTATTCTAGTATTTACAGCTTTTCTTTCATCCTTACGTGAAATTGCAATCACGAAATCAGGGGTATGTATTTGATCTTGTAACACGTCGTGTCAGAAACACCCATTATGAAAATCAGCTGTGTTTCCAAAAGGAAACTGTGTGATAACACACAGAATGTATGTTCTATGTTTAATTTAAGCAAAGAAAGACCTGAGTTTATACCAAGTCCCAAATTGCTTCACAGCCAATGAAATAAATGCATCTGTCAGTTTCACATAAACAATTGATTAAGAGCAGATAAGCGGATGTTGGTTGAAGTATACATGTTAGCCATGAGAATTGGGAGAAGTTCACTGCTTTTCAAAACACAGCAAGGGGATCTTTTACACTCACTTGACATGATAGATGAGAATTTGATTTAACATCTCTTCCAAAAGAAAGCTCCTCAAAGAATGGCCCAGTTCCCTCAGTACTGCAATCCGAGGGCCATAATCTGTGGAGCAGGAGTTTCATGCCTCCAGCCTGAGAGTTTACACTGAATTAGATTAAAATGCTCATGACTTAGCTGAAATAGTGAACCAATAACAAGTTGACCAATTCGCAAGAAGTCCCCAAGTGCTTGCTGCTTTTAGATTAAACGTAAAGAGAGATTAAAAATCTGGCAACATTCCTTCTCATATTTGGTCATTGCAGCCACAGATAACTTGCAGGATTGTATAAAATAAATGCTGACTCTGACTTTAGATTCAATTTCTAACTTGGAAAACTAAAAGGCAAAATTAACCAAAGTAAATGCTTCAAGGGGAGCAGGAACAGTTTTAATACAGCTCATTAACTGCAGCTAGCTGAACTCCACTGAGCATTGGACAGAGGCAATATTTAGGTTTTTCGTATTTCATTTTTTTTTTTTTACAAAAGATGTCTGAGTGTTGATGTTCCATTCGCTCAATGAGAAAACCAGTGTAACTAAATTACTGTTATGAATGTAGGTTTTTCACAGACACCTTCACACCCAGACAGAGAACCAATAATGTACCAATATATGGGTAAAAGGGATAACCCAGAGAGACCAAGGCTTCATTTGTAATTTAACTTGGATGCAAAGATTCTGTAGCACCATATCAACATTGAGGAGGGGAGCTCTCTCCAGTTTCTTATGCCATACAACCTACAAACAAGGAATAGGAGTATGCCACTCACCTCCTCAAGCTGACTCACCATTTAATAAGATTATAGCTGAACTGGTTGTAACCATAAATCCACCTACCTCTGCCTACCTCTGCTAACCCATCACCCCCTTGCTAAACAAGGATTTATCCGCCACTGCCTTAAAAAGCTTCAAAGTGTCTGCTTCTACCATCTTTTCAGGAAGACAATTCCAAAGACTCATAACCCTCTGTGAGAGAGAAAAAGCCTCATCTCTGTTCTAAATAGGTGATCTCTTGTTTTTAAACCACGACTCCTAATTCTAGATTGTCCCATAAAAGGAAATATCCTCTCCACATCTACTCTATCAAAGCCTCTCAGGTTTCAATCAAATCATCTCTCAATCTACTAAACCCAGATGGATAGAAGCCTTGCTTTCCCAACCTTTCCTCATAAGATAAAGTGCCCATGACAGGTATTAGTCTAGTAAATTATTTCTGCTTACCATGCATTTACATCCTTTCTTAAATAAGATGACTAATATTGGTGCGTAGTATTCCAGGTGTGGTCTAACCACTGCCCTGTAAAACTGAAATGTAACATTTCTATAACTTTTGTATTCAATTCCTCTCATAATAAACAGTAACATTCTATTAGCTTTTCTAATTACTTGCTTTACCTGCATTCTAATCTTTTGTGATTCATGGACTACAACACACAGATCTGAAAGCATCCTGGAGATCTGCAATCTCTCAACATTCTGATAATATTCTTTTTTATTTTTCTTGAAAAAATGAACAATTGCACATTATACACACTATACACCATTCGGCAGATCTTTGCCCATTCACTTAGCTTATCTATTTCTTTTCGTAACCTCCTTATGTCGTCTCCACAAGTTACTTTCCTACCTATCTTTGTGTTGTCAGTAAATTTGACAACTGTACCTTCTGCCCCTTCATCCAAGTTATTTATATAATTTGTAAACAGTTGAGTGCTGATCCCTGTGGCACATCACTCATTACATCTTTCTAACCAGAAGAAGACTCTTTTTATGCCAACTCCCTGCTTCGTATGAGTCAACCAATCTTTTAGCCATGTCAATAAACGCTCCCTGCCCCCAACTTACATTTTCTTTTGATGTGGAACTTTATCAAATGTGTTCTGGAAATCTAAATATACTATATCCATTGGCTTCCCTTTTTCCATGTTACTTCCTCAAAGGGCTCCATTTCTTGCTTTATAGCTGCTTTTGGCAAGTTACATCTAGGGTGATGCTCAACAGTTTAAACTGAAGCAAGACACCTGTTCAATTTTTCGATAAGTTTTTAGTCTTTTCTTTATATATACTGTCCAACCTTCTGATGCTCCACCTGTCTTTGCACAAGTATGTGCCTTTCTTTTAAGTTTGATACTAATTTTAACCTTTCTGGTTGACCGCAGATGGTGAATCTGTCCCTTGGAATTTTTCTTAACTATTGGAATAGATTAGTGTGCATATTCTAATAAATCTCCTGAAATGTCTGCATCTGCATCTTTGTTGATCTATCCTTTCGCCTAACTTATCTACTTGCTTCAGTCAGCTCCACTTTTATGCCCTCATAATTTCCCATGATTATTTTTAAAAGAAGCTAGTCTTGGACCAACTGCTGTCTCCCTCCATTCAATGTAAAATTCAATTGTATTATCATTGCTGTTACCTAAGGGTGTCTTCACTATGAAGTTGTTAATTAACCCTGTCTCAGAATTGTCTACTCCTGCTCCTAGTTCTTATGTGTTCATTTTGCAACACAGGGCTGATATCAATTCCACTCTGGTAGGCTCCAGAATCTGCTATTCTAAGTAATGATCCCAAAAAAAATCCTATGATCTCCTCATCTACGCTATCAATGCTCATCTGTCTATATGTAGATTAAAATCACTCATGGTTAGTGTGGATGGCATGGTGGCTCAGTGTTTAGCACTGCTGCCTCACAGTGCCAGGAACCTGGTTTGGTTCCACCCTTGGGTGACTCTCTGGTGGAGTTTGTACATTCTCCCTGTGTCTACACGGGTTTCCTCCAGGTGCACGGGTTTCCTCCCATAGTCCAAAGATGCACAGGTTAAGTGGTTTGGCCGTGCTAAATTGCCCTTAGTGCCCAGGGATGTGTAGTCTAGGTGGATTAGCCATGAGAAATATGGCGTTATGGGGTAGGTCTCAGTGGGATGCTCTTTGGAATGTTGGTGTAGACTTAATTGGCCGAATGGCCTGCTCACATACTGCAGGGATTCTATGTCTTTCTGACAAGCTCCCATTATTTCTTTATGCTCCACCCAACTGTGAGGTTACAGTTAGGAAGCCTGAGCACCATTTCCATAAGTGACTTCCTGCCTTTATCATTTCTCATTTCTCTTCAAACTCTGGTTTCCTAAATTTAGGTCAGTCCTCTCTATTATGCTAATGTCATGATTAACTGACACAGCCCCTCCTCTAACTTTTCCTAGCTTCCTGACCTTCCTGAATGTCCTGTATCTTTCGATATTCAGACACTAATCCATGTCATCCAACAGCCATGTGTGTAATTGTTGATACATTACTTATTTATTTCTGTTTAGGTTCTCAGTTCCCAGTTTTCAGTCTTAGGTCAATATTTATCATTCATCCAACATCAGAAAATCAAACTATTTGCTCATTATTATATTGGTGTTTGTGGGAAATGGCAATGTGAGAATTAGCTGTCACATAGTCTATGTTACAACAGTGACTACATTTTTGTAGAAAAAGTACTTCATTAGGTGTGAAGCATTTTTGGATGTTCTGAGTTTGTGAATGACACTATAACATTATGAGTTCTTTCTTTCTTCTGTGTGTCTATCTAAAACACGCTGAAAGTCTTGTGTATAGTGTGACTTCATGCAATTGTCACACTCCGTTCCTGTAATATTTCTCTGTCCTACCTACTTATATCATGCTTTACTGTCACAATCCAACTTCCCCGGTCAAGTGTCAGCTTGAGTTGGTTGCAGGAACTGTCATGTTTGAGTCAGAATGTTATACATTCAAGAGCAGTTGAGCATATAATCTTGTCTGACACTTCACAGCATTGCTGAGGAAATTGTTATCTCTCAGATGAAATGTTAAACTGAGGCCCCATTTGCCAGCTCAAAATGGACATTCTATAGCCATATTCAATTAAGAGCATAAATTATTCCAAGTGTAAAAAACTGAAAGAACAGCGGATGCTGGAAATCAGAAACAAAAACAGAAATTGCTGGATAAACTCAGCAGGTCTGGCAGCATCTGTGGAGAGAAATCTATGTTAATATTTCGGGTCCGGTGACCCTTCCTCAGAACTGATGGTAGCTAGCAAAGGGTATTTTTTAATGCAAAAGATAGGTGGGAGAGGAAGTTAGGCGTAAATGATAGGTGGAGATAGAGCCCAAAGAGAGAGAAAAACAGATGGACAGACAAAAGAGTAAATAGTGGTTAGTCTGGGAGAATGAATAGCTGCTAACGGGAACTATTAGTGGCTAACAATGGGTTGTGTGTAAGAGCAGACCATGTAATTACAAGTCCTGCTGTCTGGGAGTGATGGAAAGCATGGTGAAGGGTCTCAAGTCCTAAAATTGTTGAGTCCGGAAGACTGTGGAATTCCCAAGCGGAAAATGAGGTGCTGTTCTTCCAGCTTACACTGAGCATCGCTGGAACACTGCAACAAGTCTGAGCAGGGAACAAGTTATTCCAAGTCTCCTGGCCTGCATTCTTATCTCCACCTTGCTGTATGTATTTGCTTGAGGAAAATTAAAACTATTCCCAATGGTAGGTGGATGGGTAAGCAGAGGATACACATTTAAGCTAATTGGCAAAAGGGCTACGGGATGAGCTGAGGAAAATTCCATTGCCACATTGTCTTGGATCACAGCGTGAATCTGAGTGATTCTTTTCAGATTTGGGTAAATATAGTTAAGAGAAGGCTCATCCAGCAGCAATTTGCTTAAATGTGAATGTTTATTAAGTAATAATAAATGATAATAGTGGTAATAATAAACAGAAGAGAAAAGGCAATAAAGCAAGTCCCACGCCCTTCTAGAAAAAGCAACAAGTCTCACACCCTCCTGCTCATCGGGGGCCCCTTGACCAATGGCTGGTCCAGAAGTTGAGCTTGTTCCCGGCACCGTTCATGACTTCAGTCCAAGATGAAGTCCAATGACATGGAAAGAATCTCTCTCTCTTTCTCATACAGTGTAACAAACAGCCAGCACAAAGAATGCAGATAGAGAAAGACAAAACTCTGCCCAGTACAGAGAACACAGGATGGGAAAACAAGCTGCAGGTAT
>JAHRHZ010000025.1:15454218-15511196 GCA_024137785.1 Ginglymostoma cirratum | reverse complement strand
TCTGCCCAGTACAGAGAACACAGGATGGGAAAACAAGCTGCAGGTATCATCTTCGGCTCATAAAGGAATATTCACAGAACTCATTCAAGGTCATGCAGCTTGTCAAGTATCATTCTAAACTTTCCCAGCCTATTTTCCCAACCTATATAATCTATTTTCTCATGTAGCTGTCGAATGTCATGGGCCCATCTATACACACATTAAACTGTTCGATCTGGAAATGCACTGCCAACAAGGTTGTGGAAGCAAATTCCATAGTAACTTTCAAAACTAAAATTGAATAAATACTTAAAGAGCAGAAAGAAATTGAGGGCTGTCAGGAAAGACCAGGAGAATTAGACTGAGTAGACATTCTTTCAAAGAGTTTTCCCATGCATGGTGGAGCAAACAGGCCACTTTCTGTGCTGTAAGATTCAATGATGCTACATAGAAAACATATCCGATTGGTGGGATAACAAGGTGTAGAGCTGGATGAACACAGCAGGCCAAGCAGCATCATAGGAGCAGGAAAGCTTGACGTTTCGGGCCTAGACCCTTCTTCAGAAATGGGGGAGGGGAAGGGGGTTCTGAAATAAATAGGGAGGGAGGGGAAGGCGGATAGGTGATGGATAGAGGAGAAGATAGGTGGAGAAGAGACAGACCGGTCAAAGAGGCGGGGATGGAGCCAGTAAAGGTGAGTGTAGGTGTGGAGGTGGGGAGGAGATAGGTCAGTGCAGGGAGGACGGACAGGTCAAGGGGGCAGGATGAGGTTAGTAGGTAGGAGATGGGGGTGGCAGTGGGGCTTGAGGTGGGAGGAGGGGATAGGTGGGAGGAGGGACAGGTTAGGGAAGCGGGGACAAGCTGGGCTGGTTTTGGGATGCGGTGGGGGAGGGGCGATTTTGAAGCTTGTGAAGTCCATGTTTTGTGACATGTTTAAAATATGAAATTTTATTAGGTGGGTTATGTTTTAAACTGTCTCCTTTAGTTCAAGGTAAAAAGGGAGCACATGATCCCTTGCTAGTTTTTACCCAGTGATAAGTCAATACGACCTAATTACCATGAGAACAAGACTCAGATTTAAGTTCCACTGAAATCCAGGTGTCAGTTTTCACTTCTGAAAGCAAATGCAGAAGTGGCAGTCAGGGCAGACTTACTGTCTCAGAGACTTTGGACAGAGTGGGAGACAAGAACAGTATTGCTGCAGATGACACAAAGAAGCAGAATGTATCTTTGTTAGCTAACAGATGGAGTGTAGTTGGAGGATGTTCTTTGATTGAACAGATGGAAATTTACAGGCATTGGAAGAAGTTTCATAGCATAACTGAGAGAAGGAATCATTGGAGTAAACCGTGTTGCTGGAGGCCGTTTCAGAATTTTCAGCAGACAGAGGGAAAGCACTTTAATGGTCATTGGACGTTATCACTAAGAAAGATGGCAAAAGTGAGCTCACTGGATGCTGGGAGCCACTTTGGACCGGTTGCTCTAAAGGCTACATTTATGCAGGGAGCATGCTGTAATGGAGAGTGTGCTTAGACATTTAAGGGATGTCGTCTACAGTTTAATATATAAAGTAATGTTTAATCAATGTTAATTTTGTTTTTTTTGTACAGTAAAAGTCATAAAATGTGAAATCTTGTCATGTGATCCTGGGAATTTAAATCAATTTTTTGAAATCATTAGTCCGTATGGGGATTAAAGCAGACAACTTGAGAACATGACAAGGTGCTATGTAAAAGTGAGTTCCTTCTTCCTTAAATCTGATTCTGCTTTCAAAGCCTGGTCTTATGGACATATAATGGTGCTGCATTCCTAGCTCTCAGATTCTCTGTTCTGAAACCATGAAAGGTATCACTGTGCTATTCCCCTCCTTGCTGTTGACTGTCTTGGAACTGCTAACAAACAAACTGATGGCCAGCCTGACAAATGGTCCTGTATCAGGAGATTTACTAAAACTGATTGTCACGATATGAGAGTCATGCCAGCTTCCTCAGTGTTTTGTAACTGCTTTTGGCTCAAGTGAATAGCATTGCACATTTTTTGCATATTATCAAAAGGGCAGCTACTTTCTGTTTTATGTGGAGCTCAGAGTCATGACCTCAGTTAATTTATCCTTGTACTGTGGAACTGGAGAGGTGTGTCCAGGAGTAGGAGGAGGCATTCTGCCTATCAAAACCTGTTATACCAATCAAATCAATAATGGCTGATCTGTACCTTAACTCTATCTATCTGTCTCCATTCATATCCCTTAAAATCAAAATTGTATCAATCTCACTGTTGGAGGGACAAACATTCTAGACTTCTGTGTCCTCTTGTAGGAAGACGTATTTTCTGACATCAGCCTTTGCATGATGTAGCTTTATTTTTAAGATTCCGCTCCCTTCTTCTGGACTTCCTCCGTTAGAGGAAATAGTTTCTCATTATATATCCTATCACACCCTTTAATCATCTCAAAAAGCTCAATTAGTTCAGACTGTGAGCATTCCAGGCTACATCTGGAAGAAACCCTAAACTCCGGGGCACACACACGCACACAAAAAAATCTATTTTCTTACACACAGGCGGTTTGTCAGGTTGCTGAATGTGTTTAGCTCCATCCTGTAATTTTCGTGCTGACAATGATACAAGGGATAATGATCATTCTGGTTGCATTTAATAACATGCTAAAGATCCCACTTTTTTTTCCTTTAATCCATCAACTCCAGCTTAAAATGAGCCTGGGAGCTTTGAACCAGCTGCAGTTAAAAAATGTATTAGAATAATACACTTATTATTTGGGAGTTTTCTGCACATAGCCAGTATATTTGTCGGTTTGATATAATATTGGCACTTTCGCACATTGAAAGGGGGCTTTAAGGCAAGTTCTTTGTTTTTGTTTTCAAATCCTGTGGACCTGAGTTAATTGTAAGATTATTATTAAAGCTTTGCCCACATAACATAAGCAACAATATGCATTTATACAGTACCTGCTGTTTACGCCCCAAGGCATGTATATCTCCACTTGTGTTTGGTGGCAAATTTTGTTTTATTATTGTTCATGTGACTAAAGACACCATATAAATGTAAATTGTTGTTTTACTGTTGGAAATTCAGAGCCAGTTTGTATGTGACAAAAGTAACACGAACTGCAAGGAGATGTTGACTGTTATCTTCAGTTTGTAGTTTTAGACTAACGGGTGGCAGATTTAAAACAGAGCAGAAGAGGATTTACTTCTCTCTCAAAGGGTCATGAATGTGTGGAATTCACTATCCCAGAATGTGGCGTACTGAATACAGATTTTTAATTAGTGTTAAAAGATTGTGGGGAGCAGGCAGGAAAGTGGTGTACGGGCTGAGATCAGCCATGATTGTATTAAATGGCAGAGCAAGCTCAAGAGGCTGAATTGTCAGCTCCTGCCCCTCATCCTTTTGTTCAAATGTTCTTATGTTCATTGCTGGATTGATGTTAAAGATTGCATGGAACTATTTCAAAGAGGAGCAAGCGAGTTCTCCCTATGTTCTGGCTGATACTTATCTCTTGGTTAACATCACTAAAGCACAGATTATCTGATTATCAAATTGCAGTTTGCCAGACCTAGCGGTGTAAAAATAAGTTGCTTCAATTCCTACATTACAATAATGATTTCTCTTCAATTACACTTCATTGGTTTTAAAGTGTTTGAGATGTCCTAATGTTGTGAAATATGTTACATAAATGTAAATTATTTCTTTTTCTCCAAGATTTCTTCCATTTCATGCTCCTACTATCTCAATGTCAAGTTGGACTCATTTCTTATCACTTTCTGGAAGAGCTTCCAGGTCATTCAGACTTGCTGCATCAACCACTCCTCAGCTTTCTTCTTCAGGCCTGTGGAGTTAAGTTGGTAAAGAACATGTCAAACTAAATATTTTATCTTCCATTCGTATATCAGAGCCAGTAATCAGCTGACAACCTAAGGCAGGGTCTTGATCATATCTGGAAAGGATTTACATACAGGATTAAAAGCAAATATTAATGCAGCCATATTGAAAGGGAAGAGAAAGAAAACAGACAGAGAGAAAAGAGTGGTGACAGCCAAAATAAAGACTGAGAAAATGAATACAGAGCAAACCAGAATCTGAAGCAGAGATAATGTTGGAGTTAAATTCAATATTGGTGGTAAGGTTATTGGAGAGCTGAGTTAAAGTTTCAGGTCCAGTGACCCTTCCTCAGTTCTAACTGTTCTAACTCTGTTTTCTCCTTCACAGATGCTGCCAGACCTGCTGAGCTTTTCCAGCAACTTTGTTTTTGTTCCTGATTCACAGCATCCGCAGTTCTTTTGGTTTTTGTTGGAGAGCTTTTGAGTTGCATCCATATGGGGCGATTTCACCAAGTTAATTGTCCATCAGGCATTTAACCAGACAGCATCTGGCCTTACCCAGGATTTGGGCCACCAGTTAGGGAAATCCCAAATGCGGAGAGCTGCCAACCAATCAGAGGCCAATGGCTCTCCATTGCCAGTGACGCACTGGAAGGGAGGCTGCAGCTGGTAATGTTCCAGAGACTTCACCAGGGATCATCGCTGAATCCCTATACACAGGTGGGTAAGGTACAGATGGGAAAGGTTGGAGGCGGAGGACAGGAAGATGGCTTTCAACAGTCTGCAACTCCTGCTTACCAGTGCTGGGAGTCTCGATTGGGCAACGAGTGCCTGACAATGAGAGTTCCCCCACCCCAAACTCCAGTAGGACACATTAATTCAGTGCAGCCTTCAGGGGACAGGAGAGAGCCATGTGACTCACACTTAAAGACTGAGGTGAACTCAGGGATACTTCACTAATGAGCCTGATCAGTGTCCAGGTGAGATTTTTGCATTGGCCCCTTCCCACCTCCAACTTATCCTTGAGAGTTTTCCCCACAGTTGGGAGCCTAGTGCATGGCCTCTCCTGTGGTGAAGTAGGGTCTGGCACCATGTTTCCTGCTTAGACAGGCTGATTAAATTATTTCCCTTCCCACTATATTGGTTTGATACAGGTAAGGGGAAGTTTTGACCAGGTTTTTACTGCTGATCTCTTATGATCCCAGGTTGAAACACAAAATGTGAGATCATCAGGTGTAGAACTTTATCATGCTCAACTTTGTCGTTTCGCATTTGAGAAGCTGCTGATATTTGCTCCCAAGTTCACAAACAAGGGATAACTTCTTTAGGAGTACAAATTCTGGTGATTATATCACTGCACTAGAGATCTTGTAGATCTGGACTATTAGTCCCGAGAACATGAATTCACATTTGGTATCTATTTGAAAATTGAAAATCTGTCTTAAAATTTTGTAGAAATAAAATTAAATCTGGTATCAGACAAAGTAACTACAAGGCTGTTGGATTGCTGTAAAAACTCAAGGTTTTAAATTTAAGTGAAACAACTTGCATTTATACAGAAACAGAAGTTGCTGAAAAAGTTCAGCAGGTCTGGCAGCATCTGTGAAAAGAAATCAGAGTTAATGTTTCGGATCTGGTGACCCTTCCTCAGAACTGATGGCAGCTAGGAAAATGTCAGTTCATATGCAGAAGGTAGGGAGAGGAGGGGTTAATGAGTAAATGATAGGTGGGGATAGAGCCCAAAGAAAGAGAAGAACGTTGGACAGACAAAAGAGTGGAAAACGATCTGGCTCAGAGGATGAATAGCTGCTAATGGAGACTGTTAGTGGCTAAAAATAGTTAGTATTTAATGGCAGACTATGTGATAACAAAGCCTAGTGTGTGAGGTAGGGGGCTAGGACATGGGAGAGTTCAGGCCCTAAAATTATTGAACTTGATACAGAATCCGGATGGCTGCAGGGTCTGCAAGCAGAAAATGAGGTGTTGTTCATCCAGCTTGCACTGAGCTTCGCTGGAACACTGCAGTAAGCCAGAGACAAAGATGTTGGTCAGGGAACAGGGTTAAAGTGGCAGGCAACTGGAGGCTCAGGGTATTTTTTGCAGGCAGAATGTAGATGTTCTGTGAAACAGTCACCCAGTCTACAACAGCACCACCCCTATTGGCAGGCTTAACAAAGTCAGGATTGGAGCTAAGCGTGCAAAGTGCAGTCACTTCAAAGGGAGATAGGTTGGATTGCGTGAGGGGAGCAGAGAAACTAGATGATCACTGTCTCGTCAATTGGGTGGTGCTGTTGTAGTCTGGCGTACTGACTTCTACATTGCAAAGGCTGAGTGCCAGCTCTCAGTTACCTCCTCCTATCTTCCTCTGGATCACAACCCAACATGGCACATCAGGCCATTGTATCAACCACAGTCACTAACCTCATTTCATCTGGTGATCTCCCCCTAACTGCATCCAAGCTGATAGTCCCCCACCCCTGCACAACCTGCTTCTGCCTCCTTCCGAAAATCCACAAGCAGGACTGCTCGGGCAGACCCATTGTTTCAGCCTGCTCCTGCCCCACAGAATTCATCTCTACCTACCTTGAATTAGTCTTCTCTCCCCTGGTCCAGTCCCTGCCCACGTACATCCGTGATTCCTCTGACGCTTTACACCAGTTTCAGAATTTCCAGTTTTCAGGCTCCAGCCACCTCCTCTTTACAATGGATTTGCAATCTCTTTACATGTCCATTCCCCACCAGGATGGTCTTAGGGCTCTCCGCTTCTTCCTGGAGCAAAGGCGTGAACTGTCTCCACCCACCACCACCCTCACCCACTTGGCCGAGCTCATCCTCACCCTCAACACATTTTCTCCTCTCATTTTCTTAAGGTCAGAGGGGTGGCCGCAGGTACCTGCATGAGCCCCAGTTATGCATGTTTATTTGTGGGGTGTGTGGAACATTCCTTCTTCCAGTCTTATTCCGGCCTTCAACCACAACTCTTTCTCCAATATATCGATTATATCACCGATGCTGCTTCCCTCTCTTGTCTGGATTTGGAAAAGTTAATCAATTCGTTTCCAATTTACACTCTGCCCTCACTTTCACCTGGTTTGTCTCTAACTCCTCCCTCCCCTTCCTCAACATCTCTGTTTCCATTTCTGGGGAAAGACTAGCCACTAATATCCACTATAAACCCACTGACTCCCATAGCTACCTGAACTGTACATCCTCGCACCCTGCTTCCTGTAAAGATTCCTTTTCATTCTCCCAGTTCCTCTGTCTCTATTGCAAACATCCTGATGAGGCCAACTTCGACAAGGGAGTCTGTGAACTGTCCACTGTCTTCTTCAGCAGAGGATTCCACAGCACCATTGTTGGCAGGGCCCTCAACCAGGTCCGACCCATCCCACGGACCTTCGCCTTCACCCCTTCACTTCCCACCTGCAACAGTGATAGGGTTCCCCTTGTCCTTACCTACCATCCCACCAGCATCCACATCCAGAAGATCATCAGCCGCTATTTCCCCCACCTCCAGTAAGATGCCACCACCAGACACATATTCCCCTCCCCTCCCTTGTCCACCTTCTGCAGGGATTGTTCCCTCCGGGACACCCTGGTCCGCACTTCCTTCATTTCCAACTCCACCCCACAGCCTCACAGAGCCTTCCCTTGCAATCGCCGAAGGTGTAACACCTGTCCATTTAGCTCCTCCCTCCCCAGTATCAAAGGGCCCAAACACACCTTCCAGGTGAAGCAACACTTCATCTGCAGTCTCAGAATCTAGTCTACTGCATTTGCTGCTCACACTGTGGTCTCTACATTGGGGAAACAAAGCAGGTTCTCCAGCAATTTTAGTTTTTGTTTCAGATTTCCAGCAGATACAGCTCTTTATTTTACTAAGGAGCACATTGCTAGGCCTTGTGGGTGAAGGATATAGACACATGGAAAAGAAGCTGAAGCCGAGAAAAGGGATTCTTAGGCCTTTTCATGTGGTCTTGCTATTTGCTGTGCGTGAGTCAATTCCAGTGTAAGGTGAATAAAAACCAAAAAAACTGCGGATGCTGTGAATCAGGAACAAAAATAAAAGTTGCTGGAAAAGCTCAGCAGGTCTGGCAGCGTCTGTGAAGAAAAATCAGAGTTAACGTTTCGGAACCCTTCCTTGGGTCACTGGGCCTGAAACATTAACTCTGATTTTTTTCTTCACAGATGCTGCCAGACCTGCTGAGCTTTTCCAGCAACTTCTGTTTTTGTTCCAGTGTAATGTGACTTGAGAAGTTGTCACAAATATTAACCACTGGGCTGTGAGCTCTCTTCTGATGGCTTAAGTAGTTGAGGCGCTAGTTAATACAATCATTACCCATACAGACCATGAATTACCAGCTTTGATCCTCAGGCTGTGCTGAGCAAGTGGATCTTATTGAAGTCACATTCGAGTGTGCCAAACAGTTTGCACCCTGAAACTGGTGCCATCTAGTCACTTGCTAGCAAATGCCACCATGTGGACAACAGACAGAGGTCAGGTTTAACCGTAAAATGCCCACAGACAAATAGGTTTGTCCATGACATCATGTTGGCATGAGCTATTTCCAGTTGTCCATTATTTGTGGATCCATCCCACCAGGATTTGACAGAGGGCAGCAAAGTAGTGTAGGGGTGCCATCTCTAGTTGGAGAAGTTCCTAAAAAAAATTCAACAAATGATCTCCTGCCTCAAATCAATGCATCCTCTCAAAAAAACTTGTCCATCACTGATATTTTTACAACTAATAAGCATAAAAGACAAATAGATTAAGAAAATATCTCCAAGTATTTTTTTAAAGTCATTGTTTCCCCCCAAAATTGCTTAATCCACGGTTGTATCCTGAAGATCAAGCTTTTTCTAAATACCTGGAGAATCTAGTGCCGTTGTGGAGAGTTGGCAACTGAAGGTACAATACAACTAGCCTTAGCATGCCAGACTGTCTGACAGACACTGACACAAGGGCTGTTAAATTGCATGCAGGACAGGGAGAAGGAAAGAGTTAAGGCTTGCTTGTGTGAAGCAAACCAGATAACCTTTTGGCACTTCAGTGCCTTGCCCTATTTACATTGGCTGTTGACTGTGGGGGAGGGAGGCAGAGAGAAAGAGAGAGAGAAAAAGACAAAGAATTCTGTGCTTGCTTGAAAGTCAACATTTGCTCTTTGAAAATCCATTGGGTTCACTTTAGTATGCAGCACGCACAGTGCATCATGCATTGGAATGAGGGTCTGCGGAGCTACGATTTGCCTACAGCACCATGTATCAAGCTGATTGCAGCAACTATCGGGGCCTCTCCATAGCAACTCAGTGGTTGCTAAGATACTACATTACTGGAAGAGCTGGATAAATGGCCAGCAGCTTCTGTCACTGTCAATATTTTAAGCTGGATTATAAATGACTTGGCACCTTCTGCAGCATTGGGGCATTTAGGGAGGTTTTGGGGTTGCAGATCTTGGGGCAGGAGGAGACGTTTCAAGGGTTTTGTTGAGTTTTTCACCCTGGAGCTTTCTTTAAATCATTTATAATGAACCCAGCATTATTTCTCAAGGGTTGCTGTGGGAGGGTTGAGTTGCTTTGAATTTGTATGAATGAGCATGATGTCTTGACAGTACAATTTGCTGGCATTTTAAAAAAATTGTATGGACCCCAAAGACCTTCAGTCCCATAGCTGTACCTTTGAGACCTATATGACTTTGCAATCAGGCGTCACCAAAGTCCTTTCAGTGTAAACTGCCCTAATTCAGGGGCATCAGTTTTAACGTACAACAGTCCAGAGCCCCAAACTGGTGTTCAGCTGGTTAACTGATTGAACATGCGTAATATTCATGGCAATTCGTGGTTTAAATCAAGTTTGTCCCCTTCAATTTACCTTACAAAGTCATGCATTTGTCAATGTCTCAAAGAACTCCATCCCTGGCTCAAACCTTCACCTTAGAGTTAACAAGGATTACCTCCAGCATTGTCAAGTCTCCAGAAAGTGAAGAAGGGTCACTGGACCCAAAATGTTAACTCTGCATTCTCTCCACAGGTGCTGCCACACCTGCTGACTTTTCCTACAATTTCTGTTGTTTGGGAGATATTTGTAATGGGTCCAATAGTGTTGGTGGTTTGGGAGACATCTTGCCTGACAGTCAGGTCATGGAATGCTAGAGCCTGTTTGTTTTCTGAATGGCCATGGGAAGGGTAGCAATGCAAAATGGTCATATTGGGCAATGACAGCAGGAGTAACATGTGGAGCAGTTTGGGGCCGGGATTATGTGGTGACATCTCCAGGAATATGCCCAACAAAATTGGCAACCCTACCCCTCCATAAAAACCAAAAGAACTGCGGATGCTGTAAATCAGGAACAAAAACAAAATTACTGGAAAAGCTCAGCAGGTCTGGCAGCATCTGTGAAGGAGAAAACAGAGTTAACGTTTCGGGTCCAGTGACCCTTCCTCAGAACCCTCGGTTGAGCTTTTCCAGCAACTTTGTTTTTGTTTTTTACCCCTCCATAACACTGTTTATCACCAGGTATTTTTATTCTTTCATAGGACGTGTGCATTCCTAATTGCCCTTGAGCTAAGTGGCTCGCTAGACCATTTAAGAGCAGTTAAGAGTTGAACAGGTTACCATGAATTTGGAATCACATGTAACCCAGGCAAGATAAGGACAGCAGATTTCCTCCCCAAAAGTGAATAAGAGGTTCTTGCAACAATTAGCTTTATATTCCAGATTTATTAATGAAATTTAAATTCCACCAGATGCCATAGTAAGATTTGAACCTATGTCCTCAGACATTAGCCTCAGTCTCTCTGGATTAGTAGTCCGGTGATGTTACTACTTTACCACCACTAGGTTGGGAGCAGCTTCTCTGTGCTCCTCTTGCTGTTGAAAGTATTTTTCTTTGTAATGGCTGTCCAAAGGTTTGTGTTGAATGGGGATAGCATGAGGGTGCGGGCAGTGGCAAGTGCTCATGGTGTTTATGGATCCGTGGGTGGCTTTTGAACAAGGACAGGGAACTAATAAAGACCAGTCGTAGCTTACAACGCAGAATTATCCTTGTGTCACCTGTGCCACTACTGCTGACATTCTCAATGCCAGAACTGAGGGAATGCTGAACTGTTGGAGAGACTGGTTTTCAGATGAGACATTAAACTGAGGCACTCTTGTCCACTCAAGTGGACAGAAAAGATCAGACTGGCATATTTGAAGAAGAGCAGGAGCTGATATTCATCCCTCACTAAAACCGATAAACAGGTTGCCTACATAATTTTACAGTGTTGTTTGTGGGATCTTGCTGTGCACCAACTAGCTGCCCCATTTCCTGCATTTCAACACTGACTATACATCACAGATGTTACATTAGTTGCAAATTTGCTTGAGATGTCCCGAGTTGTTAAAAATTCTGTAGAAGTATTGTTAGACGGGGCAGTATCCTCAGGAGGTGTTGCTGATAAATCAATTAATTGGTAGTTTACAGAAATGCCCAGCAAATTATTCCCACTCTCTAATTGGCAGCCTGGAGCAAGTTAACAATTGTACTAGGAAATAGTGAGAGTGTGACCAATGAGAGAGATCGAATTTTCACATGACTAGAAGGAATGATGCTCTTTCAGCCTTTGTGATACTTATGCTTCATTTGACTCAAATGGGACACTCACTTTGGATCTTACTAAAGCTATCTTGGAGCAGGGAATGTTTGATGCGACAGTGAAACGCGAACTTCAGCTGATACTTCGGCATGTCCCACTTGACATAATTCTTTGTGCTGACGCCGAGTGTCCAGAATCATTGGGTGGAATGTTATAGGGGTGTGTGCAACCTGTATTGTGGTAGGATTTGTGGCAGGATCAGATGAGATGTCCATCAAGGCTGATCTCAATATTGGGAACATCTCCCTGCATCTTTTATGCTTTTGACAAACAACATGGTGAGTTTCTTGCTAAGCAGCAGGGAGTTGCGAATTAAGGGAGATTATTGCTTGTTGACAGCCCAACTCACCTCATTGATGTTGAGCTTTCTACCTTACCAAACCCATCAAGCACTCGAGACTTTGAGAGAACTTGAGATGGAAATCAGAGTAGCTACCTGGTGGATTCAGCTTGCTGCTTGTTCTGGAGAACCTCCATGTTGGACACCAATCACCAACGTGTCAGGGCACCTTCCATGGGTACCAGCTACATGTTCACTGACATTGGCACCCAATATGTGCCAGCTTCCGTGATCCCTCGAGGCACATTTCTGATCCACATACAGGAAGCTACTGCACATTAATGCTGCACCTCATACTGCAAATGCAGGAAGGACAGCGTATGGCCAGGGACACACACCCTCCTGATGGACAGGACCATGCTGCAATTGCCCCTTGTCTTCCACATCCATGGAAAACGTCAAGAACTGTGCAGAGCCACTCCAGATGGACAGCGTTTCAGGGGCTTTTCAATATGGTGCGGTCGGAAGGAATGCTGTTGAATTCTGGAATAGCCATTGGATGGCGAGTTGTTCTGGGGATAGTGTGTGGTAAGATGTGGTCAGAAGCGAGCATGTTTGGCAAGATTCATCCCTAAAACTTGTTAAGTCTCATGGCAGAAACCCCTCCAAGAAGTCTGACGCAACTTGGGGTTAGCCAAAATATGCAGCATTTTGCCCAACGTGTTCCATTCCCTTAAACAATGACAATTGATAAGACAAAATTTCAGTCCAGTGTGAAAAGAAGGAATTCTGCTCCCACGATTCAGATAGATTTTACATGTGCTGCTTTGTGTGTGTGTGTGTGAGGGAGAAAGAAACAGAGAGCAGGGAGGGAGCTCAGTTTGAGCTCAATGTCTTTACATCGGAAACCATTGCTGTCATTGGGCCTGGTGAAGATGAAAGAGTTGTCGGCACAACTAATGTCACCAACCAACCTCGAGTCTTGTTTTGAGATGCAGATGGCCAGGGTTGGGTAGAAGGTATCCAAAGGGGTTCAGGCAGGATGACTGATAATATGCAGTAAACCATATCCCAGTGAGAGTCAGCTGCTCTGAGTGGAAGGGATTGGTGGTGAGATAAGGACAAATATCTTTTTTATGTAATAGCTGTTCCATGCCCTGGCCAGAGGGAGTGATTTCTTTTACCTCTCCACCATTTTCTGATGAAACGATCCGGAAGTTAATTCTTGATTTTCTAGTTCGGAACACTTGGCATAAGATGTGGGGATGTCTATGAATGATGTATTAAGAAAATGCAGATTGCAAAAACCAGTTCTGCTTAGTATGACCTCAAACAAATATCAGCAAAAAAAAACCCTCTAATGATCACTGCTGATTATGAACTGTCTAGCTCTCCCCTATCTCACGTTAGGATGCTGTGTTGTGGGGTCTTTGTACTCCCCATCATCCTGCCCCAGTAGCTATTCCGTTATGTGTGAGCCAAAGTGGGCTTCACTCTATGATTGTATCAGTGCAGGGATGGGGCTATCATCATTGTACTTGCAGAGAACAGGCATGAGTTTCACCAGCCAAATCGTTTCTTTCTAACTGCAGAGGTCATCGTGAAGAAACCTGATCCTTTTCAGAACTGGAAGGCATACGTTCGTACAATTGTTTGCAAGAGTCACTAGGCAATGGAAAACAGTAAGTTTCTGCCGTCAGTTGTGCTGCTGTGAGTGGCACTGTCTTTTTGGCAGGTTAGAAGTGGGTCATGGGGAGATTAATTGCCACTATGATGAAGCTAAGACAGAAGTGCAAGAGACCGACGTGGCAGTGTTCACTTTTGGGGTTCAAGACACGATCTAATGCAGACTTGGGCCAGAGGGAGGGGAAGATTTCCTCCACCTGCTGCATATGAAGATTCAATGTGAAATCAGGCAAGCCAGAATCACTTTGATTCAGCCAATGGAAGCAAAGTACTGAGGATGCTGGAAATCCAAAATAAAAACAGAAAGTGCTAGAGAAATCCAGGAGGTCTAGCAGCATCTGTGGAAAGAGATGCAGAGTTAACACTTTGAGTTCAATATGATTTTTTTTTTGGTGCTCCACTTCTTCTCCATCTCCGTTTCTAAATTGGTACAGTATTTCTGCAGAAGTGTTCTGCTTTGGGGGCCTGTCCATCAGCCCATGTCTGCGTGGGTTTCTGCCGGGTACTCTGGTTTCCTCCCACAGTCCAAAGATGTGCAGGCTAGGTGGGTTGGCCATGCTAAATTGCCCATAGTGTTCAGGGGTGTGTAGATTAGGTGGGTTATAGGGGGATGGGTCTGGGTGGGATGCTCTGAGGGCCAGTGTGGACTTGATGGGCCAAAGGGCCTGTTTCCACACTGTAGGGATTCTATGATCTATGATCCTCTATCACCCCCTCATTTCATCCTCAGTGCTATGACTGATTTAGCATTTGATTTCCTTTATTAGTACCCAACATAGTAAGACAATCTCATGTGACTCCTGAATATTTCAACAATGTTGCTAGTTGATCAGAAGAAGATGACTGACCTTAAGGTTGCCCTATGAGAGAATAGGAGGTCTGGGAAAATACAATGTGCCACATTAAACTAAAATGTGAAAAAGGATTAAAAGATGAAGAGAGGGAAGCAGAGGGTAAAATGTTTCATCCACTTTAACATTAATCTACCTTTCTCTCTCCATAGTTGTTGCCTAACATTTTGAGTGTTTCCAGTGTTCAGTCGTACAGCACACAGAGAGGCCATTCAGTCCATCATGGTGAGATTACAATACACTATATTAAGAAAAAATTGTAATGAAACTTGAAATAGGATTACCCCATTCAGCCCTCTCTGGAAGAGCTATTTAATTTGTTCTACTCCCATAATCTCATGGCCCTGCAACTCTTTTATTTCCGTTAAGTATTTAAATCTGATAACCTAGTGATCATTACTCTTAAAAACTCTTCCATCAACCTTCCAGGCAGTGCATTCAAGATCTTAAGAACCTAATCTGTAAAAACATTCTTCCGCCTGTTTCTCTTTTGTTCATTCGCCAAGATGAGGAAAAAAAACCTTTTCAAACAGTGAGTAGTTAGGGTATGGATTTTTAATTGCTTGGAAATGTGTGGAGGCAGGTTCATTTGAGGCATTAATTGGACATTGGATGATTATTTGAATAAAAATGCATGGATATGGGGAAAAGGCAGGAGATTGGCATTATGTAACACAAATGGCACAGGCACAGTGGGCTGAATGGTCTCCTTCTGTGCTGCAACAATTGGATTGTGGTTAATGTACATCAGTATCCTCTCGTTTCTGACCTTCCCACAAGAGAAACTGATGCTCTTCATTTACTGTAGCAAAGCATATCATCATTTTGAAGATATCTGTTGAATCTCACCAGATCCACAGATTTTCCAGTGTCTCCACATGTCCATCTCAGCATTGTCTGTTTTAAATTCATATTTTTAATTGCTGCAGTGTTTTGAGTTTTGCAATTAAACTCACTTCGATAAAGGGTAAACACCAGGATTTCATTTCTGTTATGAGCCCAAACAGCAGTTGATTGAATTGGACATTTGAGAAATGATAAGGTGCTAAAATATGCACAAACCCTTTCTTTGAATGTAAAAGCAAGCTGTTCCAAAGAAGAATCATTGGACTCAAAATGTTGACTCTGTTTCACATTCCATAAATGCTGCCAGACCTGCTGAACTATTCCACTACTTTCTATTTTTATATTTCTTTCTTTGCAAACTACTAGTTGAAATATTCCCTGTAGCATATACATTTGATGCTGTCCACACTTTTCTGATGCACCTCTTCCTAAATTATAGGAATATTACAGCACACAAAGAGGCCGTTCAGCCCATTATGTCTGCGCCAGTTGAATAAACCAGCCTCTTATTCAAAACCAACTTTCCAGCAGCTAGACTGTGGCTTTGCTGGTTACAGCACTTCAGGTCCAGATCCAGGTTCCTTTTCAAATGAGATGAGGGTTTCTGCCTCAACTACCAAAATGGGCGCCCCCTTGACCTGTCCGTCCTCACTGGACTGACCTATCTCCTCTCTACCCCCCCACCTACACTGACCTTTACTGGCTCCATCCCTGCCTCTTCGACTTGTCTACCTTCTCTCCACCTATCCTCTCCTCTATCCATCTTCTATCCGCCTCCCCCTCTCTCCCTATTTATTTCAGAACCCTCTTCCCCTCCCCCATTTCTGATGAAGGGTCTAGGCCCGAAATGTCAAGCTTTCCTGCTCCTATGATGCTGCTTGGCCTGCTGTGTTCATCCAGCTCCACACCTTGTTATCTCGGATTCTCCAGCATCTGCAGTACCTATTATCTCTAGCACATTACAGACACCCACTATCCTCTGGTGAAAACGTATTTCCTCAAGTCCCTTCTCATCTTCTGTCAATCACTTTTAGGGGAAAACAATTTGCAGTGCTATAGTGAAAAAGCAAGGTTTCAATGTTTAGCTCTATCCAAGACTCAATGTAGTCTTGTTGGGGTGAATGGCCTTTTTCTATGCTGTAATATTCTGTGACTCGAAGGACACTGATTCCTGCATAAAATTTGTCCTGTAACTGTTTATGTTTAAGTAGTTGGATTTTTCAGCCAAACTAGATTATGGACTTTTCAGAAAGGATAGCATGGTGGTAGGTGATGGGCCTAGGGATATAAAAAAGATATTCAGACAAGCACAATTTTACATTTATACTGAAGTTTTCAAGTGTTGATATATCCCAAAAATGCTCTGTTGGAGGAGATTTGGGCACTGACTGAAAATAACAGTCAAAATGATAAACTTTGAGGAGGCTTTGGATATTAGGGAAAACAAGCAGTGGGCGAATAGTCCAAGATTGCTGGCTGTCTCGGATTGTCCTTCAGGCTCCAAAATTAAAACTGAATCTCTTGGATGTTGCAGTGAACATTGAAGGAGGAAAATAATTTCAAAAATTGTGTTTTTGTTGTTTTTCTTCAGCACTTTGGTTTATCAGCAGTAAAGGTATTGGCGAAGTAGAAAAAGCTGATTGGACAGACAGTTGGAGCTAGGAGGTCATGTTGGGAAAAGCTCCAGGAAAACATTCAAATCAAGTTGGCAACCCGAAGCAGGAAGCGATCGGCAGCTTGGGAGAACTGGGGTTAGAATGGTGCCTCTCTGACTTTTGGCACCACTCCATGATCTATGCACTCCTTCAAATCTGGCCCCTGCACACCCCCCACATCCTTCTCCTCACCATTGGCAGCCATCCTTTCACCTGCCTAGGCCCTAAGACTTTCAATTCCCTCAGCAAACCATTCTGCCTCGTTTAAGAGCCTCCTTGAAAACTTATCACTTTGACCTAGATTTTAGCAAACCCTCATAATATTTCCTTCTGTAGATTTGCATCCATGTTTATCTGATAGTGCTCCCATTAAGTGCCTGAGGATGTTTTGCCATGTTACAGGCACTCGACACATGTAAGTTAGCATTGCACACTTCAGAGTTGAAAGGGTTAAATTCCTCATATCACTTATTCTATTCTGAATTCCCTGACATGCAATTGCTGCAGCATTTATTACACGGATGGATGCTTCAGGTAACGCAGGTTGGCACAAGAAGTTGGAAGCAAGTGGGGCTGGCAAGTAGAAGGAAAATTGCCCCTCAGCATTTGAAGTGGCAAAGAAAAATATGTGTGATCTCACTTGCTTAACTGTATGCCTCTGATTAATGATATCGGTGGGAGGCTTGCTTTCTCTGGCCATTGCGGTAGTCCAGCTGGGGCTAAGAAATCGGCAATGTGTAATTTCTTCCCAAGCCCATGACCTTATTCACACACAGAAAAAAAGATAAAGGGAGCTAAAAAAGGATATATAGACATAATCTATTCCCCCACACTGAGTCCACCTCTCAGTGTTAACACACAGCCGCACATCTTATGAAAATCTGGAAGGGGCTTGGGCTGGAAGAGGCTGTCGTGTGTCTGTGCTGCGCAGGTTCTAATCAAATTCATCAGGGCACTTTTATAAAATATACATGAGCAACGCTTCGGCACCATACACTTCCCAGGATGCTTCACGGCAAAGAGCAGCAGTCTTGTGGCATATAAAGCAGTGTGCTTCCCTTGCCCACCAAAATGCAATTGATGGCAGGTGTTGGATCTGTCATGTTTGGGTAAACATTGTACAACAGGAGTTTTGGCACCTTCCTGTTTATATTTTTTTGTGCGTCTCCCTTTTCTGTGTGTGACGTGTGTGCTTTTATATATTTATATATATATATAGTCCTCGTGAAAACCCGCGTGGAGTATCCGAGCGGCGAGTTTTTTTTAAAAGGTAAGCTGTCGCTTTCGAAGGAGAGAAAAGAAGAATAGATCTTGGACTTGCGTGGTGAGTGACTTGATTGCGGGTTTTTTTTCCCTCTCTGTTTGTTTCTCCTGTCGTGCGCGTTTTGCTTTTGTTCTTTTTTTTTCTTCTTCCTCTCCTTCTTCTTCGCTTTCCAAGTTTTGTAAACAAGTGCGCATTGGGTTCGAGCTGATCTCCTGGCAAAGGAACAGATAGAATTCTCGGGAAGAAGTGGCTGGGTTGCAGTTCGCAGAGAATAAGCTGGCACTCAGCTGGCACCGCGCCAAGGGCTTGTATTGGGAGGGTTGCCAAGCTGGGTTGCCTACAGTGGAAGAAGCAAAGAGAGAACAGGGGAGGTGGGTATATGGAAACTCAGCCAGCCAGTTGGTGTGTGCGTGCACACACACACATACGAACACACAAACAGTCCAAATTAAATACTTTATTTGTCCTATACAGACCCCAGAGTAAGAGGAAGAGAGACAGAGATAAAGGGGAATTTTAAAAAAAATTGGACAGTATTCTGTCGCGCAGTCTCAAAGCACTTTCAGAGAGCAGAGCCAAAAACAACAGCCGTGGTCAGTCTCGAATCCATAGGCCTTGTGGATGGGTAAAAAATAATGACAAACATGTTATGGATTCAAATGCCTTACGCCGCTATAGTTTGCAAGATGGTGAATGTAATTATTTTTGCAAAGTTAATTTAGATTCTCATGATGCTATATGCAGAATGCAGGTAGAGTGGTTGGACACTAGACATCACAATGATTGATACTAAATTGTACATCAAACTGAATGAATCTAATCCTTCAGGCGCTGTGCCAGTCAGTATGCCAGCTGGACAAAGTTCAGCAGGGCAAGAGTTAATTTTTTGTTGTGGTGCTACACACCCCCAGTCCTTGAAATAGTATTAGAATCTAATATCTCAACTCAATTTGACGGAGATTCAATGCCAGTGTAATAACCCAGAACAATAGTGAGCTGGTTGTCACTTGCTTCCAACTCTAATTACTTTTTTTTCACGCTTGCAAGTGGGGTTTTAAAGCATTTCATACCTGCTGTGTTGGATTGCGTAGTTTGTTTAAGTAGCAGATTGTTTTCGGTGCTGTGTGCCAGCTGACAGCTTGGCATTGTTTAAAGACTGAAAATTCATTTGATGTAAGCTGGCATTTGTTTCATACCAGGAAGTGATTTTTGTTTTATTCCTGGCCTTTCTTTCTTTCTTCTTTCATGGGATGTGGGCATCACTGGCAAGGCCAATGTTTGTCACCCCTCCCAAGTCACCCTTGAACTGAACAACTTTCTAAGCCATTGCAGAGGCCAGTTGAGACTCAATCACATTGTTGTGGGCCTGGAGTTACATGTAGGCCAGACCAGGGAAAGATGGAAGATTGCCCTGGACCATAGTAAGCTTTTTACAACAGTGTATAATGGTTTCACAGTCACCATTATCCAGATGAGCTTTGTATTCCAGATTTATTAATTTGGTTTAAAATCCACTAACTGCCTTGCTGTGATTTTCTTCTGTTCCTATGGCATTAGCCTATGTCTCTGGATTACTAATCCAGTGATATTTCCAATGTGTTACCATCTTCCCATTTGGCCTTCACTAACAACTCATGATGGAGGCAGCTACTGCACAGATTTCCTCAAAAATAATTACCGACCCACACCTATGTTACTTCTCCAGATGAAAGGTTCTCAGAAGCTTGTTTTGAATGAATGACTGGGAACAGAAAGCACATATTGAATTACATTTTTGTAGAGCCAGGAAATACTTTGTCTCTGCCATGGCACACTGGACTGGGTAGCACTTTGATCTCTGCATCAGATGGTTGTGGGTTCAACACCTTCTCTAGACACTCCAGCAATCCAAGTTGATACTTCCCGTGTCAGTATTAAGGGAGTGCTGCCCAACCAGAAATGCATAGGCTCTGTCTACCATCCTGAGTCAAACTAAGAGATCATGAAGCACTATTCAAAGAACAGCAGGGAACTCTCCCCAGTGTCTCAGTCAATATTTATCCTTCCATAAACACCTCAAAACAGATGAGCTAATCATTATCAAATTGTTTGTGGGAACATGTTATGTGGGAAATTGGATGCCACATTGTTACAACAGTGGCTATGTTTCCAAAGTAGTCATTGACTATAGGATCCTTGAAATATTCTTAGGTTGTGAAAGAAGCTGTTTAAATACAAGTCTTTCGTTAACACTTGTACATTTACAAGGTTTATTTGCATGTGAATGCACATAAATGCGATTTTTAAAATTTTTCTTTGCCTCAGCTACTTGAACGTTTGAAAGAGAGGCTATTTTATTTTAAGGGGAAATTGCTAAATATTTACAGAAGAAGATTCAGGGCTATGGGAGAAGAAGAGAGCTGCAAGATAACTTTTGGAATTATTTACTAAAAAGTGTAGGCACAGATTTATTGGGAAGAATTGCCCCCTGCATGCTAAAAATCTCTGTGATTGTATAGTCATATTAAACTTTCTGCATTGTTCCACAATATGAACCAAACACCAAAGACCTGATCTGAAAATAGAACTTCTCCGAAGAATATAAGTAGTCAAGTCATACGGGTCCCAGACATTCTTGGCTTTGAATCTTCTTCTAGCTAACCATCTCAGTAATTGTGGTGATATAATTGCCCTCAACACTCCTCAGCTAGGAAAAAAGAAACAAACTCCCAATTCTGCTCATCAAGCAGTAGACATTGTTGGAAAGTATGTGTAGAAATTGAGTGACAATGTAGTATGAAATATGTGTTCTTGTAATGCTGATCTGTTGCTGATCTTCCTTCTCCACACCATTTTTGGCTGTATCTTCAGTTACCAAGCCCCACTCTCTGAGATTCTCATCCTAAAGCCTTACACTTCCCCAGCTTTAAGATCCTTCTTAAAACCTACCTTTTCTGGTCATATCTGAAAACGTCTTTGAGTCAGCATTCATTCTGGTCTGATTCTGCTACAGTTATGGGCAATTTTGTGACATCAAAGTGAAAATTGATGCAAGTGGGTGTTTTGATATGTGGAGATTGGATGAGGACCATTGTGTGTGTGTGTGTGTGTAATTTGGGTCAGGGTAGGATTGGGCAACTATGCACCCCCTATACAGAGGCCACTGACTATTTAACCTTGCTTCTGCAGAATGCAGACTTGGCTGATGCATGACAGAGTCACTAATGTCCTTAAAATTATTTGAAGAATTCTCTGTGGTGTTGTTATTTGAACAGCATCTGACAAAGTTTTATCAGAAACTGAAGTCGATGGAATGTGGTGTTGGATTAAAAAATGTATAAAGAGTAGGAAATTAAGAGTACTCATGAAAATCAACTAGTTGTGCTGAGTGGAAATCTAGAGATCATTGTTTAGTAATCTGTGTGAATAAACTGGAAGATGAATCCATCCATACATTTTCTAATTATCAGGCAGTTCTAGAGTAGAATCTGCTGGAAAGGAGAGTGGAGCTAATAACTTGCAGAGAAAAGAATTATATTTACAAAGCCACATGATTCAGAGATCTCTCAAATCACTTCATAAAGAATTAATTGCATTTGAGAAGTGTGGACTTGTGTAGGCACAGACTTTCATTTTTGCAAACAGACAGACAAATGATCAATGCAAAAGTTCAGGAAAGAATGAGTAATATAAGTATATTATGAATAGACGGAAAATATCATGGGACACTATCATATTGGACCCATTCTTCTGGATAACTTGGGGAAACAATTAAAGCTGGGCGAATATTGGGTTACTGAGACAAAACTGTCGGAAATAAGCCTACAGAAGTAAAAATGTCAAGGTGTCTGTCAGACTTGCTCAGTTGGTAGCACACTACCTTTTGGAATAGAAGATTGTTGGCTCAATTCCCATTCCACAACCTGGAGCACATAATTCAGATTGTCACTTCATTGCAGCGCTGTTGGAAATGTTGTCTTTTAGATGAGATGTTAAACTGAGGTGGGGGCGCAGACAGGAGCAAAACTGATCCCAAGCGTGAAGAAGATTTCCTTTGACAAGTAGCTTGATACCCAGAGATCATAGATTGAAAGTAAATCATAGAAGAGCTAGAAGGAAACTTAAATAATGTCACAGAGGTTTGTTGAGATCAGGAAAGCAATGCTGGAATTACATTTTATTTAAATGGCAATTGGACATCTACTTGAAAAAAACTGTTTTGCAGGGATGTGGGATAAAATCTAGCGGCTGAATTTCAGTTGAACAGTTCTTTAAAGAGCCACAGGGCCTGCTTTTGTGCCGTATGCCTCTTTGATTCTGATTTATGGATGAGCTGCGAAGAAAAATCCAAAAAGTTTGAGCCAGAGCAGAAACTGGTTAAAGGAAACCTAATCCAGGTAACCTGAAATATTTATTGAGAAAAATGTGGTAAACTTCTTATTTCAAGGTAAATGAGAACTGAGGACATAACTTTAAATCGCTAAAAGTAAACTCATCTCTTGGAAATTTATTACTTGAGTGTTGGAAATTCATTACTTGAGGGTGATTGGCATACTGAAGAAAGGAAAAATACAACTGGATGCAAACCCAGATGTCCAGCCTTCTACAGTTTGATTTTAAGCCCCCAGTTAATCTCTTGCTCAAACTCAGTTGGAGATACTTGCTGACCACAGAGAGAAACAGGATTTTTGGTGGTTGGAGACACTCCTAACAGTCAGGTAAGTTAGAGAAGGAGGATAATGCATACAGAAAGAAAGCAGCTCTGTGGACTGAAAATATAAATTAAGTCACTTTGTAGATTAGCGTTAAGATTTACAACACAGAGAAAGGGTCTTTGTTTTGCATCTGGGTTATGCCAGTATTTATTGTCCACAGGAGCATGCCTTCCATCCTACTTTATCTAATCCTATCATCATCACTTTCTATTGCTTTCTTCCTTGTGTACTTACTTAGCCTTTTCTTAAATCCATCTATGCTGTTTTTCTCAAAAGTTCCATAATGTGGAAACTTCCATATTTTCACTATTCTCCAGGTAAGGACATTTCTCCTGAATTCCAGTAATTTTGTTGCTAACTGTGTCATACATATTGCTCCTAATTTTGGACTCTGTTATAATTAGACATATATCCATTTTGAGTACACTATGAAGCGCTTTTTCAATTTTAAATACATCTAGCAAATCTCCCTTGTAACGAGTCTCCTCAATCCTTCTAGGTAAGTTATAATCTTGCAGTTCTTGTAATTTTTCTTTTTCCCTTCTGCAGTGTTTTATATCCATTTCAAATATGGACAGAAGGTAGTGTATCATTTAGGACCTCATGGATGGTTGTCCTTGTCCGTTTGTGTGTTGCCCCATAGCCCTGGTAAGGGTCCCAAGCTCAGGCTTCTGTGTCATAGTCAATGGTAGCAGAGCCAGTGAATTTCAGTGGTGATGATGATAGAGCTGACTCCTTGAGGGGCTACAGTTGCTTACAGGCAGAAGATCCTTCAGGAAACGGTCTTGTGTTACTTTTCAATACTTATGTCAAAGGCAACTTGAGACCACCTCACATGTACTTTTCCCTAATCACATAGTTCATTGAATTTGAAAATAGGAAGCTCCTGCACAACTGAAGAGGAGAGCACAAGGCTTCGAGAAGTGAGCAAAAGATCTTGGACAAAAGATCTTTGGAAATGAGAACTGCACACAGCACTACAAATACATTTCAACCAAGTTCTAAAAAAGTTTAATATCTAAAGTATCTGCTTTTCAATTATGCACCTTCAGAAATGAACACACTGATTATTTCTATGATTCACTTGAGTGATGGAACAGGCTCCAGGGTGTACTTTTGCTCCTCGGCTTCAGGCTGACATTGCAGCTGTTGAAAGGGGAAGTGAAGTCTGGCCGAGGACTCTCAACGCTCATTTGTGGGGCCCAGTGGAACACAGGCCGTCAAGGTAATATAGCCGTTCTTCAATGTCATCTGGTTGTGGATCTCCTTGCTGTCAGATTGGTCTTGGAGGGAAGCCGTAATGTATTGCCGACAAAGGGCCTAGGTTAAAATTATATTTGGGACTGGTTAATCCCACTTATGCCTAATGTTTATATTCAATTAATGGTTCCTGTGACCTGCTTGCTTGCCTGCTCCAAAAGGCTGGTTAACACTGAAACTGTTTTGGATGGAAGCGAGTATGTCATCATGTCTATTTTAACAACCCCTTTTTTAAAGACATGTCCCATCTTAAATGGACATGAAGTGTTCAGATTGGCCATGGAGTGCTAGAAGAATCTGATTGATGGGCTGAATATCATTGTCTCTTTCTTGTATCTATTTTCTTGTGAATCCCTATCAACTTGCTCATTTTCATTCTGGCCTATTTCAGTGGAGATTAATATTGTGTGGCTTTTATAACAGATGACAGATTGGCAACACCAGTTTCACACTTAATTTGTTGAGCAAAGATGTTGAACCATAAGTCTAATTCGATAGAAACATGGCAACATCTCTGAGGCAGTATAGACTGGCCTATAATATGCAATAACACTTTTATGACAGTGGATTGGAAGTGGAACTGTTGTAGGATTTGGGCACACTGAGACTGGTTAGATGGGCAGATAAACAGTAGACGGAATTCATCCTGGAGAAATGTGAGGTGAAATGTTCGGGGAGGCCAAACAAGACAAAGAAAAAAACAATAAGTGGGAGGATACTGAAATGTGTAGGAAGGCTGGGCGGGGGTCCTTGGAATGAATATCCACAGATCCAGAAGGTAGCAGAACAAGTTGATAAGCAGGTTAAGAAGGCATGTGAATCCTTTCCTTTATTGGCTGAGATATAGAATATAAGAGCAGGAAATTGTGCTGGAACTGTATAAATCATTAATTAGGCCATAACTTGTGTGCTGCATGCAACTTCGGTCACCTCATTACGGAAAGGACATAAATGTATTAAAGGAGGGCTCTTGTGACACAGTGGTAGTGTCCCTACCTCTGGGCCAAATCAAACAGATTCAAATCCCACTTGCCCTTGATATGTGTCATAACAAGTCGAAACAGAATGGGTTGATTAAAATGACCTTTAAATGTGGTTTTATGACACAGTGGTAGTACCCATACCTCTGGGCCAGAAGATGTGTCATACCACATTTGAACTGGTTGATTAAAAATAAACATAATTGCCCTACGGACGGTAGAATCACAGAATCCGTACAAAGAAGCCATTCAGCCCTTCGGGTCTGCGCTGACCCTCTGAAGAGTGTACCCCCACCTTACCGCCACACGTAACATGGCTAATCCACCTAGCCTACACATCTCTAGACACTATGGGGCAATTTTGCATGGTGATTGCACCTAACCTACATCTTTGGACTGTGGGAAGAAACCAAAGCACCTAGCAGAAACCCAAACTGACACAGGCAGAACGTGTAAAATCTACACAGTCACTTAAGGCTGGAACTGAACCTCGGTCCCTAGCGCCGTGAGGCAGCAATGCTAACCACTGTGTCACCATGCCATCCAAAGCAGAGATTTGCCAGCATGCTGTTAGGGTCTGGGGCTTACTGTTTGAAAGAGTAATAGGGGCTGGAGTCCTCAGCTCATTTAAAAGTTGTCTGGCCATACAACTGAAGTGATGCAACTTCCAAGCCTATAGATCAAAGGTTGGAAAGGAGGATGAGGCTGGGTGCTTTGTTGTCAGCTGGGGCAGGCATGATGGGCCAACAATATTTTTCCATCCTGTAAACTTTCCATGATTCTATGATCAACTGGTCTCTACAGATGTCTGTAAAATAAGTTGCACCTACCACAGCAGTCCAGCAGACCCAGAAACCTCATGTCTGAAGAAGAGCTGGTGTGTTAATATATTAAAATAAATAGGCAATATTCAAGCTCTAATTTGCATTGTATTGCCGTTTATTTACACATTGTTATAATACAATTGCACCATGTCCAGAAACTGAATTTCCTATACAAAGTTGGGTCTGAGCTCCAAAAGGAAATCTCGTGATTAAAAATGAAGAATTTTCACGCCTTTGTATCACAGTTGATTGAACCATTTATTCCAATGGCTCACTCTGAAGTTAATAGAAATGCTGTGAATACAAATATGTATTTGACACAAAACTCATTAACTCTCTAAAATGTCCTGATGAAATGTGGCAGTGGGTTGTAGCTGAGCACCAATACCCACTTAATTAGGGAATGCTTCATTCTTAGATCAATGAGCAGGAAGAGATTTGGATCATTAGAATTCTGTACAGTATGAATTAATTGGGAGATATTCAGTCCTCTGGGACTCTTAGGAAGTGGGAGGGAATGGAAAGCAATTTGGTCCGTTGTAATTCTTGACAGTGGGAAAGATTTGGGAATTCTGCACATAGATATTAGGGAACCGGCTAGATGTTTACAACCGTCTGAGAGCTTCCTGTTCACTTTTTTTTTGAGACTGTGCGCTGGATTTTCAAACAGCTGTAGAGATGAGACTGAAAGCAGTGCAGATGGGCCTGCAGCTTCTTACCAATGGGCTAGCATGGTGAGCCAAACATTCAGGCCAGTTTCCTTCCTGGAAAACAAGGGCAGGGTCAGTGATTGAAAATATATGTCTATCCACCCACAGAAGCTGAAACATAGCCATGTACTGGAGATGGTCTATTGTAGCAGGAGATGCTCTCTTTATAGGATGAGATGGTCTACTTGTAGCAAACCCAGGCTGATGGGAAGGATGGGATGAGGAGGAGAATGCTCAATCTAGCTAGGGAGCCCTTACCCTGCCCTGTGGCTGTTAACAGGCCTGTACTAATGCCATTGGCTGTCCAGTGAACAGAGATTCCCCTTCTGCGAGGACAGTCCAGAACCTCATGCCTCCTTGTGATTTTGCCTTTGCAAATAATATCAGAGGCCAGTTCCACCTTGAAGCACCTTCCTGTTCTCCCTCCTACATTAGCAACTCTAATGGTGGGGCTGCTGATTTTTCAGAGTTGGAAGGTTTCCCATTGGCCTTGGAATCTCGAGAGCCCACCATCACTCCAGTGGCTAAGTCAGAACATCATGCCATAAAATCTTAATTAAGATTAATTGTTTTTTGCAAAATGAGCTTTGCAGCATGCTATCAAAAAAAACGTTGAAGCCACAAATCCTTGAAAACCAAAGATAGGTAAAATAACAAGTTGAAGCAGTTAAAAATGTTTCTCATAATCGAGAAAAAGGAAAAAGATCTTTTTGAAGTTTTCCCAGACTATATGCTAACCCAGATGGGAGAAAGCCATGGTTAACATTGTTCATGCTTAATAATAGAAATGCCTGTTCTATCCTTTGCTGCAAATCTCCATTTGTTTCATTGCAGCATTCCTTTGCATAAAACTGCCTCAAATGTATTGCAAAACTTTGGTTGAATTCTAATTTGTACGCAGAGTTCATCTATTTTGTACATTAATTTATTAAATTGAATAATTTAAAAAATCCCATTATGAGCAAGACATTGATGTGATGTTGGGTCAGGACCCAGAAATTCATCCAAGTTTAGAGTCCTGGCCCTATAACGAACATTCAACCCCAACTAATTAAATATATGAAAATAAAATACGGCACATGAGGAAAACTTGAAATAAAAACAAGTGCTGGAACAACTCAGTGGGTCAGGCTGCATCTGTGAAGGGAACCAGGATTAACATTGCAGGTGGACAAATTTTCATCAGAATGGAAGAAAGATATAAATGTAAGAGATTTTAACAAAGGGAAATGGGGACAGACAGGCAGAACAAAGGAGGCGATCTGTGATAGGACGGAAGCCAAAGGAGTTTAAACAATAAAAGTAAAATACTGTGAATGCTGAAAATCTGAAATAAAACAAAAACCCAACAGGTCTGGTAGCATGTGAGGAGAGAGAAACAGAATTAATCTTTTGAGTCTGATACGACTTGTTTGAAACACAAAGACAAGATGGTGTTCAGAGGTTCTTCCCTTCCTATGTTTTTAAAACTGAGTTTCAAATTCTAGAACTGCCACAATGGGATTTGGGTTCATATTCTCTGAATTGTGAGTTGAGTAACTTGATTTTTACTTCATCCTGCATGAGAGTGAGGTATGTCAATGGTGGTGAACATAACACTTCTGTAGTCTGGGTTTGTATGAATGCTTGGATTGAGTACCAAGCCTGCTTTGGTCATAAACAGATAAGAGGATAATTGACATTCTGGGTTGACTTCACAAAACCAGCTGTAGGCTCCTCCCTGGAACACCAGTGTTTCTGCTGTATAACTGGTTGATGGAACATAGGAACAGGAGGAGTTCATTCAGCTCCTTAAATCTGTTCCACCATTCAATTAGCATGTCTGATCTGTACATTAACACCATTTTCCCACCTTGGGACATATCCTGAATACATTTATCTAACTTAAATCTACCAATATCTATTTTCTGAAATTTCCCATTGACCCTCAGCCTTGCTAGCTTTCTTGAGGGTAGTGATGAGTTCCTGATCTCCACTACGCTTTGTGTGAAGACATGCCTCCTCAGATCACAACTGAATTAACTGGCTCTAATTTTAATGCTATACCCATTCTTCTGGACTGTTGAAACAGAGCAAATAGTTTCTTTCTATCAGAACAGAGGAGCATGAGTAGGCCATTTTGCCCTTCAAATCTGCTGCACCATTCAATCAGATCGTAGGTTGATCTAGATGTGGACTCAGTGTTCTGACTTTCCTGTCTGCACTCGTAATCCTTGACTGCCCTGTCTATCGAAAGCTTATCTGACTCAGCCTTGAATAAATTTAGAGACCCAGCCTCCACTGCTTTCTGAAGGAGAGATTTCCACACTCTAAAGACTTCCCAGAGAAAAAAATCTTAATCTCTGTCTTTAAAGGGGTGACTACTTATTCTTAAACTATGTCGTCTAATGTCTGTCTCTAGCACAAGGAAACATCTTTGAGCTATTCACTCACCCCTCTCCACCATCTAGACCCCTTAGGATCTTAAAATTTTCAATAAAATCATTGTTAATTCTTCTAAACTCCAATGGATAAAAACCGAACCTGTTCAACCATTCATCGTAAAATGAGCCCTTCATCCAGGAATGAGAAAAGTGACCTTCTGAACCACATTTAGCCCTCCCCAATCTGCATCTTTAATCATCGTAAATGCCTGAATTAGATTGCCCCTTAATCTTCTACACTCAAGGGACATGCATTGTCTACGAAACTTGTTCTTTATCATTTAGCTATTTTAGTCCCAACTTTCATCTTGGTGAAACTGGGCTGCTTCTGCTCCAAAGGCATTGTGACATTCTTGATGTGCAATGCCCAAAACTGAGCGCAGTTCTCGAAATGCATGACTGCCAGAAATAATAACAGAAAACAGTGACATCTGCATTTAGCTGCCAAAACCAAGAGCAGCACAGTTCTCAGAATCATTAGATCTCTCATGACTTCACTTCCACAGTACACATTATAATTTCAATCTTTGCCCAGCTGTACAAGACACCAGCAACCTGAAATTTTGGGACTCACAGCAATCACCCTTTGCTCAATGAGTGTATTTGTTGATTGGAGCTTAATCCTGAGCAGCTTTGTGCTGAATGACTGTTCTCACTAATAGCAGGGAGCACCGAGCTAAGTTGTTGGACCATCCCATCCCATATCATTTGTGCAGAAATTTACGAAAATAAATACCTTTGACCACAATTCTATCAGGCAGTGGTCAGCATATAGCGTCCTTGAGACCCTTTGGGAAAAGGAGAGGGTGGATCCTGTTGGGTTGTTCCATGAGTAGACTGCAAAAGCCACTTGGCAGAATGCCTCATCACCACAACTTTCCAACACACACCAAGATGTTGCGTGACTGGTGGTGAGAAGTTCATTACCCGTGAGATCCTCCGTACATGCCCAGACTCCCTGTACCATCACACACTGCCTTCAAAGCAGCTGTACGTAAGATGAGATTGTCACACATCTCCTTCTGGAATTTGGCAGCATCTGTGAAGAAAAAATCAAAGTTAACGTTTCGGGTCCCGTGACCCTTCCTCAGAGGACCTGAAATGTTAACACTGATTTTTTCTTCACAGATGCTGCCAGACCAGCGGAGCTTTTCCAGCAACTTCTGTTTTTGTTCCTGATTTACAACATCCACAGTTCTTTCAGTTTTCCTTCTGGGATTTGCCTATGCAAAGGAAATCTGGAGAAAGATGCAGTGATTTTTGTCGCAGTTCATCACGAGCAGCTCTATGATGCAGGCCTATGTACTCTATGGGCTGTTCGCTAGGACGTACACCAAGACAAATATCAACTACACTTGAAGGACCATCAACTCGAGAACCAAGGAACATCAAGGCCCGAAACTTGCTAGTCTTCCAGTTGAAAGGGTTGACCCTGACTGTTACAGCCTAGTACATTCCAAGGTCCAGGACTATGTGCTGAAGGGTGCATGAAAGCTTGGGGCAGCTGCTGCCCAAGTGCAGTGGTGAAAAACCACCATTTAAGTACAATGGGGGTCCATTCAGTTATTGGACCTTCCCAATGGATCAGATACATGTAAGTAGTTCCAAGTACCTAGCATAATTAAGAAATTCATTTAGAATAGTTGTAACAATTGAGAAAGTCAACCCCCAAGTTTGTTGTCTTCTCCATATGCAAAAATAAGTATAGATTTGAACTGCTTTAGTAACTGTGTATGTATATAAAGTTTTAATTTATGAATGAAGTGTAATTTTGCAAAAACAGCAAAGCAGCAAGTGTCCCTATGTTCTGAGGTTCTACCTGTCCCTGGTGTTGTGAAGGATGGGACTGGCCTTGTTGCCATGGAATGCTCCAAGTAGTTGGGGACCGCTCTGTATCACCTGTGCATTGAACAAAAATTTTAAAAGAAAACCAGCTTTGACCACCAGTCTATCAGGCCGTGGTCAGCATGTTGTGTCCTCGAAACCTTGTTGGAAAAGGAGAGGCAGGATCCTGTTGAGTTGATCCCTGAGCAGGTTGTCAAAGTTTTTTTGGCAGAATTTCTTATCACCAGAACTTTCCAACAAGCACCAAGATATTGTTTGGCTGGTGGTGAGGTGGGCACTACCAGTCAGATCCGTCATATATGCCCAGACTCTCTGAGTGCCTCAGAATGGCTGTGCTGTCAAAGAGACTGTCACACATCTCCTTCTGGAATGTGTCTTTGAAAAGAAGGTCTGGAGAGGGATCCAGTGACTTTTGTCCAAGGTGGCCTTGAGTTGCTCTGTGACGCAGGACTCTACCTTCTGTACCCCTGGACACACACAGAGACAAATATTGATGCACCTGGAGAACCATCAACTCAGTGAAAGAATGGCTTCCTCTGACAGAAGCTTCTTGGTCTTCCAGAGCATGGAGTTGACCTCGGCAGAGAGTTGCAAACTGGCATATTTCAAGGTCCAGGAAGGACTAAGTGCTGAGGGACACAGTGAAAATTGGGGCAGCTGCCGCCAAGGGCAGTGGGGAAAGACTACCGGCTAAGGTCTGTCTGCTGAAGTATAACGAGGTTCTGTTCAGTTATCAGACCCCCTCGGTGCTTCAGTGTGTGTAAATAGCGTCCTACGTGAGTAAGAAATGCCTTTGATTTTTGCAACTGTAGGGAATGGCAAATTCCAATGTTTGTTTTTGTTGATATGCAAGGACTGCACCGAACTGCTGTTGCGCCTGTAAACGTAAATAAATATTTTTAATGAATAAAGTATGTTTTTGAAATAAAAAATGCAGCACTAACTGAGTTTGGTGGTGACATATTTGCAGCAGGGAAAAGCTTGCAAAGGGTTAGCTAATCACTTAGCCGTCCTGTCTACCACCACTTTACCCTGATCACAGAAGACGGAGCCAGGTTCGGTAATCCGCCCCTGTATCTTTCAATTTGTGTGATGCATGGAATTAATCATCCCGCTGATGGTCACATATGAGCTAAAATATTCAACTGATCCAGCTAAGCCTGCCTTAAACCAGGCCGACATCTGTCTTTTTGAGCTGAGGGATGTGGCTTGGGCACTAACAATAGATTCTTATTTCCCCTCAAGCACCCGAATTGCACTCACCACTCGTCCCCCCCTGCTCTGTCCCACTGCGCAAAAAAATCCCATGTCCATATTTATCACGACGTTGTGAGATTTTCAAAACTCAGTGACCTGAAGCGTAATTCTATTCCTCTCTGTACAACGCTGCCTGACCTGCTGAGTGTTTCCCAGTACTTCCCGTTTTTATTTCAGATGTCTAAGCACCTGCAGCATTTTGTTTTGGCTTCTGGGCTGCCCTTCGCACTTCCTCCAACCTCGGCTCAATGACCACAACATGCTCACGGAGAGATCGGCGAACGGCCAGTACAAATTTTTTTTGTACAACTGTTTCTGTACCAACAGAAAATAGGGAATGGCAAATTCCAGTTTGTTTTTGTCGATATGCAACGACTGTACAGACCTGCTTTAGTATCTGTAAATGTAGATAAATATTTTTAATGAATAAGGTATGTTTTTGCAATAAACGAAGTTTGATGGTGAGATATTTGCAGCAGGGAAAAGATGCTAAAGCAGTTCGATGCACGTGAAGAACAAACATTGGAATTTACCATCGTCTGCAGGTGTACAAAAAAGGCATTTCTCACTCATGCAGGATAATATTTACATATATTTGAAGTACTGAGAGGGTCTGACAACCGAACGGACCCCCATTGTACTTTAGCAGAAAGACCTTCACCAGTACAAATGTGCCAGGTCATATTGCTACAGAAAATACCCTGACCCCCCCCCCCCCCAACCCCCTCGGCATACCCCTCACCACCACCTCCGCCCTAAACGTTTAATACCAAGGGACTTTTTATTAATTTTTACAATAAAGCAGGAGAAAACCAAACTAAGTGCTGGAAATCTGAAATTGGACAAGAGTCAGTGTTGGAAAGAAACAACGGGTCAGTCAGCACTTGTAAAGGCGGGAAAACAGGCGAACATTGGGGATGCATTTGCTGTAACTGCAATGTTTGTTGAAACTGAAAAGGCAAAGGCTGTATTGTTAGCTTATGAATATGCAAATCGCAACAGTCTTTAAGTGGACAATTTAACCTTTTGATGTGCAAATCTGCTGTGTGTGTTTTCTGTTTCTGATTAGCAAAGGTGATTAAATCCATCGCGTCCTTCATCATACTTTTTTTTGCCTTTAGTGTGTCTCATCGGCATCATTTGCAGGTCCCACACAAACCGGAGATGTTAATTCTCCACCCTTTGTGCGCTTTCCTGGTGTTAGGATACGGGACAAGTAGGGAAGAGGGAGGAGGAGTAGCGACGTTTGGAATTCAGAGCAGGGGGTGGCATCTGCTAATTTTAAGCATCAACCTGTTTTTTCACTTTCTCCTGCAGTTAGAAAATATATGGTGCGGAAATTAGTGTCCCTCCAAAACTGGGCCGCTGGGCTGTTGCAATCCGCAACGATACAGAACGTAAAAGTGCAAACAAATAAAAACCGTGCACAACAAAGAAATATTGAGGGAATATTATTGTCGATTCACAGTGACCCACTTCACTGGCACGCATGCAGCAATATGTGTGTGCAAGGGTATTTGTGTGTGTGCGCATGAGTATGTAATAATTTTATTTTTATCTCAAAAATATACTACATTCATTAAAATCTGTATATACATACATAGTCACTAGAACAATTTTGTTCTGTACAATCTTTACATATGCAGAATGAACAAACCCGAGGTATTTCTTACTTATACGAGACTATATCAATATACATTGAGGCACAGACCCCCATTCAAGTTCAGCAGAAAGACCTTGGTGATCTTTCCCCACTGTGTTTTGGCAGCAGCTGACCCAAGAGCTCTAGTGCATCCCTCAGCATCATAGTTCTGGTGCTTGAGTGTGTAAACACAATTCCACGTCAGTGTGAGTGAAGCTGAATGAATGTCTACGTGCAGATTAAATGTGTGTGACGTGTTCAAAAATGCCCAGTTTTAGTCAAGGTGATTTTTTTTGTATATCTTTTTGAGTCGGCAGATTGGAGATTTATAAAAGGCAAAGGATATGCTTTTTTTTAAAAAAAGCTTGGTCTGTTCGTACACACTAACTGATTTCTGTTGTTAGTAATTAAGGCTTTCAAATTAAATGTTCAGCTCAGAGAGCAATCTCAGCCCCTAGACCCTGCCCCTATTCTGCTCACTCCCCTGTCTACTGTTGGAGTCAGTCAGAAGCTGATAAACTCCAGGGGAAGATGTTACATCAAATACAAATTTGGGATGTAAAGGTTATAACAAAGGAGGGCAGTGCTTTCTTAAACAACGAACTGGGAGAAGGGGATTGGAGCATTAATGACAGCCCCATTGATTGATTATAACGTAGGGGTAATCCATCAATGACAAGACAGCGAGGTACCAAACTAGTGTATGTCACCCCGTCTCTCCCTGAATTTCCACAAGCAAGATAACTCCCAGTTCAGGCTAATAATGTGTATGTACTGAAATGAACTCATGTGGATAATTTATTTTAATCTATTTTAGTTTTGGATTAGTTTTCCTGTTAGGTAAACTGCCTTAATAAAATGCCGAGAAAGTGGCTTCATGTTGCACAGTGAGCTGAGGTATTTGTGTTTTTCTGCAAAGGGGGAGGGATGGATAGACTTCGACTCTGTACAAGAATATAACATGCTTTACATCTTTTTAAGAAGTCAATTACAATGCAAATGGAAAGTGGCATACCTGCTACCACCTTTTTTACACTATTTTACAATGTAACATCTTCCCCAGTATTTTCTATCATGGAAGAAGAATTCTTTTTCAAATTGTAAAATTTAAAACATCATCTTGGAAATCTCCATCTGTACTTTTGTTGAGCGGTGTTGTTTAATCACTGATGGGGGCTGATTTTGTTGGAAATATGGCCTGGAAGAGCTGGAATACAATCAGTAACTTCTGAAATCACAGAGCTTCAAGCAGTGTCTTCCACATATCCCAAAACAATCTAAACTGTTTAAAATTATTGTCGCAAAAATCTCATTGCCGTCTATACTGTTTAAAGTTATCCCATCAAAATAATGAGACAAAAGCAAAACAAAGAGTAGTTTTTAAAATATATTCTTCCCTTCCTGGGATGAGTCACCACCTCGATCAGCTTTCCAGAGGCATAGGACCAAGCCACTACTCTAGGTGTGAAAAGGCTATTCAACTGTGGAGGGTAACACAATTTAGCCTGTTCTGCTCCTTTCAAAACCTGTCCTTGTTTGGCAAAGACCAAGTATTCTTTTTTAACTAATGCTAGTTGGACAGTAAATGTTGTTTTACTGCACCAGCGAGAATGTACCTGCTCATCTTTGAAATAACACCATGGATCAATGGCATTTAGCTAAGTGGACAGGCAAGGCCTGAATTTGACATCTCAAATGAAAGACAGCACCGTATGACAATGTAGCACTCCCTTATTATTCCACAAAGGAATGCCGATCTAGATTTCTTGGACTGGTGCATGAACTCACCTCTTAGACGTGGGAGTCTGTACCTGCTGAGTCAAGGCTGACACTTAAAAGTACAGCAGAACTGGGTCAGTATCAAACACTTGATAATTGGTTCTCATATTACATCCTTTCCTTCCATTATATTTTCTCATGTTCCCCGCACCTCTTACTTGAGTGCAGTATTTAGTGTGACCTCATTTATCTCAGTGGAGTTTGCGATACCAGGCCCTTGGATATGTTTTGTGATGAAATATATTGGGTCCTGGGCAGCACCACTAACAGTAATGCCATAAGTCATCCAATGCCCTCCTTTCTTCATGGCCATTTGGGGGACTGTGGTTGATTAACAGTTAAACTCTTGAAGTACAAGGACCACTTGTGGTGTGTCATAAAATATCTAAACAGATTCTTTAAAAATATCTATTTGCCTGTCAATGAGGCCCAATGCTCCTATTTTCTCCCTTTGTACATGACTTGTAAGGAGCTGTGCCATGTCATGTGTGAGGATCAGTATGTTATCTTTCATCTTGAAAAGCAGCATGATTTTACTGTGATTGGAAGGGTCATCAGTTACTAATTGTACAAGAGTCTCAAGTCCTCACAGTAAAGTTTTAACAAAAAGCCTTGAGTTTTCCAAACGGCTACGTTGGTATACATGTGACCTTGTATGGTACTGCTGCTGCTCATGTGCCCTAAAATGTTGATACTGGGTCTCCAAGATGCTGGTGCAGAGGAGCAAGCAATTGATGAAGTCACTAGCTACCCATTCTGACTTTCATGCCACAAATTGTCAATGTCCAGTTTCCTTGCAGTGGGTGGTAAAATAGGAAGCTGCCTATTATTGAGGCAAGATTTGCAGTCAGTGAAGATGTTGACAAAATGCCCTTAACAGACATCCAACGCTCATTAGGGAGAATCTTGGTTCAATGCCAGGAACTCTGAAAATGCAACAAGTTGCTCTTGATGTCGAGAAAGGCCTTGGCTGACCTCTCATGCAATTCTCTAACAGCTCTTGTCATTGCCCATGTTTTCAGGGCCTTAAAAGATTGAACTGATTCAGTTAAGTTTCTGGATCCCCAAGAGGTAAATGGTGGAGATTCAGCGATCGTAATTCTGTTGAGTATCAAGGAGAGATGGCTGGACCCTCTCTTGTTGGGGATGTCATTGCCTGGCAGTAATGCGGCGTGAATGTTACCAGCCACTTATTAGCCCAAGCCTGAATGTTTACTGGTTCTTGCCGTATGTGGACACTGGCTTTTAAATCTGAGAATTTGCAAATGGAACTGAACATTATGCAAGACAAGAGAACATTGATGTCACACATGATTAAATGTTATATTGGTATCAAGGGCAATTGCTTTCAGCTCATCACTGCACTCACCTGTTTTGTGCACCTTTGGACCAAAACCTGGTCTTGAGCTGAGTGGTCCTGATGGTCCTGAACTATCCTGTGCTGGGTGTTGGTGTGTGAGTGCCTCATTATAGCACTACTGATGATGTTTTCTATTAGTTTTCTGCTGATTGAGGGTAGGCTGATAGAACGGTAATTTTACCTATGGAGTGGCCATGCTTTTTGTGGATAGGGCAATCTTCAACATTGTTGTGAAGATGCCACTGTTGAAACTGTACTGGAAATGCTTAACAATTGAGATCAGTAGTGCTGAAGTATAAGTCTTCTGCAATACAAATTGGTAGTTGTCAGAGCTCAAATCTTTGTTGCAGTCTCTCCACTCAGCCATTTCTTAAAATATATGGAATGAATCAAATTTGTGATGCCCAGCTTTGAATTGCTAGATCTATTCTGAATTCAACCCCATTTAATAGGTTTGTGGTGTCAAACAGTGGTGTCCTACATAGTTCACTTTGGCAATTCTGGATTAGGAAAGCCAGCTTGGGTTTGTTAAAGACAAATTGCATATAATTAGCTTGATTGAGTTTATTTAATGAAGTAACAGAAAGGCTGATGCAGTTGATGTGGTGTGCTTTTGATAAAGGGCCACATAATAGGTTACCAATGAAGCTGGTTAACAAAAGGACAGTGACAGCTTGCATGAGAAGTTGGCTGAGAGACAGGAAAGAAGAAGCAGTGGCGAATGGTTGTGGAGAGGCATACATTGGACTTTCCTGGGGCTGTTCTTAGGAGCACTACTTTTCCTAACGTATTTAATTATCTAGATTTAATGCACTGGGCATAATTTCAAAATTCACTGATGACAAGAAAGCTGAAAGAATTTTTTTTATTTGTTCAAGGCATGTGGGCTTTGATGGCTGGGGTAGTATTTACTCCCATCTCTAATTGCCCTTGAGGTGGTGGTGGTGAGCTGCCTTCTTGAACTGGTGCAGTCTATTTGGTGTAGCTGCACCAATGTACTGCTAGGGAGGGGCTTGGGGGTTTTAATCCAGTGACACTAAAGAAATGGTCAAATGTTTCCAAGTTAGGATGGTGTGTGACTTGGAGAGGAAGTTGCAGGTAGTATGCTCCCAAGTATCTGTTGCCCTCATTCTTCTAGATGGTGGTGGTCATGGATTTGGAAAGTGCTGTCTAAGGATCCTTGGTGAATTTCTGCAGTGTATTGTGCAGACAATACACACTGTTACTGGTATGTGTTGGTGGTAGAAGGAGTGAATATTTGTAGATATAGTGCCAATCAAGCAGGCTTTTTTGTATTGGGTGGTACCAAGTTTCTTAATTGTTCTTGGAGTTGTACTCATACAGGCAAGGGGAGAATATTTCATTACAGTCCTGACTTGTGCCTTGTAGATAGTGAACAGGCTTTGGGAAGACAGGTGAGTTACTAGATGCAGGATTACCAGCCTCTGATCTGTTCCTGCAGCCAATGTATTTATATAGCTAGTCTAGCTCAGTTTCTTGTCAATGTTAACCCCAGGGTATTGATAGTGAGGAATTCAGTGATGGTCATACCATTTAATAGCACCATTTATAACCCCTTCTATCACTTTACACTTAATCGAGAGTAAGCTGATGGGACAGTAATTGGTTATGTTGTATTTGTCCTGATTTTTGTCTACAGGTTATATATGGGCAATTTTTCACATTGCCAGGTAGATGCCAATGTTGTAGCTGTACGGGAACAGCTTGGCTAGGGATGCAGCAGATTCTGGAATTGCTTAATTCTTGTCCATCATTTGCTGCTTATGTAGTTTTGCATGTAAGCAGTCCTAAGTTGTAACTAGATAGTGATGGACTTCAAGAGGACGTAGACAGATTGGTGGAACAAATCGACAGATGGTTGTTGAAATTAAATGCAGAGAAGTGTGAAGTGGCTTGTTTTGGTGGAAAGAATGAGAAGAAGCAATTTAAAATAAAAGGTTCGATTCTAAAAGAGAGCAAGAATGACCATACTAGGAGTATATGTGTACAAATTATTGAAAGTGACAAGGCATGGTGAGAAATTGCTTAAAAAGGCATATGGGATTGTGGGTTTTACGAACAGTCATAGAGTATAAGAGCAAACAACTATGAAGAACGTTTTTAAACACTGGTTTGGGATTTGCTGGAGTATCATGTTCAATTGAAGGGACCATACTTTAGGAAGGGTATATAGGCTATAGAAAGGGAGCAGAAAAGATTTACAAATATGGTTTGAGAGACATCAGAGGAATGCATAGAATCTAAAAGCTGGGGTTGTTCTCCTTGAAGAAGAGGAGGTAAGAGAAGATTTTTATAGAAATGTTTAATATCATGATGGGTCTAGAAAGACTAGACAAGAGAAATTTATCCCACTGGCCAAAAAGTCAACAAGGACATCAATGTAGGGTGAAAAAGAATAGGGCAAAGGCTAAATTATGGAAAGCTTATTTTAAGTAGTGAATGTTTCTTATCTCAAATGCACTGCCTGAGTATGGTAGATGTTGATTCACCATGGTCTTCAAAAGGGAATTAGATAAGCATCTGAAGAGAAAACATTACACAATGATGGTAAAGCACAGGGAAGTGGCACTATTTAAATTGCTGTTGCAGAGATTCACCTTGGATATGATGGGTCAAATGGTATCTTTTTGTGCTTGTGACCATGTTATGATTCCATTCTTCAGTGTGAAGATGGGACTTTGTCTCCACAAGGGCTGTGAGTCAGTCACTACTACCAATACTGCCATGAACAGATGTGTCTACAATAGGTACATTGATGTGAAAAAGAACAGTAGGTTTTTCATTTTAGTTTTTTCCACACATTCTGCTACGGGGCCAGTCTGCCATATGTATCCTTCACGACCTTGTCAGCTCCGGTAGGGGTAGTGCTGTTGAGGCAGTGTTGGTGGTATCCAGTACATTAGTTGAAAGTTACGATTGTGTGTGTCAGATCAGGCTATTGCTCTCCAATTTTGTCACGAGGTTCCAAATGTTATTAAGAAGGACTTTGTAGAACTGACAGGCCTGGATGAGCCTTGTTTGTGTCAGGTCGATGCCAGGTGGTCTGTTTGGGTTTATTCTCATATTTTTCCGGAGCAGTTTGCTATGACTGAATGTTCGCTAGACCATTTCAGAGGCTATTCAACAGCCAACCATGTTGCTGGGGGCTCACCGTCACATTTTGCCTCAACTGGATGTGGATGGCAGATTTCCTTCCCTAAGGGGCATTGGTAAGCCAGATGGGTTTTTAAACCAATCTAGTGGTTTCATGGTCACCATTGCTGAGACTTTTAATTCATGACTTGTTTAATTAATTGAATTTACATACCCCAGCTGCTGTGGTATTTAAAAACTCGGATCTCCGATCATTAGTCTAGGTTTTAGCTAGCTTATTAATATCAGTGGCAATAACTACTGTACTGTTATACTGGTAACCATTATGTCTGCATTAGTGTGTGGACCTGTGTAACCTGTATTGTTTCTGTGTGTAATGCTGTGTGTGTGAGTATAGCACGCTGGGATTGAGGACAATAATAGACCTGGCTCATTTCAAGGCTCAGAGATGAAGAACGTTGCCGGTGAGTTGCTAGGACAGTGGCTTGACATCAACTGACTCAGAGCATGGGAACTTCATAATGTGTTGATCGGTGCACCATCTTGGGCCATTTGGCAAATCTTCATCTCTTTTAAAAACATATATCAATCTGAGGCAAAACCACGCCAATCTGCATCAATTGTAAGAAAGGACAGTTAAAAGTATTTAAACCGAAGGGAACCAAAGAGATAGTGAGTGACCCTGCCTGAAATAAGCTTCCAACTCTGAAACACCACTAACTGTGAAGCAAACGCTCGTTAAATAAACGATCACAAAGCTATTCCGTCACCTTTTACAGCGACTGCAGGAGCTGGCGATCACTTCCTGCTGTGTACACACTCTGAATCGTTTTTAATGCAAACCACTTGTGCTGTTCCCGGGATCAGGCAGTGCAATTTCTAAGCACTTGGCTTTGAAACTCTTACCTCAAATTTGGGTGATGTCACTTTAATCAACCTCGAGATGTTGAGTGTGATTCACCGCCTACTCAAATTTTCTATTCTGCGAGGTCAATAAAATCAACTCAAAACGAAACCACATATTTATATTTTTAAAGCATGTTTTTAACTGCTACCCAGCCAGCATGATTTTAATGATGGGGTATGCATAATGTGATTGCTTAATGCATTACAGAATGCTCTCTGTCCCATTTTCTTCAAAGCGATTGACCGTTAGACATCTAGGATTAGTGAAGTTATATTTCTGCTAGGTCTGTCGCAACTTTCGGACATCCTACAGCACTTTACAGCCAATGGAATATATTTTTGACTGCATTCACTATTGTTAGAAGTAGGAAACCTAACGTGCACCCAGCAAATTTCCACAGACTGCAATGCGATGATGATCTTATTTTGATAAAGATAGTGATGATTTTGTAAACGAATTATATATCGAGTAGGTCACCAGGGAGAACTCGCCTGCTCTTTATCAAAATTGTGCCCTGACATCTGAAAGGACAGATTTGAGTTTAAAGGCCTCATCTCAAAAACTCTCAGCACAGAGAGCCCGGATTACGTGCCCGCGCCTCTGGAATGAGATTTGAACCGACAACCTGATAGGTCAAAGTGGAGAGTATCCCCATCAGTGTGACATCGAAGTTGAATGGTGCACGATGACTGTCTTTCTTGGCTTTCTAGTATTAGTCACTGTGTAGAACGTTTGAGATGTTTGCCGTCCCAAGCCAGGAGAGCGAATATCTTGGGAAATATCCCCGATTCGCCATGGGGTCCTTAGGCATTCTCCACTCTTTACAATTCTTTCTTTCGGACTTCCAATATACGCCCGTGATACACGAGGAATTGCATTTTGACAACAAATTTGTAGAACCTCCTCTTACGCCAATAAAAGTGATTATTTAAGGGAGCAGGATAAGTGTGCAGTTTGGGCAGTTTAGTAAGTTCTTTGTGCTTGCTCTCCTTGGAGAGTCCCTGCCTTTATTCAAGTGTCCAAAAGCTGTATAATTGGGTTTCCTCAAATATGTAATTTGCATTTATATAGCCTTGTAATGTAAAATGGTCCAAAATGTTCCCGAGCATTTCCTAGACATTGCCTCGGCCGCAAGCTCTAGAATTCTTTTCCAAACGCTTCACCTCCGTACCTCTCTCTTCTCGAAGATATTTCTTCAAACCAATCCTTTTGGACAAGTTTTTGTTCGTCGGTCAAAATAATATTTGCTAATGTTTGTACCAGTTTGCGACATGACAAGGTCCAATAGAACCCCCAGTGACAGTGCAAAGGAAATCCGGGGTGCGCACGATGTCAAAATAGGAATAGTGCAGAGATCTTAGTAGGATATTGATTTGGAGGACATTGCAGAAATGGAGTGGGGAGGAGATGGGTGGAAGAAGGTGCTAAAACCTGTCCCTGGAGGAAATGGAAGAGACATTATGGAAACATGGAATATAGAAGCAGGAGTAGGCCATTTGACCATTCAAGTCTGCTTCACCATTCATAGTGATCACTTGATCATCTAAGTCCACTTTTCCCCCATATCCTTTGATCTGTTTAGCTCCAAGTATTGTATCTGACTCCTTCTTGAAATCACACAATATTTTAGCCTCAACTGCTTTCTGTGGTAATGAATTACACAGGCTCACCACTCTCTGGTTGAAGAAATTTCTCCTCATCTCAGCCCTAAGTGGCCTAACCTGTATCCTTAGTCTGAGACCCCTGGACTGGATCCTCCTGCCATTGGAAATATCCTTCCCTGCCTCTACCCGGTCTAATCCTGTTCAAATTTTATAGGTTTCTGCAAGATTCACCCTCATTCTTCTGAAATACAGCAAATATATTCCTAATCGATTCACCCTGTACTCATATATCAATCCTGCCATCCCAGGGACCAGTCTGGTAAACCTTTCTGTGCAGCAAAGACCAACACTGCACACAATATTCCAGGTGTGGTGGCCTCACCAAGTCTCTGGGGACTTGTGAAATGGGGCCATGGCTGGACAAGGAGCCAGTTTAGGTCCTTGTGCACAGTGGAGAATGATCAAACTGGACTTGGTTCAAGTTAGAACATGGGCACCTAAGTTTTAGGTGAGCTCAGTTCTGTTAATAGGGAAGATGAGTCTTGGAACTGAGTTTAGGTCTGGCCCAGACAATGGGGTGGCAGGCTCCCCTGTTGCAGGTTGCAAAGGTTGTTATGTGAAATCAGTTTGAACAGTTGTTATTCCATTCTTTGTGGGGGTTACTTTTAAAAAAAGATTACAACTTGGATCTTTATTGTGGTTTTAATGTAAAGTGTAAACCAAGGACCAAACAAAGGCCTTGGCATAACAGAAGTATTTCCTTGATGATTTTAAATGATGAGTAGTGGAAAAAAGAAAGGGAATCCACAAAGGCCAGGATTCAGAGGACTGAAGGAGCTGTTGCCAACACTGGGATGAAAGTTGGAAGCTATGGTGCAGAAAACGCTACATTCAAAGCAAAGCAGAGATTGGAGTGTGGGCTGCCGTGTTGAATGAGATTACAGAGATGAGGTGAGTTTGGGAGATATGATCTGCAGGTTGAGATTTTAAATAAATGCTGATCCTTCCTAAGATTGTGCTGAAGGAAGGGTATGGAATACAAGGCAGTGGGACTGAGCTTGTGGCAAGGCTTGAAGCCAATAGGCCTGAGCTTCCCAACATAAGAACAAGTCAGTGAAAGTTCAAGGTTACCGTCAGGCCTGACTTGGGACAATCTGACAGCACAAAGGCAGGGGGTACACAGGCTGAGCCAGAAATGGCGAGCCTGTAGGCCATGCACATCTGGTTGTTTTTCGAGGCAGGATGTAAGGGGGAACGGAAATATCGCAAATCTTTGTGTTAAAACCCCAGTGTGTAAAGAGTGGCAGAATTGTGGTGGCTAATTTCTGACACTGTCGCGCCTCTCACAGATTGGGATCATTTCCCCCTGATTTGTACTTCAGTGAATCCGCTTCAAACAATTTCCATGGCCAAATTTGCAGTCATCTCATTTCCTTGTGACTCCTATCTATTTTCTGTATCCTGGTCTCTTTGTTCTTCTTACTTTGCCTCTCCCGCCTCTCTCCTTCTCTCTTGTTCCCTCCAACTCCCCTCTCTTGCGGTTTCTTTTTCGCGCTCTCTCTCTCTATCACCCTCCTCCTTTCTGCCTTGCCCGGCTTTGTGCCTATTCATGTAACTAAAGTTAACCTTGATTACTGTGGCAAGGACGAAGCACCGCTGATACTCTTGTGTGTAGCAGAATTGCGTTGTTCTTATATGAAAAAAAGCACTCTCCCAAACAACTGTTCCCTAGTGGCGGTTCCGAGTGTCAAAGAGCAATGCAGATGCATTGTGAAAAAGCAATAAAGTATAGCCTTGGGGGCCCTCTCCGGAGCTAGTCAGTCAAATCCGCGAGCAGCAGCCAATATGGGTTTGCACACACAGGGTTGCATGAGACAAAAAAAAGTGTGTACGTTTTATTAACAGTCTTCAACAACACACTCGATTTATTTTTTTTCGTGTGTGTGTTCATTGTGGGACACTGTCTATCCCTTGCCAGGAAAGACTGGCCCTATTGAAACAGGGGAAGAAATGTGAATGATCCGCAACAGATCAACAACAAGGAGCTAGCGAATGTCTTTTGGGAGAATCGGGCGATCCTGACACAAGGTATGGTAATGAAGGTGCCAGTTTCTCATTACGCTCCCTAATTACTGTTTCGTAATTAGCACGCACCAGAGATACAAAAGAATGAAAATGATCTCCCATTCCTTCCCTCCCCTGCCTCAGTCATCCTCCCCCGCCTCTCAATGTTAAATTACTTGCCTCAAGCAGCAGCCCCGAAAAGGCAGCGAAGCGATTCGAGGGGCCTGTGGGGAATTGGGGGGAGGGGGGGATGGGGGAGCCAAATGGCAGCTTCACAGCTTCTGACTCGATGTGTTGCTAAATTACTGTAAATATTTAAGCAAATTAAAATTCTGCTTGAGCTGTCCTTGCGCCCGGCTAATTGTTTTTTCTCTCTGCTCCCTGCAGCAAAAGCCGAGTGAAGGCTGCACTCTTGTCTGATATACGCCAGGCTTGCTCTGAACCGAGCTGCAAATTGAGCTGTATTACTTGTGGACTGTTTAATTATTCTCTTCAATTTGCATTTAAAAGATTGATTATTTATTTCAGGCTGTGTGTGTGTGTGAGAGAGAGAGAGACAGAGTGGGGGGTTGGGGAGATTGTGTGGTGGGGGGTTGGGGAAGTTGCTCTCAGCAGCAATGCGGCATCTCCCTGTCAGACCCACTACCACCGAGTGCCCTTTCCTTACACACCGCTCGCTGAAGGTGCCCTGTGCCAGGCACCCTCGGGCTGCATTAGACGCATTGTCTGTTTTTATCGTGACATCTTCCTGCCCTGTTATTAACCAGTCCGTCTCATCCCCGCTGTTCACTCCCTTCATCCCCACCCTCTGTCCTTGCACACAAGCCGTCCCCACCCCGCCATCCCCGTTCACATCCCACAAGTTTCTTTCTCCATGGGCCGCACTCTCACAGAGACTCGCAATCCCGCAATGCCTGCGGTGGGTGGCTATTCTGTATCCGCAAAACTATACGGTGAGTGCGGGCCGGCTGTTCGGTCCCGGGAGGCATCACGGTCCTGTCATCCAAAAGCCACACACAACACACACACACACACAGGTAAAGACATAGGCACATAAAGACATTCAGAGACACACAGACGCACGCAGGGAGACATAGACAAACAAGGGACAAAGACAAAGAGACACACAAACTTACACCCAGAAATAGACATACCGACACAGAGACAGAGGCACACACAGACATATACAGAGAGACAGCCTTATATAGGCACACATAGTCACATACGCAGAGACAGACATACAGAGACACAGACAAACAGACACACGCAGAGACAGACATACAGAGATACACAGAGAAACAGGCATACTGAGACACAGACATACACAGAGACAGACATACAGAGGCACGTACACAGGCAGAGACAGACACACATAGACATACTTATAGAGACATACATACAGAGGCACAAATAGACGCAAAGACAGACATACAGAGACGCACACATGTACGCAGAGAGGGACTTAGAGAGACCACACAGACATATACACAGAGACAGACATACAGAGAAAGGCAGAGACAGACATACGGAGACACAAATAGCTACACACAGGCTAACAGGGACAGACAGAAAAACATGAAAACACAGAGATACAGACAGACAGACACACAGAGACACAGACACACAAAGAGATACGCAGGCACAGAGGTCAAACCACATACACATAGCCACGGACAGAGACAGACGCACAGATACATAAACCAATAGAGACACATAGACAGACGGACAGGACTGCCGTGTGAGAAAGGGCAGGAATCATAGTGGTGATATCAACTTGGAGCACCGGCTAATTCCTAACACCTCGCTCTACTTTGTGCGGTGGACCTGCAGTCCGGTCACGAAACCCCATCCCGGTCCATCAGCCCTAACACAGGGCAATGAACATGGGACACTCCTGGACTGAACAACTCACGTCCATGGGAGTGAGGTGGGTGGGGGAAATACTATATGAAATTCGAAGAGCAGTGATCCATTTTTTTTATTAGCCTTCTTATAAATTAAGCAGTCGGATACAGTTTGCAACCAATCGATTCACGTGTCAAGAACTGCAAAAATGTTTTTGAGTGATTTGTTCCAGAGAATATTCCAAAGCCCACCCCAACATCAGCTTGCAGAATGGCTGCCTGAGGTCACTGTCTGTAAAACGATACGGTGTTCTGGTCCTGGAATAGAATGGTTCCAACACAGGAGAAGGACACTCGGCCCATTGCATCTCTGTTGGCTCTCTATAAAACAAATTGAGCTAGTCACTCCCTGGCCTTCTCCCTGACAGCCCTGCAACATTTCTAATATCATCCACAAGTAGTTATCCAATTCTCTTTCGAAAACCATAATTTGTCTCCAGCATCCCTCGCGGCTAGACCCAATCCTAGATCCTAACCATTGGCTGTGTAATAAAAGAGTTGTATCTCCTGTTGTCTTTCGTTCTTTTGCCTATTATTGCATTTTTGTGTTCTTTGGCTTTCGACCCTTCCACCAATGTGATGAGTAGGTTCTCTCAATCTACGCTGTTCATACTCCTCATGATTTTGAACCCGTTTATCACATCTCCTCTCAACATTCTCTTCTCCAGTCGATCCACATATTTCAAGCCTCTCGCCTGTTGAATGGCGGAGCAGGCTCGAGGGGCTGAGCACCCTACCCCTGTACCTTTTTCTTGTGGTCTTATCCCTAGAACCTTTTTCATAAATATTTCTCTACAGCCTTCAGATCTCTCCTAAAATGCAGTGCTTCTTGGAGGTGGTAAACACTATTGCCAGTGGAAGTGAATGGTTATGGTGGTGGCTTTGTGCCAACTAAGTGGACTACTTTGTCCTGGATGGGGTCAAAGTTCCGAAATGTTGTTGGGGCTGCACCCATCCAGGCAAGTATTCCATCGTATTCACGACTTTTGCTTTATAGATGGTGGTCAAGCTTCGGGGAGTTTGAAGGCAAGTTACTCTCTATCGAATTCCCAACCTCTGATGTACTCTTATTACAACAGTATTTATGTCGCTGTCCAGTTCAGTTCTGGTCTATAGTAACACTTGGAGTGTTGATAACGGGAGATTAAATATCTTTGAATATCAAGTGGATACCATTAAAAACAAAACTCTTCTTGGAGACTGACATTGCCTCATACTTGTGTGGCATGTATGTTACTTGTTACTTATCAGCCCAAGCCTGAGTATTGTCCAGGTCTTCCTGGCAACAAACTGCTTTAGTACCTGAGGACTTACAAATGGGTCTGACCACTGCGCAATCATCAGCAGATATGACTTTTATGAAGGTGATGGAGGAAAGGTTATTGATGAAGCAGCTGAAGATGGTTGGGGCGTAGGACTCTACCCTGAGGAAGTACAACGATAGTCTTGGGATTGACTTCCCAAGGTCAATATATAAGTCTTCCTTTCTGCTAGCCATGACTCAACTTTGGAGAATCTCCATTCAGAAGAGGAGCAACATAAATGCAAATCTTTTTCTATTGATAAGTAATCTATGGTAAACTGCAAGCTGTAGCATAAGCGAGAAGCTCGTTTAACGACCTGTGTGCAGAGATTTGGTGGCTCTCTGTGCCAGCAATGTCTCACGCAATCTGACTGCAGTAAAGCTTCAGGAGCCAGAAACGACTTAATCGCTGTTTAATTAGCCTCGCCTTCGGATCAGGCGTTGAAATCTGCCCAACAACAATTCTCTGATTGGCCGCAGGTCTGAGCAACTGAACTGATTATTGGTCCGGAGTTCGATTAAAAAAGAAACACTTTTAACCCTTCCTTAAAAGAGCCATTGCTCCAATTGTGACAAAAGTGCAAACAACTTATTAAAAGAGGATTGGAGCTTTTCTGAGAAAGAACAGGCCGAGTTAGGAAGGTGTAATTGGGATAAATGACTTTGAGCTGGGCGTGAGCGATGCTCAAATCATTTTAATGTTGTCACTGGCAAGTATAGGGGAGCAGGGCTTAATATACTGCAGCAAAATCAAACGCCTCTGATAGGCTTTATTTCTCCCTGATTTTTTTTTTGCCTTCCATTTTTTTTCTGGCGAGGTTCAGTCCCGTGAGTTCTGACAGGCCTCCATTTCCTTGTCCAACTTTAATGTGTGAATTGACATTCAGCGTGAGCTGCTTGGCTGTGCTCCCTGACCTGTGCACCCAACCCCCGCTCCTGGGAGCTTGACTCAGCTGTCAGGCTTTTACATCCTTCACGCTGTCTCCAGAGACTCCCCTCTCTCCCTTGAGCGGCTATCCCTACCCCCAACCCCCAATCCTCTGCGCGCACACACACACACACACCTTGATCCTTTAGTAACCGCGCGCAGTAACGTAGCGAGAACGGGCGAACAGAGAGAAAAAGCCGGGCTCGGGCCTTGGGAGCAGGTGACTTGGGATAGCTGAGCTGCCTCGTTGTGTATTCAAGGCACATTCGGAGAGGCTGGCAGGAGACAAACTCTGCTGGGAATCTCTGCAGCTCTTTATTAACCAGGTTTTATTTAATGAGAATGTAACAAGCTCCTGGCCTGTCCCTCTCTTTCCATCTTGCCATTTGTGTACAAACAATTAACAGCTCATAATACACGAAGACTGATGCCACCTTTCTCTCTGTCGGTTTTTATTACAGCTCTTTCCTTGCCACACGTTTTGGCTTCTATTTTGCTCTCGTCCTGTCTGCTTGTGTGCCTGTCGTAAGTCTTTTTGATTCCCTCTATCGGCCTGGTGTGTCTATTTGCTATTTTCTGTATCGCTGCCTTTGTCTCTGCCTCCCTCTGCTGTAGCTGATCTACGCTGGCTGTGCTAATCAGCCATTTGAACCCCGTAGGATTATATTAATTTTTGCATCCGAACGGGAGGCCAATATTTGGTGTGCCAATTTTCTTTGCTCCATTTTCACTCGTACTCTGGAGGTAGATTTCTTCTATAGCAGGCACGGTTGCACAGCTAATGGCTGCTCTTTGACATCTCTCCCAAGACGCTATTCTTTATTGTGGGAGCTGAGATATTCACTGCTGCTAAGCTATTCACCTTTGGCAAGGCATCATGGCTGAATCTCTATCCTCACCTAACCTCAGCACTCATCCATTCTGCAGCCTAGCCTCAAATTGTGAAGGTTGTTTTCCAGATGCTCTTTTGCCGGTCAGGAGTTTTCGGACCCATTGGTAAAATCTCAACGCCATCCTTCTTGAGATCAGTTGTCTCATCTCAGGCTGGGCATTCAATCAGAAAGCAGGGAGATTGCACTGTCGGTGAAGATGAGCCGGAAATTGAAATAATTCAAAGGGATTCTCATCTAAAACGTAGAGGATGAAATGAATAGGTGGGGCGACACGGTTGAATGTGAATATACATTTTAGGAAGTGGACCATTTGGCCACATGATATCTGCTCTGCCATTTAATACAATCATAGCTGTTCTGACTGTGATCTCAATTCAGCATTCTGACAGACTCCCAATGCCTTTGACTCCCTTGTTAGTCAAGAATCTATCTACGCCTGCCTTAAAAAATTTCAATGACAGTGCCTCTTGCGGGGAAAAGAGTTTGAAAAAGCCATGACTCTCCTAAAGAAAAAGAAACTCCCCAGTTCTCTCTTTACTGAATGACCCCTTAATTTTTAACTGCATCCCCTAGTTCCAGTTCCTGCCACAAAGGGGAAACATCCATTTATGATCCACCCTATGGAGTCCCTTCTTCATTTTATATGCTTCAATAAAATGACCTCTCATTCTCCCAAACTCCTATGGATACAGCTCCAGCCTGTACTCAGCCAATCTTCACTCATAAAATAATTCCCATTTTTATTTCAAAAATATACTTTATTCATAAAATAATTTTATATATGCATAGTCACTACAGCAATTCTGTAGTACAGCAAGACTGTACAGTCTTTACAGAGGGAGAACAAACAAGCCAAAACACTTCTTACTTACACAAGACTATATTTGCATACATTTGAGGCACCGGAAGGGTCCATTAACTGAACTGACCCCCATTTAACTTAGACAGAAAGTCCTTAAATGGTGGCCTATTCCCACTGCACCTTGGCTGCAGCTGCTCCAAGCTCTAGTGCATCCCTCAGCTTGTAGTCCTGGACCTTGGAATGTGCCAGTCTGCAACTCTTGGTCAGGGCCAGCTCCTTGCTCTGGAAGACCAACAAGTTTCGGGCAGACAAAAGAGTGTCTTTCACTGAATTGATGGCCCTCCAGGCACAATCGATGTTTGCCTCAGTGTATGTCCCAGGGAACAGAATGTAGAGTCCTGCATCATGGAGCTGCTTGGGATGAACCTTGACAAAAACCACTACGTCTTTCTCCAGACTTCCTTTTCAAAGGCACATTCTAGCAGGAGTTGTGTGACAGTTTCTAGTCCCCAACCCCACCCACCGTCCCCATCCCTCAACCACCACCACCATCACTAAAACAGCCGTTTCAGGGGCAGCATTCAGTGGCACAGAGAGGCCAGGAGTACATGAAAGATCCCACAGGTAGTGCCCCTTTCACCATCAGCCAAGGTATGTCTTGGTGCCTGTTAGAAAATTCTGGTGATGAGACATTCTGCCAAATGACTTTGACAGTGCACAACATCCACCCACCCAAACCTTGCGGATATCAGTTGAGTGAATCTTCTCTGAACTGCTTCTAATGTGTTTACATCCTTTCTTAAATGAGGGGATAAAAATTCAACACAGTATGCCATGTGTAGCTTCACCAACACACAGTGGAATTGTAGCAAAACATCCCTGCTTTTACGTTCTATTACCCTTGCAATATGTAACAACATTCCATTTGCCTTCCTACTCACTTTATGGACCTGCACACAATGTTCTCTATAAATTGCCCAGCCATACAGCCTGCCTGAGGTTCCCCTGAGGTTTCACATGCACCAAATGGCATGATCAACGCTTCAGAAGTTGTTGCTGTGTGGACACCTTGGTGGTCCATACACCAAAAAGAAATTGTAGAGGGAATATTGCCTGCACAACAAATATTTGTGATTCATGTACCAAGGCACCCAGCTCCTGTTGAATCCCAGAGTTCAACAATTTCTCTCATTTAAATAAAATGCTACTTTCCCATTATTTCTGCCAAAGTAGATTAGTTCATGTATTCCTGTATCATGCACCATTTGTTAAATGTTCATCCACTCAAGCTGTCAGTATTCATCTGCAGACTCCTTGTGTCCTCTTCCCAACTTAACTTTCCGACATCTCTTTGTCATCAGCATGTTTAACAATCGTACATTTGGCTTCTTTGTACTAATAATTGATATAAATAGGAAATTGTTGAGATCTCAGCATTAGTCCCTTATGGCATTGCATAAATCACAGCTTGCTTATCTGAAATGGCCCATTTAAGCATACTCTGTCTCCTGTTAGCTAACCAATCCTGTAACCATGCTAATAGACAATTTCAATGCCATGAGCTCCAATAATGTGTAATAATCTTTGATGTGGCATCTTGGCAAATGATTACTGGGAATCTAAGTATGGCATATGATAAATGTCCCTATTTCTGAGCCAGGAGGCCCAAGATCAAATCCCACAGGCTCCAGAGATGTTATAACGTCTCAGAATAGGTTGATTAAAAATGCCTAGCACATCCACAGATTTTTTTTGTCAAAAAAATCAAAAATTAGTCAAATATGATTTCCCTTCCATAAAACAATATGGATTCTGGCTGATTGCGTTAAGATGTTCTAAGTGCCCTACTACCACTTCTTGAGTAATAGGTTTCAGCATTTTCTGTATGACAGATATTAAGCTAACCAGTGTGTAGTTTCCTGCTTTCTGTTTCCCTCCTTTCTTGAATAGATGAGTCACATTCACTCATTTCCACTCTTTTCTGATGAGTCTTTCCCTAAATCTAACCAAACTACATCTTGGTGCCTGCTTGTAAGTTTTGACCATGAGGCATTCTGCCAAATGAGTTTGGCCGACCGCTCAGGAACCTTCAACAGGATCAACCATCTCCTTTTCCTGCAGGACTAGTCATAAACCTTGAAAAAGGCTGTTTGGTTAAATGGCTGTTTTGGTTACGATTTCTGTGTAATTTTGCAGTCTGTGAAAGTGCAGGTAATTAATCTAATGGTTATGTTTCAGCGAGAAAGCATACTTACATATAAAAAATAGTCCCAGGCAGCAATTACCAATTTACAACCCTAGGTTCATATGCAGCACTTACTCTAAGAAATGTTCTGCATTCTGTTTCTGCATACTTGCCACATTTATTTGTTTCTCTTCTTTGAATTTTGTTCAGAAACTCCTGTTCTCAGTGTCTTACAATGGCTTAATCCTAAATTGGAACATCAAGATCTGTTGGTAACCATGTCTTGAAATGTAAGGAATTGCATTAATTCAGCACCTTCCGTGGTCCCAGAACACCCAGAGTACAGGCAGTTAAATACTCCTGAAATGTAGCTGCTGTTGTAATGTAGGAAACATGTTTGCCAATTTGTGCACAGCTATGTCTGACAAGCAGCAAAGAAATAAGGAACAGATAATCTGTTTAGTGATATTTGTTGAGGGATAAATATTAGTCAGGGCAGCAGAACTCTCCAACTTCTCTTCAAAATGCTGTGGTGCAATTTGATTTTTTTACATCAGATAAGGCTGACAGGACTTCAGGTTATTATCTCATCCAAAGATGGCACCTCCAAGAGTGCAGTGCTACTTTGCAATTGTACTGTCAGTGTTTGTTTGGATTTTGTGTTTAATTCCTGTGAGTTTAATTGTCAATCCACAACCTTTTGACTCAGAAGCTAAAATACTATCTATTGAGCCATGACTAAAAGTAAGCATGAAGATGAATTTATAGCAGATCTGCTGTGGTCTCAGAAACTCAATGTCACACACCAATCTGACCCATGAATGTAAAACAATTGCTCAGTCTTGCTCTAGAATTAGACTCTTGGACAGTTTCAACAAGATTTAAAGAAGCAAATGTTATGAACAAATATAGTCAGAAGTCACACGATACCAGGTTATAGTCCAACAGGTTTATTTGAAATGACAAAGGAGCAGCACTCCAGAAGCTTGTGATTTCAAATAAACCTGTTGGACTATAAGCTGGTATCGTGTGACTTTGGACCTTGTCCACCCCAGTCCAACACCAGCACCTCCATATCACAGACAAATAGACAACAACTGAAATGAAAACAGACAAAGTTTTAACAAATAAACTTTCAATCAGATAGCAAAAAACATTCTCAGGCTTTTACATTGGTTCCGTGGAGATTGTGAGTTCTCAACATAATGTTTACAGAAGGCTGCATCAGTTGGTCAATTGGGCTTTCTCACACAGTAGTTTAATACATTTCAGACCCATGTGAGTACAGCTGGAGCCAGTTTATATTCTCGTATTCAGTTCAACTGGTCAAGGGATACATGGATTTCCACATTTTGTTGTAGGTTTGGTTTTGAGTTGGTTGACCATGCTGTACAGCTTGGAAACCAATAAAATAACAGACTTCCCCTGGAGAATTCCCCTTCAATATGGCAGTTGCACCTTATTTGGGAAAGCTGAGTAATGTGAGTATTGCTGAAATAAAATGCATATTTTGTCAAAACTTTCCATTTCACACAGTTCAAGACATTCATGCAATTATCAGTGTAAAGGAGAATAGCATTTTTATACCAAACATGAATAATGCATGACTGGTGGTGGACAATTAAACAACTAACAGGAGATGGGGTCTCCATATCATCCCCATCCTCAATGCTCAGCCAGAAGTGCTCGCTGGATGATTCATCTTGGCCACCTCCTGAAGCTGCAGTATTGTAGATGCCAGTGTTCAGACAGTTTGATTCAGTCCACTTGATATGAAGAAATGGCTGGATACTGCCATTGTATCCAATGCACTGGAAAGCATTGGATACTGCAAAGAGTACTCCAGCAATAATACTAAGACCAAGGCAACATAGAGGCTTGGGCTGATAAATGGAAAGTAGCATTTATAACGAGTGCTTGGCAATGACCATGACCATGTTCAACAAGAGAGAATCCAGCCATTGCCCCATGACATTCAATGGCATTACAATTGCTGAATCACCAATTACAAACATACAGGGAGTTATTACTGATTGGAAACTGAACTGGACCAACTATATAAATACTGTGGCTACAAGAGAACACCGAGGATAAGAATTCTGTCTCCCTAAAGCCTGGTCACCATCTACAAGGCAAGTCTGGAGTGTGTTAAAGTGCCCTCCACTTGCCTGGATGAGTGCAGCTCCAAGAACACTCGAAGCTTGACACCATCCCAGACAAAGCATCCCACGTGATTAACATTATTGACCATCTTCAACCTTTATTCCTTTTACTATTGATGCACAATATCAGCAGCGTCTACAAGATGCACTGCAGCAACTCACCAAGGCTCTTTGACAGCGTCTTCCAAGCTATGACCACTATCTCTTGGATGGTCGAGGGCAGCGGGCACATTGGAACACCACCATTTGTAAGTTCCATTTGAAATCATGTACTGTCCTTACTTGGAAATCTAACACTGTTCCTTCACTGTTGTTGGGTCAAAATCTGGAACTCTCTTCCCAACTGCATTGTGCACTACAGCCTAAGGACTGCAATGGTTCAAGGAGCCACCTCACCACCATCTTCTCCAGCATAATTAGTGTTGGACATTAAATGTTGGCCTAATCAGAGATGTTCATCTTCCTTCGAATGAATTAAAAATACAATATACAATGATGAATGCAAGATGAAAAGTTTTGACAAAATGTATTTTTTCAGCAATACTCAAGTTCTGTAATATCAACCAACTGAAAAGTAACATTGTCTCTTCAGGTGCTTTGTTGTCACAATTTTCTTCCCATCTCTCTTGAAGCTTCCTGGGAGATCAGTCTATTTGGAGATATTTAGCAAACCTAATGGTAGATTATAGGGTAAGTGAGAGAAATATGTCTAAACTATGCCTCAGTGAAGAGGGGAGATGGGTGAGATAACTGTTGTGGCAGCTTCTGGGTATTATTTTGGTTTAGTTGGTTCATTGGCTGAAAAAAATCTTAAATATCACTTATTTCCCTGCTGATTTCATTCTTTAGATTTTAACTGCTACAAAAAAAGGTGCAAAATGATTCAAAATTCACCATTTTTAATGCAACGATTCTATGTTTCCCAGAAGTGTATTACCCTGGATTCCAACATAAATACATCTGTTTGAATGAAGCACTTGGAATTGTGAATACAAATGTGAGTTTGCAAGTTATGTTTTTAAAGTTGTTGAGATATGGGCATCATTAGTAAGATCAACATTTATTGCCCATAACTAGTTACTCTTGAAAAAGTGCTCTCACAGTCCTTGCATAGGGAGTTCAAGGATTTTAACCCCAGCAACAAAGAAGGAAGGTAAAATTGAAATAGTTATGAGCTAGTGCTTCAGAGAGAAATTTACAAGTTCCCATTGTCTTGCTGCCATTGATTCCATGGATTGTGGAGGTCGTGTGTTTGCGGGGGCAGGGGGAGCGGTCACTACCAGATAAGCCATTTTGTGTTACTGCGTGACATTCTGTAGCCACAGTGCACTGATGATAGAAGTAATAGATATTTAGGACAGCAGACAAAGTGAAGATAAGCTTAAACAAAACTCTGTAATTATCTCCGTAATCTTAAATGCTTAACTCAACACAGTCTTCCTTTCCTCCGCTGTTGTCATTTACTGAATTAATGTTCACTGCAGTGTCCTTACTAACACAGTCATTTTCAAGAAGAAGACTGATGGGCCTCTACAGGCTTCCAAGAGCCAAACATAAATGTTATTCCATGATTCATCTTACTCATTCTTATATTTGCTTTTCAATTTTACTTGTGGCCTCACATTATCTCTCAGGATTTTCTAACATCTAAAACCTTAGAGCTGATAAATCCAGAATTGTCAGGTTGCAAATGGTCTGCCAGGGATACATGGATCACTATATCTGGTGAGTGCCATTTGCCAGAAAAAGGTTGGTTGACAAATATTGAGTTGGTGTTCAGGATAATGAGGATCAAATGGAATAGACTTCATGTAGGCTGATTGAGGCAGTTTATAGCTTGGGATTGAGTATCACTGGCATGATTCACACAATATTTGATTGATAACTTTCTTATTATGAACTTTTATGTAGCAACAGATATTTTTTGATACCGCATCTGAGTCAGTTTGGGAAAACCTGGCATGCAGACATTCAGATCTCAAGTTCCCACGATCCCACTTGCCTCTCTTTATGCTGAGTTAACTGATCACAAATAGCATTGTAGTTGTAAGATGATAACTTAGCTCAACATTGAATGGATGGTATTGGTGTGTGTCGGGGGGTGGAGGGGTGGTGCGGTGAGAGAGAAAAATAGGCAGCGTTTATACTCTGAGATAACAAGATGTAGAGCTGGATGAACACAGCAGGCCAAGCAGCATCAGAGGAGCAGGAAGGCTGGCGTTTCAGGCCTGGACACTTCTGAAGAAGGCTCCAGACCCAAAACATCAGCCTTCCTGCTCCTCTGATGCTGCTTGGCCTGCTGTGTT
>JAHRHZ010000025.1:15421245-15453818 GCA_024137785.1 Ginglymostoma cirratum | reverse complement strand
GTCAGCCTTCCTGCTCCTCTGATGCTACTTGGCCTGCTGTGTTCATCCAGCTCTACACCTTGTTATCCCAGATTCTCCAGCATCTGTAGTTCCTACTATCTCTGAAGCGTTTATACTCTGATTGTCAATCAGTAACTCCCTCATCTCTGCTCAAAAATGTAAGTGAAGTTTTAAGTGGAGATAGATTGGGGTTTGTTTTGATGCCTTCCAATCAATAATAGTCTACCCACACTGTCTAGGCTTATGTTTGAGCATGCGATTCAGGTTGACAGTCCCAATGCCAGTACTGAGGGTGAGCTGCACTACCGGTTGTGCTGTTTTATGGATGGCTTATACCATGGCCCATTCTGTCCTCTTTGGTGGAAATAAAAGGTATCAAAGCAGTGTCTGGTAAAATGTAGGGCAAATTTCCCCAATGACTTGGCCAATGTTTATGATGCAATTAACACAATTAAACAGGTGCACAAACAGAAACTGTTGGAAAAGCTTGCTTGGTAAAACTCAGCAGGTCTGGTAGCATCTGCAGAGAGAAAGTAGAACTAATGTTTCGAGTCAAGTGACCCTTCTTCAAAACTGTCATTAAAAAGATATTTACCTGGTCATTATCACATTGCATTTTGTGTGAACTTGCTACATGCAAATTGGCTGTCATGTTACTTACAAGGGTGACTACACTTCAATAGTATTTGATTCAGTGTAAAGCATTTTAAGACATTCTCAGATTGTAAAACATGATATATGAATATGTATCCTTTCGTCAGTCTGAGCAAATCTCCCATGGGATGAGGTACTGGAGGGTATTCATGAAATTGTACTTCATAAATTCATTTGACCCATTCTGGTTGGAGAGCATGCACGTCCATCAAGGGGTCTGAGTCTAGCCTGAAATCGGGTCTTGGGCCTCAGTAATATTTTATACACAGATGCAACTCATACTGTGCTTCCACAGTCTTGCACATTTCAAAATCTGAAAAAAGTCAAAGATGGCGGCAGACCGGTAGGTAGTATTCCGGCTTGTGAGAGTCCATCCTGTCCAGGCTGGCAGCATCATTTCCTCTATGTATTTTTCATCTTTTCACTTTTCTCCTTCCTTTCTTCTTTATCTTTGAGGCCGAAGTGGTGTCAGTGGCTGCATCAATGGCGGTATGGACTAGGAATTCTGGCGGGGGTGGTGGTACATCCGGACCCTGGACTTCCAGCAGCGGAAGGAATCGAGTGGGACTCTTGGCAGTTTCAGCAAGGCAGCGGGTGGCAGTAGAGCCGGGGACTCCTGGGGTATCAGCACCATTGTTGTAGTTCCTGGGTTGAGATTTCTTGAGGACCGGAACACCTTGCAGAGTCCTTGCAGAAGCCCTGAAGCCATGCTTGAGACCCCAATTTGGACAGAAGCTGAACTTGTATTTAAGTAATTTCTTTTTATCCCTATTGTACGTCAAAATGGCGCCAGATTGTGGCAATGAAACACTTTTCACTGTATCTTCAAGATATATGTGACGGTAAATAAATTATTATCATCATCATTTGACTTGCACAAATGTGAGACAGTGTTGCCTAGCAGCCCCAATGTGAAGTCCCAGGATGGAGGTTCATGTTAACATTGGGAAACATGAATAGGGAGGGGTAGGGAGTCCTACCTCCCTCTGTGCTGCATGAGGAAGTTTTGTTACTTTTATTTGGGGGTGTTGCTGATGACTCTTAGACAAGAGGCATCCAATACCTACCCCGTTTATCACTATCCAATTTCCCAGAGGTGGGGACTTAAAGCATGGTTCAGGTTAATCACTTACAGATGCAAGGGACTGACTTCCTTTCTGTCAGCAGGCACAAAGAATCCTTAAAAATGGTACAACTCAATTTTAGGCCAGATGTTACTGACTTGTCCTTGCAGAGAAGGACGTTGACCCTCAAGATTGTGTTTTTGTTTCCATTCTAATGTAGGCAGTGATGTAGCAATAGTATCCCAATGCCTGGGCCTGAACCGCTAGTTCAAGTTCTACCAGCTCCAGAGGTATGTCACAGCAGATTGATTAAAAACATTACACCAGGCACACAGAGGTTGAATTGCCACTACAGTGCTTTTAGAGGAGAAACAGAGGAAATTGGACAAGATGAAATCTTGAAGATTATCATTTTGTAGCAAAGGGCCTGAGAAGCTATTCCCAATTGTGCTTCTTTCTCAACAAGCATCTTTGACTTTGTTCCTAGTTTCTCTTTGAAGCTTTCTATTTGTCTTGACACTATTGTAATTTTCCATCCCTATGTCTGCCTGCAAATCAAACTTTCTGGGAGAAAAGTGGGAGGAGAAGGGTTAACATATCTGGAACGTTAACAGAATCCAAAAGTCACCCTTCCTCTCCCATGACCTGGCCTCAAGGGGATAGTTTGCATCTGTTTTCTATATTCATGCCTATAGCAAGCTAATTAAACATTTACTGTACCTCAGCAGTAATTGATAGCTTTGCTCCCTTTTTAATTGGGTTAACAGCTGTTGTTTGGAATGATACGATAATTATCAGCTACTGTCTCTCGCCAAGGCTAATTAAACGTGCAGGAAGAGGAACGTGCCAAAGTGCCATCAGTGTGAGAATGGAGAGCATCGGTTGAACCCTGGCCCAGAAGCAACCATTGGGACCATTCCTTCTCCCACCAATTTTCCAGAAGGCGCTGGCTCATGTTGGACTGCAGTTCCAAGACATTGACTACTGTCTGATTTTGGGGCTTGGTTAGCTCAATTGCCTGGATGGCTGGCAATGCAGACTAATGTAAACAGCACGGGTTCAATTCCTATGTCGGCCAAGGTCACCACGAAGGCCCTATTTCACTCTTGCCGGAGGCATGGTGAGGAAAAATAGGACTATAGCAACATTACATTACTCTCAGATGACTCCCAGCTCTGTCTACTCCACCATGGGCAGCCATGACTTCAGCTGCCCAGGCCTTCAACTCAGGAGTTCATTTCTTGAGCTCCTCCTATTAAGACATGTATGGCTTTAGCTGAGCTGTCCTAACAGCTCTTCACGTTGCTTGTCATAATGCTCCTGTGAAACATTTAGGAATGCTTTAAAGACGCTGTAAAAATGCCATTTATTGACGGAACTTGTTATGTACAAATTGGCTGTCTGATTTGCCTACATAACATCAGTGATTGCATTTTAAATGAGATTCATTGTTTGTTGCTTTAGAATGTGATGTGGAAAGTACAATGCAAATGCAAATCTTCATTTTGATTTCTGATTTCTTTATCCTCAGTTTCGTGGCTTGTTGGACTGAATAATCATTTATTTGCACAGGCATTTTGAAGTTATTTGGTATCACTAATGTGGATGATTACACTAGAGAATGATGGCCCAAATGGCCTCCTTTCTTGCCATGTTATCTTACCCTTCTGAAAAGTGATGGGGTAAGTGGCAGGAGGGGAAGATAATTGGCTGTCTTGGCAGTGGAGAGCTACCCACCATCATCTTGCCACCACAGGAATGAAATTCGGGCAGCAAGACCCAAGGTTGACCCCCCTGAGGCCCTTAAGTTGTTGATTAATGACCACTGAAGGCCCTCATCCCCCCACCCTGGCTGCACTTATTTCAGTTCTGAGCTGGAGGATAATGAGTTGGCCATCCCAACTGGTGAACTGGTGTGGCCAGGCTACCAGTTTGGGGCAGATCCCAACATCTGCACTAATTCATGCAAGACTGAGGAATTGGACCTAGAGCAGGAGGAAGACTGATGAAAGTTGGCCTCCTATGTGACCTCTGAACCCCTGCTCTCCCTCTCCCACTGATCTCCAATCCCTCAAACCACCGCTAACAGCACCTAAATTCCTGACAGTAATCCTGCATCCTGGGAGACCAGGGTGGCATCTTGGAAGCCACCATTATGTCCACCCATCATGCTGCTGGGTTCGGACTTGCCAGCCTCTGATTAACCAGTGGCTCCATGCAGGTGGGACTTTCTCGTCCAGGATCCTAATTCTGCTGGAAAGCCAGCTGGCATCCAATCAGATGCCTGATTACTGGAAGATCTGGTAGCTTTCCTACCTCAGTAAATTTCTCTACTGGATAGTCTCTTGCTTTCAGAATGAGACTTCCAAAAGTGAGTAAATCCTGGCCTATGATTTTATTCAAAAGGGTTTTCGCAGAGAATAAAGTAACGTAACAGTTGGAACAATGTTGTCTCATACATTAACTACGAGTCAGATGTAGAAAATTGGGAACCCGGATGTGGCTGATCGAATTTTATTTTTTACCTTTTTCTTTACATCAGAAGTGCTCTTCCATGCAACCAGATAGTCTTTTTTCCCATCACTAAATCACCCATTTATTTTAATCTATTAATCACCACCAGTACATTGCCAGTGTTCTCCAATTAATTCATTTATGTGAAAAGCCTATGAAGGGCTCTGCAGACCATCAAAGGTGAGGGAGGGGAGGGGAGAGAGGGAAGGGGCTGATTGAAAATGGATTTGGAAGGCAGATAAAACATTCTATTCCGCCCCCCCCACCACCCCCCACCCCTGACCCGGTGCCCACCTGTCCCTGAAGGCATTCCTAGCTTTCGATACTAGAATGGTGAAGTGAAAAATAGAGAGTTGCTGTTTTTGATGGATTTTGAGTTCTTTATTTCCCCTTTACTGAAGAGTGAAGAATGTTTATCATATAAATATAATTAAGTAAATGTTCTTCTCAAGGGCCCTAGGGGTAGCCAACAAATGTTGACCACGAAGTATATTGATCTGTATTGGTGTCTGATATTTTCTGCTAAGCTTAGGCATGTGGTTAAAATGGCCTTACAGCAGTCACACCTGATACTGGTCAGCAATTCTGGTTTAGAAGCAATGATTTGGAACATGTTTGGAAAGATTTGAGAAGATCTTGAAAAAGGCAAAGGTGCTTAAGGAGGATATTGCAGACTGTGTGGTTGAAACACTTGAAGGTGCTTTCTCCAGTTGCTAAAAATTAAGTTCCTTAGGAACTTTCAGGAGAAAGTGAGTAATCAGCCAGTATATCAAAGTAGATTACCATGTGAGCTTTGACAGAGGTTGTGTTTACTTGACCGCAGAGAAGACTTTAATATTGTGAGGCTGCTGGATGAAACAGGCTGTTCCTATTTTACTCTTTTAATTCTTTCTTGTAAGGGTCACTGAGTGTGAAAGTGATGTACAGGCTTTCGGTGTTAACTTCTTAATGTTTATTTTGCTGGATTGGCCTTTGCCTGTCTTATGTACACCTGTCAGGTTGAAAATATATTGACACAGCACACCTACTCGTCATGGCTCAGTGAGTTGTACTTTCGCTTCTTGAGTGAGAGAGACACAGATTTAAGTCCTGCTTCAGAGACCAACAGCATACTTTAGGCTGACCCTGCCACAAAACTACTGAAGGGATGTTGCAGTGTCAAGAGTCTGATCAATATCCTGTTGTTGGTATTGCTGCATAGGGACAGAAATGGGCCATTCAGCTCTTTAAATCTGTTACACCACTCAGTTAGATCATGCTTGATCTGCATATGAATCCATCCACCTGCCTTGTCTCCATCTCCTTGCAAACCCATGTTTAACCAAACAAACACCATCACAGGTAACAGGGCAATAGATGCAACAAGACATATAAGAATATTGCTTTTAAGAGAAGTAGATTTCTGGAGATGTCAACTCTCATTGCCATAGATGGCAGCCCACTTAAGTTAAAGTTTTCTCACTTGCCATGTCCATGCATTAGGGCTTGTCCAGACTTACTGGCACTCTGTATAATTATCAGGAACAGTTTAGTTGCTTCTATAAATTTTAGTAGTAATTAATCTCTGAGTAAAGAATCATCAAGTTAATGTAATGATTGACGATAGGGAACTTAAGACGGGGAGTTTTGCCTCTGTTCCAGAGTAGGATTTTGCCTATGAGGTCTTTTGGGGATGTTTATTTTGGACAATGCATAAACATCAAGAGAAATGTGAACATTCTTACCTTGTAATTAGTCTCATGTAATGGTTAGACATTATTTAAGGCAGTTGTGATAAATGTTGACATTTACCCCGATTTCCCATTATGTCTTCCCCTGAATCCAATGAGTTGCTCCAAAAGGACCTACCTTTGCCTTGAATAAAACTTTTGTTCAATAAACTCTGAACTCAGGTTTCATATGTTGCCTCCAGAAATGTACAAATCCATGACATGGACCTATGCCTTAGGATTAGGCAGTGATGAACCTTTTCCTTGTCTCCCTACAGCCAATGTGTTGATGGGTTACCTCATGATGATATTAGATACAGGAATCCAGATGAGTGACCCATCATTGGTGAAGGGGAGAAAATAATTGTTAAAGTTAGAACAGTGTGTGATTTGGAAGAAACCATAGAAACAGGAGACAGCCATTCAGCCCCTTGAATTTGCTCTTCTAATCAATTAAGTCAAAGCTGATCTCCACCTTAGCTTCATTTTCTCTCCTTTGCCTTAAATTACTTGGTAGCCTTACCTCCCAAAAATCTATTTTCGTCTTAGAAGTTTCAAAGACTCGCCCAGCATTCACAACCATTTGGAAAGCAGGTTCTAGATTTTCACTTCCCTTTGTGTGAAAAAATACTTTGCGATTTTTGTTCTGATTGGCCTCATTATTTTTAGATTGTGTCTCCGCGTTCTTGATTCTTCTGCCAGGTGAATCAGCTTCTCTGTATCTACTCTTGCAAGAGGAGAATACAACCTATGATTATGTAACCTGTCCTGAAAATGTAACCTTTTAAGTCTACAGTCTACATAAAGTATCTTTTAAGACCAGTCAACCCTAGCTTATCTGGGTCTATGTAGCAAATGTATATCGTGACCTTAAGGTGATAAAGAAGTTACACTGCAGCTACACTTCAGCATCAAGATAATATTCTGTGCTATATAAAATGTAATGTATGCAGGCTGAAACCGTAACAGCATGTCTATATTAAAATGAGTTCTGTTTTAAATAATGCCTTTTTGCTTTAACTTAAGGAATGTAGATGACGTCTGATTGGCATGTAGTGTCTTGTCTTAACAAACAATATGATGGGCGATTGTGACCCAATACTTTAGACTGTCATGAAATGCCAGAGGTTTGGGAGAGCTGTAGACACAATGACCTGTAGATAGAAGGAATGGTTGATTTTCGCGAGCTCTTTCAAACCTCAAAACTTCCAAACAGGATGTTTTTTTAAAAATAATCGTTCATTGGGATGTGGATGTCACTGTCAAGACTGGTGTTAATGGCCGATTCCTGGCTACTCTGGAAAGGGAATGGTCAGTCTTCATGAACATTTGGCAGTGGTTTAATCCAACCAAATGACTGAGCAACTGCAATGGTTTGGGGCTGACTTATTGGCTCAGGAGTGCAAATAACATGAATGCAACCTATTGTCCAGGTTCAGCCTTCTTATTATGGTGAATCCGCACCGTGTCCCTCCAATGTCAATGTATCTTTCTTGAGATACAATATGCAAAGTGAAAATTTCCAAATGTAGACTAACAATGGATCTGAAAGATAACTCCCTCCTCTTACCTAGTTCCCAGCCAATATTGTTTTTACTTTTTTGATTATCTTCTCTATCTGTGCATAAGTGTTTAATACAGAAGCAAAGCTATGGCTGTTGGAAATCTAAAATGAAAGCAGAAAATGGTGGAAATATTTGGCAGGTCTAATAGCATTTGTGGAGAAAGAAACAGGCTGGGATTTATAAAGGAGACAGTGATCTTGCCCACTAACTGGAGAGATGTTATCTACTTTTGGGAAGACTGTCAAAGTAAGGGCTGATCAGACCTCCCTTGGGGAGGTAATGGTATAGTGATAATGTCACTGGATTAGTAATCCAGCGCCCCAGGCTAATGTTCTGAGAACATGGGTTCAAAACCTTAATATGCTAGGGGGTGAAACTTGAATTAAATTTAAAAATTCTGGATTTTAAAATGAGCCTAATATAACCACTGTTGATTTTCATCAACAAAACACCCTGATTCACTCAGGCCCTTTAGGAAAAGAAATCTGCAATCCTTACCTGGTCTGGCCTACATGTGACTCCAAACCCATAGACATATATTTGACTTTTAACCATTCTCTGGGGAATTATGAATGGGCAGTAAATGATGGCCTAGCCAGCAAAGTCCATATTCCATTTAATAAACAGACTCTCAACTGAGCAATGGTAAGTCGTTCAGGATCAGGGACCCTGGCAGTAACAATCCTGCCCTCACTGAGAGCTGCAGCCCAATCAGAGGCAGGCAGCTGTGTGTTGCTTGGCAACACCACTGGAGAGGTAGGCTGCTAGTTGTAATGCAGAAGCCTAGAATCACCAAGTGATCCAGACCGCAGATGGTAGGAAGTCAGGATGCATGGGGTTGTGAATGATAAGAATACCAGCCTCAGTGGGGAGGGATTGAGCCTCTCTCAGTCAAGCACTGTGTGCCCCCCACCCATTTAATCCATGTCATGCAAGCCACATGGACAGAGTTTTGTCTTTTGGCCTTCCAAGTGGCAACTCCCCTACTCATTCACTGGGTCACTGCCTGCCATTGGTGGGTTGTGGTCTTTAAGTTAATTGGTCATTTAAGGGACTCAGTTAGCAGTGGGGCAGGAAGACCAGGAACCTCCCTTTATGGACGTAATCAGGTGGAGGGGGAAGGTGGCAGGTACTGCTTCCATCAGCCTCCTTTCTGACTAAATATCCAACCACCAAACCTGCCTCAGATGAAGGCACTAAAATCTACCACAGAGTAGATGGGCCAAATTTTTGCAGAGTCTTTCTGACTCTAAGAACTATTAAAAATGATGGTACCTGAATACAAAAGCCTCACCCCCATTTCCCAACAGGTCCTATTTTTGCTGTTGGAAAAGAGGGTAATAAAAGAGAGTGAACGAGGGGAAAATGGAACAGGAGGGAACCCTAATCTCAGCAAGGCCGCATGAACTCACTGCTGAGTTCAGAAAGACCATATTTGACCCAGTTGGAAGTGCCTTAACCCATAGTGTGGGAGTTATAAATTAATGGAGAAGACATTAATGCTCTTAAGGGTAGATAAGGTCTATTAAATTATCACAATCAGAAGTTTTTTAAATCCCCTGATTTTTAAGCCATAAAAAGAAAACTGGCTGCTGCTATCAGTAAATGATTAAAAAAAAACTTCTTATTTGATTGACAAATCAACTGGTGTAGCATCTGTTTGAACAGTTTCAATAGATGTTTTTGTTGACATTTCCCCAAGATGTATTCAGTAGGAATGTTGGCTGTCATTCAAAAGCTACAGTTATCTCAGTGGCTGATTCTGGGTTCAAAGTTTGATTGACAACTTAAAGCGATTATTGATGGATTAGGGGCATGAACAGAAGTTTATTTTAATAAGCGATTAACCACTTGAGGAGATTTCACAGCTTTGACTGGTTCACTAATGGGAGTTTTTCACTATCAAGTCTATATAGTCAGAGCTATTTGGATTCTTAGACATTTATTTTATCTCCATGTGACTTCTGAAGTCTCTCGTGGATATAGGTTGAGCTGCAATGGAGTTGGCATGATGGGTGTGACAGGTCAGAGGTGTGTGTGGAGGGCATAAGTTGCCATGGATGATATAAGGGCCCATTTGGTTGGGGTGACAAGAGGTAGTGAAAGATTGTAAGGAGTGAGGACCAGATGGCCTAAATCTTCTTTAAAAACTAGGTTGAAGTCCGAAAGAACCAAGACAGGCCTTCTAACTTGCCTGCCGTGTTCCTGGTGTTGGCCAAAGGGAGTGGTAATGGGGTAAATAAAGTAACAAAAGGATGTATCTTAGAGGATGTGTGAATGGCACCTTAGCAACCATCTGAATACAAAGAATTCAGAAAGAAAGAAATTATAGGAGAAAGCGCAAAACTATTAAAATGAAATAAAATAAATAAAACGGCAGCAAAGATTATAATCTCTGATTGTTGAGTTTAGTGCACAGTTGAAAGATACAGAGCTGATCCATGTGCTGCAAAACATTTACGATTCTTAAAGGACTTGACAGGATAGATGTGAAAAGGTTGTTTGCCCTTGTGGAAGAGATTAGGACCGGGGGCATAATCTCAGAATAAGGCGTTACTCATTTAAATCAGAGATGAGGCAGAATTTGTTCTCCCAGTGGGTAATGAATCTGCGGAATTCTTTACAACAGAGGGCTGTCAAGGCTGGAACATAAGTGTATTCAAGGCCGAGGCAATCAGATTTTAATCAGTGAGGACATCAAGGATTATGGGGAAATCCATCAAAGTGGAGTTGAGGATTATCAGATCAGCCGTGATCTCATTGAATGACAGAGCAGACTTGATGGGTTGAATGGCCTACTTCTGCTCCTAAGTCTGATGGTCTTGCTTTGACCTTCATTAGTACTCTGTCATAAGGGGAAGTCAGAAAGGTCAGCAAGGGTGAAAGGTAGCAGATTGTTAGGGGACACCAGAGATAATGCAGTGGAAGCTGAAAGAAAAGCCCCTGCAAGTGGTTCCATGGTTACAGTTGGATAGATAGTCATCTGTGGCACATATCACCTGTATCAGTCATTTAATTAGTTCACACTCCCAGTTACCATACTCTTCCTCTTTTCTCTATTTATTTCCTATGCAATTGAACATTTCAAAACTGTGATGATTAATTTTCTTTATGGAAGAATATTGAGGCTTATAGAATGAAGGTGGGGAGATGGATTTAACGTACCCACCTAAGTAAATGGCAAAACAGGTTTGATGGCTCAAATGGCCTTCTCCTGTCCCTATGTGACTCGAAAAGCTTTTATTGTTAGCTTTTGTCACACTTGCAAGTTTCTTATCATATTTTGCTTTGTTTCTTTGCATCCTATTGTTCCCTTGCATCGTATGTAGAATAGAATGTATAAGAAGGAAAACTGAATTTGGGAATGAGTCATCAAGTTGAATGCAGAGAGAGGGTTTTGAGATGAGCTAGACAGCCACGAACACAGCTCTGTAGGTGACCATATGGTGCTAACTTATTTTAGAAGGGCATTGTGCCAGATCCAGTCAAAAGCTTTAAATTTATCTAAGGCAATTATGAATGATTCATCTAAGTGTCCTGGAGCTGAATTCAAGAGGAAGAAGAACCCCCCACTGTAATGAAAAGCAAACTGGCAATCAAAGATTGAGCCAAAGCCTTCAGGTTGATGGACTTCAGAAAGTATCAGTGTTTGAGTTGGAAGGGTGAAAAAGGTTCACTTCCTAAGAGATACAAAAAATGTAATCAAACACTTAAAGAGAAGCAAGGATGGTCCAGGAAGAAACTAAGAGACAAAATGAAGAAAGGGAGGAAGGTGGAAAGGATGAAAAAAGGAATGGATGAAAGGGAGATTTGAAGGGAGGAAGGAAGATTTTTTTATTATTCACTCATGAGACACAGGCATCGCTGGCTGGGCCCAGTATTTATTGCCTGTCCCTAGTTGCCCTTGAGAAGGTGGTGATGAGCTACCTTCTTAAACTGCTCCAGTCCATATGCTGTAGGTAGACTCGCAATGTCATTAGGGGGGGAATGAAGGGAGAGGGAAGGAAACAAGGACAAAAATAATTACTTAATGAATTGCATTTATAGAGCACCTTTTGTAATCTCAGCTTGACAGTCATTGGAATAATTTTGAAGTGCTTTCACTGTTTTATGTATGAAGAGATAATACAATTTAATTTATGTCCATATTTCTCAAAAACATTGAAAAGAATTGGAGAACCAGCTGAATGATTTTGGTCAATCTGATGGAATGCAATGAAACAATGGAGGAAAGTCCTTTACTAAAATAAGTAAGATTAGAATTGAAGGAGAAAAGAATTAGTCATATCAATCACCTGTCTAATTTGTGGTGTGACATCACTACTTGTTGAATTACATTGCGTAAGGTGTTGCTGTGTGAAGAGTACTCTTACTAAGTCAGATTGATGTGGATTCAAAGCCCACTTCAGATATTTAAGCAAAACATCTAACTGATGCAGGACAGTACTGCAGATGTGCTAGAGATAAAAGGTACTGCCGATGCTGGAGAATCCGAGATAACAAGGCGTGGGGCTGGATGAACACAGCAGGCCAAGCAGCATCATAGGAGCAGGAAAACTTGACGTTTCGGGCCTAAACCCTTCATCAGAAATGGGGGAGGGGAAGAGGGTTCTGAAAATAAATAGGGAGAGAGGGGGAGGCGGATAGAGGATGGATAGAGGAGAGGATAGGTGGAGAGGAGGCAGACAAGTCGAGGAGGCGGGGATGGAGCCAGTAAAGGTGAGTGTAGGTAGGGGGGTAGGGAGGAGATAGGTCAGTCCAGGGAGGACGGACAGGTCAAGGGGGCGGGATGACTGCAGATGTGCTGTTCTGTTGGAGGGGCCATCTTCCAGTTGGGTTGTTACGCTGTGATGCCCTTGTCTGCATTTTGAGGTGGGCATAAAAGTTCTCTGGCACAACAGTGAAAAACAGTATCTGAGTTTGCCCCGGTTTCCATCACTGATAGTAACATTTCTGAAACAAATAATATGCTCATTAGCACATTACAGTTTGTGGGAGTTTTCTGTTTGCAAGTTGCTTGTCTCATTTCCTGCTTTACTTCAATGACCCCATTTCACTATATTGTATAAATCAATTGGTGTGCTGGGATGTTCTGAGATTGTGAAAGATTCTATATTAAAAAAAAACTTCTTTCCTTAAGAATTCTTTCATTTCAACCCTTACTCTATTCAATTGCAGTGCTGTTATGGTATTTAGCTGTTTAAAACAGCACCTTTGCTGTTCAAACTTCTAATTCTTCCATAATCAGTTGCAATATGATAGCAAGCTGCTTTATTTCAGGAAAGAAAACAAGTTTTTTTTAAATAGGATTAACTTATTCTTGTGAATACTGTTTAATATACATTAAAATTTTCTATCACTGGGTTGAGCAGGGGCATTAATTGCCGTGAACAGTACAGTGGATTATTCATAATCGTGTAATGAAAAATTGATATGGAATATCTGCTATCCAGCCCCGAGCAATTAGTAATTATAGTGACCTTGCCTTTTTATTCTTTTTTTGATTCTTTGTGTAAAAGTCTTATTATTGTCAATCTTAATGACTGGCATTTTTGACAAATTTAGTTTATGCTGATTAATGACATAAGCTTCCCAATTTGCTTTGCGCTGTGTTGGCTTTGTATGTATATGTGTCTTTATTTCTGTGTATTTATTTATATATGTGTGTGTATGTGTGTGTGCATATCTATGTCTGTGTGTGTGCGCGTGCGTGTGTGTGTGCGTGTTTATGAACAAGCCATCATCCAGGATGCAAAGGGCTTTGGGATGTCATGAATATTAATTCATAGAATAGTTGGAAAGCTATTAATGTTCGGGGTGGCACAGTGGCTTAGTGGTTAGCACTGCTGTCTCACAGCACCAGGAACCTGGGTTCAATTCCACCCTTGGGTGACTGTCTGTGTGGAGTTTGCACATTCTCCCAGTGTCTATGTGGCTTTCCTCTGGGTGTTCTGGTTTCCTCCCACAGTCCAAAAATATGCGGGCTAGGTGGATTGACCATGCTAAATTGTCTGTAGTGTTCAGGGATGTGTAGGTTAGGTGGGTTACAGTGTGATGGGTCTGGGTGGGATGCTCTGTGAAGGTCAGTGTGAACTTGTTGGGCCAAAGGGCCTGTTGTCACACTGTAGAGATTCTATGATTCATTGTCAATGCCCACATTTGCAGTGAGGTGAATTTCTGTGCTGTCAGAGATGGTGTCAGAATCTAAAAAGTTACTCTGACATGGGTGTGATTTGGGAATTTATACATTTACTCTTTTTAAAGTTTATAGTTTTGCAAATATCACATCTTCCTTCACTCCATTTCCCCAGTGCTTTTTGCGCTTCCAAATTGCCAGCTATTCTTTGATGTCTTTTCCAAGTAGCCTTTCGTCCTTTGTGAGTCTGAACAGTGTGTCAGCAGAATGTTTGACTGTCTAAGGCATCATAACTAATCTTGATCTCACCACTGTCCATAGGTAGATTTTCTACTGTTTCATTAATAATTTTGGAGCAATAAGAGCAGAATCAGTCATACCAGAGCACTTGGATTGGGGAATTTAAAACAAAAGTGAATCATGCTCAAAAGCTACTTAAGTTTGTGTTTCCCACAATCTTTTGCATTGGTTTGACATTCAATTTGCTATGTTAGATTTGCCCACAAAATTGACCAGATGCCAAGCCAAAATTCTGGATTTCACTGACTGCCCTCATTCAGGAAGTCTTTTCAAATTATACTCATTTTCATTGGCATGAGTAGACATATTTGAAAAAGTGTTACCATTTCAAAAAAATATACACAGTCAGTAGTGCATTAACAGCACTTGGTTCTGACCTCAAAGAAAGCTGTTCACAAATATACAGCAGTCTCTGTGTTGTGCCTCACCTGATGCTAGCTTAAATCTGGCATCAAGTTTAAGTAAACTCTTGGCATGCAGCAACAATGATGTCAGCAAGCAGATAAGCAATCTTACTGAAGTGTTCTCACAGACAGCATACCAGGAGGTTACTGATTGTTATTTAGCCTTTAATATCATTCTTGCAGAGTGCAAAATAAATGATTCAGACCTGCACGTGCGATTAAGGTTGAAGTGAAGGAACATTAAAAACATGTTTAAATCATTATTTTAAAATATATGTTCTCTTTTATCAGAATGGAGAAATAGGGCATTCCACAAAAATAAAGTTAGTCTTATAGTGTAATTTATCAGAAATTGTTCAGCAATAATTATAAAACTTAGTGCGCCATTAAAAACCCACTTTAGCTCACTCAACAAATTGTAACTTTCCAAGGGCTTTTACAATAAGCCTGTAAGTATAAGAAGGGAAGCTATCACCAGTTCACTAATTTCTAATTGCTTTAATTCTGTGGGGGCTTCATTTGTACACCTTATCGAGAAGTGTAAAATCACTAGGAACAACTTCTGGACTTGTGTGCTTAAAAGCATCAAACACCAGAGGTTGCTGTCAATTTCAGAGGATGCTGACAGCTTCATTGTTATTACTACCACAAAATCAGGTCCTTTTACTTTACTAAGTAACTGACTAGCGTACACTAATTTAACTATTAAATGGATCTGAATAGATTTTTGGCATCAGTTCAGTCATCTCAAATCAGTTTATTGACTGATGGAGGACTGGATACTTAATATGAATGCGTAGGTTTGTAGTGAACCCTTTTTCAGCTGCATTAATAAAACTGTACTGTGGTTACCAGTTTGAATATATCATAGGATTCTGTTTCATGGGGAGGAAAAGACATAATTGTATTCTGTTATGCTGCCTGATTGTCCTGGTTCAAGGAATATTTTACAACTGTGGTTTTGCACATGATTTTGTTTAATCAGAAACTTACGCTGCAAAATAACCAGTGCAGTTGTAGATGGATATCAGACGTAAATTCTCGATTGTATTCAAGCTGAAATTTCACTCCCATTTCCTTGTTACACCAGTACACTTTCATAGCCAAATGCCCTATTCTGGCAATATGACATTTTTCTTTGATGGGGGGAATAGTGCTGGGCAGTGGTACAGAAAGATTCTCCAGCTTCGGACTCCTAAGAAAAAAAAACAAACGTAGGACATGGCTACTATGAATAATTAAGGTAGAAATCTTTAAATTGTGCTGCTGTCATCCGCTATTAGACATATCCATTTGTGAATTTTAACCTTGCTTAGTATTATGATTGAGATTTGTTGTTCTTGCTATACAGGTACGAAGCAGTCATTGGATATTGGCTCTCATATTGATTAGTCATGCACACATACACCTTGAATCTGATGGACACTGCGCCACATTACAAAGACATCTACCAGCAGGTAGGGTACTTGAAAGGAGATCTCCACTTTTAGTACTATTTACTTACAGCAGATCAATTGTAACTTTGTTTATTTTGAAGCTGGAGGCAATGCTTTGGAGTTTAAAGTGCTGTTCAAATCAAACATACAAATAAACTGCAAGACAATCACAGGTTTGGGTGTCACATGTCGAAACGGTCAAAGGTTAGATAAAGGAAGAATCTACATGATTCATTTTAACTGTTTTAAGGTAACTGCAAAATATACTGATAATGGTCCTGAAGAATAGAGTAAGCATGATTGATTCCACACTGTCCTATCAATTCACCCCTTTGTTATCAATCCTGGCAAAGATCTACCTACACTCTCATACAGCAAGCAAACAAACATATACAAATGTCTAACTAGTACTACAGCCACCCTACGTCAAACTCTAACCCTAACAACAACTTGCATTGTGCCTTTAGGGTAGTGAATCATACCCCAGACATTGGCAGAGGAGACCTGAGTGCAATATTAACAATGGTGTGGGCCAATTGAGCCAAATGGTCTATCTGTAGACCCCAGGGGCAGATTTTTCAACTGATGGGACTTCTTACCCTGCCACCCAACCTGTCAGCAACCTTGCTCATTTAAAGCTGTTTGGGACATTGATTGTTTGGAGACAAGTCTGTGCACTCCAGACACCCACCCCAACAACCCTAACCACCAACCACCTGAATCCTGAATGGCCAATAACCCTGGAGCCTCAGCAGTGGCCAGCTGGTGTGCTATGGAGGAAGGAGTTGGCCCTACAGCCTATAGAAAGTAATCAAAAGATAATTTTAGAAAAACGCCATCACTAATGTAGGGCAAACCCTTTCAAGGAAAGGTTCAGATCTGAGGAGGCTGTCTTCCCTGACCAAGGCCCCTGCTTAGATTAGAAAAAATGCTTCCTCCTTCAGCGTCATCACTGACATTCTGCTATTGGCCTTCCCAGATGGGGGCGCTGTGGACCCATCATTGCCAAAATCTCCGCATAGCTTTATGTTTGGAATTAGGTTCCTGCTTCACTGGGGCATGATGCTTGTCCACTCCCTTATGAACATTTGGTAAAATTCCCCAGCAGCAGGACATGGTCCATGGTTCTGCCATGGTTCCCCTGATTTTACCAGCAGACCCCCTTCCCCACCTTGTTCCCTGCTGTGAACAGGTAATATTCTGTCCTATGTGATTTCTAATTCAAAATGTCTCTAACAAAATTTGTTACTGAGCCACAGAAAGACGCATTTGGACAAGTCAACTGAAAAAAGAGTCTTAACAGAAGAGAGGGGGAAGGGTAGAGAGGTGGAGAGATTTTGGGAAGGAATTCCAGAGCTAAAGACCCCAGCAGCTGAAGGCACAGCTGGTGATGATGGAGCATAGAAAATCAGGCCTATTAAGACCTTATGAAACACAAAGATTTCAGGGAGTTGTAGGACAGGGACAGGTTACAGAGGTGGGGCTGAAGGTTAGTGGTGGGGAAATTTGACAGATTTGAACACGCGAGAATTTCAAAATCAACACATTGCTGGATTAACAGTGAATTGACATCTCCCTGAACCAGTTACATTTAAACTTACTCTTCCCTGCACACAGCCTTATTGTAGCCAACATCTGAATCCCCTTACCGGCTCTTTGTCCTAGCAATATTTGATTGAGGACAGAGCTAAGAGAACATGCCATTACCTTAATGTTCTGATCAGTGATTTGTTGCACAGCCTCTTCCAGCAGTGTAGTACTGGGTATGCCAGCTGCATGTACTGATAGAGTGTGTCTAATGGCATTAATAGCTAGCTGGAAACTGTTTCCTCTACCTTTCTTTATATGTCTTTCTTTGTATATCTCCATATCTCTTTTCTCTCTCTAGATTTATGCCCATAAACCTTTCTATTTATTGATGTGGAGAATTAAGGAGTTGATAATGTTGCAGGAGATGAAGTCACTGCAGTTCATAAGCACAAGCTGTTTTTCTTTTTATAACTTCTGTACCTTCCTGTAGCTTGCTAGTGTGTGTAAATGTGGTTAAATATACATTCCAGAAGTGTGACGCAGGCTGGATAAGACTGAGGGTGTTTTGAAGCCAGTTGAGTTGTTCTTTTTTAGAATTGCGTATAAGTAATCTTATTTGCTGTACTTGATCTCTGAGTTTATGGACATCTAGGGGGAGAAACATCAAGAGATTTAATAAGACACTGGAGTTTGAACCTCTGTCGCTTAGAGCTTTTAAAAACGTGTTTCTGATTTTGACTGTGAATGTGGTATTTGTACAACAACTTTCATCTGCATGTTTGTAATGAAGAGGTTTAGACTCAAACCATCTCTGACCGTGGCAGTTGTTCCACAATATCCTTATTTACTCTTTCTACCTTTCATTTTATCTGTTTTCATCATCACATAATCCTTCCTGAACCATGTTTTGTTTCCTGTGTCTCGTATTGCTTATAGATATTTTATTTGTATGTCAAATTTGTTCAACCTCTTGTTTCTATATGTCTCTCTGTTTCTGCTTTTATTTCTCTTGATTCATTTCAATCTTATTTTTCTCTATCTTTCGATGTCTCTGCTGCACTCACTCTCTATCTCTGAGTCTGCTTCCCTTGTTTTCTATAATTTTATGCTTCTTGTTTCTGGTTACCTGAATCTTTATGTCTTTGTCTTCTTCTCTTAGTCTCTGTGTCTCCTTATCTCTTATTCTCCATTTCTCTGTACCTGTTTCTTTTGCTAGTTCTCTATGTCTCAGTACCTGTGTCTCCATCTCTCATTCTCTGTCTCTCCATGTCTCTGACTTTAACTCTCTTGCCCTCTATCTGTCTCACAGGCAGTGCCTCTGCATCAAAATGAATTACAAAGTGGTTCTATGGATGGTCTGTCAGAGCTGGTTAAGGTGATGTGGCTGCAAAGATACCTGACCCAGCTTGTCTTGGCTTGTTTGTGACTGCCATCTGTTGTAGAACAGATTTAGGCGAGGCTCCCTGTTGTGAGAGACTGTTTAATGTTGGAATACTCAGTCATTGCTGTAGGCCTATCTTTTTGCATGCAGAGCTAGGCCCAACACCTCTGCTTTACTGATTGGATATGAATTAGAAGCCAGTCACCTTTGTATTTTACACCAATTGATCCTCAGCTTTCAATCTGGGGGCAAAGTGTAATGAAATAAAATGGCCCTAAATAACATATCAACCTGCAATTGCAGAGCACTTTTAATGCAATACACCACTGCAAAGCTATTCATGTAATATAACGAGACAAAAACATGGATGAAAGAGACATCAGGATCACCAAAAGTTTAGCTGAAGAGATTTTAAGCAGTGAAGATGGAAGAGCTGGAGAGCTTCGGAGAAGTATGCAAGAGATGGAGCAAAAAAAATCAATAGTGAACTCTTCATTAATGCCAATCTGAGGTGATAATCCACGTGGTTCCTTTCACCAATTTGCCTGGTGCTGTGGCTGCTCCAATCTCCCAATAGCCTTTGGCAAACTACCCTTTAATACTAATGCTGTGGATTCTGATGCAATGTTTCTCTTACGCATTGCATGCAAACCAAGTTGCACCCCATAGTGGTAGATGCCTCTTGTTTAGCATCTTTATAGACCTGTGACTGAGACAGGTAAATTATTGAATCATGGTTGACTGAAGCTTTGTTGTATCACCTTTCATATCCAATGACAACTGCATTGTGTTGTCAATCACATCTGATATCCTCGATAATACAACAAGCGACTTATGGATCTCACAGTCTGAATGTGTGGTATTTTGTTCTGTGCCAGATTAACATCTGGTTTGTGAGTTGTTTTCTCAGACCTTTCACCTTTAAGTTCTCCCTTCCTGTCCCGGAGATATGGAGCCTTGCTGGAGTACAGTGCCATGCGTGACAGCTTTCCATCTGGTACCTCTGGTCTTTCTTTAGTCCTGACCACACATCTTTGTAAGATATATGAGAGTGCACGGGACCTGTGCTGAGGCAGATCCAGTCTTTTCTCAATGTTTATGACTGTGTCCAGAAAATTCAATGATGAGGAAGTTTCCATGGTGCGGCAAGTTAATGAAGAGAAAGAAATAATTGGATATATATAGTACCTTCTATGAATGAGGCACCACATTGCCACATAGAGATTGAGTTCAAAGCAATGATAGTATTAAGAATTTAATGATTTACTAATCGATTCAACCTATCCATCAACACAAGAATTGACTAGATTACAGCAAGAATTGTGTGTACATTATTAAAGTACCTTCCACAATCTCTGGCCATCCCAAGGTGCTTCATATTCAATGACCTTTTTTGAAGTACAGTAACTGTTGTAATGTAAGAAACTTTCAGTTTACACACGCCAAGCTCTCATAAAGCAATGAGTTAATGATTGGATAAAATGTGTTTTTACGACGTTGGTTTAGAGACCAATACACATCTGGATATTGGTGGAAGCTCCCTGGCGCTTTTCGAAATATTGACTCCAGGATTCCACTTTGTACAAATTGGCTGGTGCATATCTTATGCTGTAATTGTACCAGCAATTCAAAGCACTTCATTGGCTGTAAGACGTTTTGAGATGCCCTGAAAAGTGTTATTGAAATGCAAGTTCTTTATTTCTGTCGCCATGAAAGTCTTTCAGTTGTGAAACAGTTAATAAAACTATTGTTCATAGTGCCTGCTTTCATGGTAAATAAAAGGTTTTGATTTATGCAGAGAATTTTACAGTACCACTGGGACATTAATCTATAATACATTATGATGAAATCAGTCCCAGCTCCTGAAGCTTGCCTTGACTCTGCTTTTAGGCCCTTGTTGGGTTGCAGCTAATTAACTGGGCCACCTTATCAGTTCCGACACAGACCGTACACAGAGAATGGGAATTAAAACCCGTCTCTGATAAGCCATTGTTTGAGCCCAAAGGAAAGCCAGCTCTCTATTCAGCTCTTCTGAAATGCTGAGAAGTGCAGCTCTCTGATCCGAAAGAACATTTATTTCTATAAAGAGGCATCCGACAGTTTGGGTGTCATTCCTTTTGGGGAAAAAAAATTGCTTGTGCTTTGCGTCTGCTTTCTTGTTTTATCATAATTGACTGGTCCTGTGCCTATTTCTTTTCATTTTTAATTCTGCAGAATTTTCTTAAATGCAGCCAATGACCAATTCCCTAGTATTTCTCTGCAATTTCAGAGAAAGAAAAGACTTGCATTGATAAAGTACCTTTCAAGACTCCATCAAAGTGCTTCACAGACAATAAATTATTTTCTCTAGTTGTGTGATCTCAGTTGTAACACAGGAATCACAGCAACTAATTTATGCATGGGAAGGTCCTGTAAATAGCAATGACTGCTTTAGTTTTCATTTGTAAGGTTGGGCATAACAGTTATTGGTTGTCGGTCTATTTAATGACTTTAGCTGACACAGTGGGAATGGTTGTGATGCCGTCAGATGTGGATCTCTCAGGGCAGAAATTCAGAATATGGGCAATGGTCTGATTTGGACACATCTGAAATCCCCTAGTCCCTACGGGAACGCACTCTGTGCTGTACAAATTGACAACGCCACCTCACGATGGCACTCCTCCTGATTAACTGCTAACATCACCAACTATAACCTGGTAACTGACCTAAGTGGTCTAAGGTTTCAACCATCCATTGAAAAACTGCGTAACCCTCATGAGGTCGGGCCAAGATAAACATGGTCACCTTCTCCATAAGTGAAATATGAGACCATAAGATCTTAAGAAATATGAGAACAATTAGGATATCTGGCCCACTGGGTCTGCTCCACATTCACAAAGATCATGGCTTATCTTATGGCCTTAATTTCACCTTCCTGCCTGATGGTCATAATCCTTAATTCCCACGTTGATCAAAAGTCTGCCTAATTCAGCCTTAACAAATTCAATGGCTCATTCACCACTGTTGTCTTTGGAAGAGAATTGCTAATGACTCATTGTGAAATGAAATTCTTCCTTACCTGAAGCTTAAATGTGAAACCTACTTACTCACATTTTACTACATTACACTCCTTCCGCCAAATTATTTTCTACTCACTTACCCATCTGTATCCCTTTGTACTCCTTTAATCATTTATCCTTCTAACTTGATTTCCTACCTACCTTTGTATCATAAACAAATGAGGCTACAATACACTGAGCCCTATCATTCAGCATATTAATATAGGTCATAAATATTTGAAGGTCCAGCACTGATCCCCATAACACCCCAGCAGTTATAATTTACTAAACTGAAAATGATCAATTTATCCAGACTCTGTTTTCTGTTAGTTAGCCAATCCTCTGTCCATACTTAAATATCAATCTGTATATGATTAGCTGTCATCTTGTGCAGTAACCTTTTATGTGGCACCTTATTGGGAGTCCAAATATGCCATATCCGCTGGTTTCCCTTTATCCCTACTTTTTACATTCTCAAAGAACGCAAATAAATTTATCAAACATGATTTTCCTTTCACAACAAAATGGTGGCTTTTCCAGACAATATTGTGATTTTCTACATTTCCTGCTTCTCCTCCTTTGTAATTGATTCCAGCATGTTTCTACTGGTTTAATTGATTTATCGTTTTCTGTTTACTGTCATGATCTGTCCTTGAATAATAATGTTACATTTATGGTTTTCCAATCCGCTGGGATCTCTCCAGGATCTAGGAAAATTTGGAAGGTTACAGAAAATGGATCTATTATCTTTGTAGCTACTTCCTTGAATACCATAGGATTCAGGACATTAGGTCTCAGAGACTTGGCTCCGGGTACTTCTTCTCCAGTGATGGTATTTAATTCTTCCCACCCTATGGCCTCTTGATTTTCAGCTATTCTCGGGATGCTTCCTGTGTTTTCTGCTATGAAGACAAATACAAGATCCTTGTTCTAAGCCCCAGCCATTTCCTTGTTTCTCACTTTAATTCCCCAGTTTCACTTTGTAATGAACCAATCCTTACCTTAGCTACTCTGCTCATTTTTATATATTTGTGTAAGATTTTGCTGTTTATTTTTATATTTCTTGCAAATTTTCTTTTCTTCTCCAGTTTTTCCTTATTGCTTATCTCTTAAATAATCTTTTTCTGGCTTTTAAAGTGTTCTGAATCATCTGGGCTACGACTTGCACAAATTTTCTTTAGATCTGATATCATTCTTAAGTTGCTTAGTTAGCTATAGATGGTTTCTTCTCAATAGAATATAACTTTGCTGTGAGTTGTGAAATATCTCTTGAAAGCATTTTGCTCATCTATCATCATACCTTTTTATCAATTTTCCCATTCTGCTTTAGCTAACTGTCTTCATGGTCTTGAACCTATCTTTACTTAAGGCTACAACACTAGTTTCAGAACCAAATTTCTCACCCTCAAACTGAATATGAAATTCTATTATGTTGTGATTGCTCTACTTTTACTTGAAAATCTTTGATTAATCCTATTTCATTGCACATTACTTGGCCTAAAGTAATGAATTCTCTGGCTGTTTATAGTTCCAAACGTGTTCTTTGAGCGTATTATCCAGGCTAATTTTGCTAATTTGACTTATCCAATCTATGTGAAGATTAAAATCTGCTATGAATACTGTAGAAACTTTCTTACAAGCTTCCATTATTTCTTGAGTTATACTGTGTCCTGCAGTATAGCTACTGTCATGGGAGATATAAGCCACTCTCACCAGTGGCTTCTTTCCTTTGCTATTTCTTATTTCCATCCAATTAATTCTATATTTTTATCCTTGGCATCAAGATAATTTCCCACTACTGTACTAATCTCATTCTTATCAACAGGACCAGCCCACCATCTTTTTCATTCTTCCTGTCATTCCAAAATATCAGATACACTTGAATTTTGTTCCCAGCTGTGGTCACCTTGCAACCATATCTCTGTAATGGTTAAATATCATTCTTGTTTATTTCTGCGTGTGCTAACAATTAATCCATTTTGTTATGAAGGTTACATACGTTTAGGTAAAGAACTTTTAATTCTGTCTTTTTACTGTTTTTTCTACTCTGACCTTATTTGTTAGTGCACTTTTCTGTTTGTACCATCTGTCCCTGCCTATCACATCTGGTTATCATTACCTGCATTACTAACATACACAATTGTCTTGCCCTTTCTATGTAACTTCCCAAATCTTTCCTCACATAAAGCCTTTCCTATTATTTACTTTAAAGCCCTTATATAGCCTAACGTGATTTGCCAGCTCACTAATCCCAATGTGGTTCAGGGGAAGGCCATTCAAAACATGCAGCTCCCTAGTACTGATAGGGTAGCCCATGAATCAAAACCTATTTCTCCCACAGCAATCTGGATGCCATCCATTTAGCTCTGATCTTATTTTCCCCACGCATATTTGCTTGTGGCTCAGATAATAATCCAGGGATTATTAGTAGTTCTGCTTATAAATTTAATCTCTAGCTGTTCATATTTCCTCTGCAAGACCTCTTTCTTGGTCCCACCTGCATCAATGATAGTCATGTGGACCATGTCAACTTACTCTCCCACTCCAAGTGACCCTGTCAAAGGGCAGGCAACATGGCCTTCTGGACTCACGCTGGCAGCTACAGGCAATAGTATCTATCCCTGAAATATATTGTCCCTTAATAAAAATACATTCATTTTTATTTTTCACACTTGAAATCTTTCGCTGCATCATTAAGTCGTGGTCAATTTTCTCATCTTTCCTGCAGTTCCAGCTCTCATCCCACAAGTTGGAAGAACCTCAAGCCTGTTGGACAATTGCAGGGGCTCATCCTTTTAAATACCTTTAAAATTCTCTTACCTTCTTCACTCGAAGTCACTTGCTCCTGACCACAGCCCAAATCTGAAGCACCTGGTGAAGAGATCAGATTATAATTTTGGCCATCCAAGTTATATGTTTTAGTGATGGTGCTTGAAGGATAAATATTAGTTGAGGAGTTTAACAACTTACCTGAAGGATGGCATGGCCAGGTGTAGCATGGCCTCCAAGCTCAGCTGTGAGAGCCATGACTGACTTTATGAAATCAGATAGGTTTTGGTTTCTTAGTTTCCTTTTGTCTTGCTGACTGCTTGCTTGGGTAGAACATAAGTGACACTGGGCACTTCCCTAAGATCTCTCACATACACCAGTCTGTTACAGTGACCTCATGCAGCATCCAGAGGCAATGTCATAGACAAAATCAATTCTTTGTTTGGCCAATGGCTACATATATGTATGTATATGCAGACACACATGTCCACTTGCACCAGTTTGCTTGTGCATACTGTTATTGTGTACACTTTCTAATGTATACATAAGCATGTACTCATGCGCATACACACATATAGACACAAAATGCACCCTCATGGATGTTGACCAGAAGCAGGAAGCCCTTCTTTCTTGTCATTCCTAGCTGAGTGATGGCCTCGAGTGTCATCTGTTGAAGCTGACATCAGCTCAACAGCACCGACCCTGACCAAATCTAGGTCCACTGGTTCTGTAAGGCTCAATTTCACACTGTGCTGCATATTTACAAGCTGTGGATTTTGGAAGCTTAGCAAACAGGCCATACAAAATAGGCATGAAGACCCTGCAGTAATGAAAGTGAAAAGCAATTTCTCTTTTACCATCTATTGCCATTCTTTGCTTGGAAATGAAAATATCATGTTGGTATTTGTTGGTCCTGAAGAATCAAAACGGTCACTCGCTGTAGGGATTTCAATTCCACAAGGCCAATAGACATCACCAAGATTACACACAATTTCAGGTGAAGAAAAAGGCCACGCCAACAGATTGCGCTTCACATGATCCCCCTCTCAGTAATCTTCATCTAAGCCTATCAACATTTCGGCCAACCTTTTCTCTCTTATTTGATTATCCAGCTTCACTTTAAGTGCATCTGTGGTATTCATGTCAACCACTCCTCATGACAGCAAGATTCACATTGTTTGAGTAAAGACTGTTCTCCTGAATTCCAATTGGATTTCTGGCTGACGGTCTTAAATTTATGACTTGTAATTTTGGATTCTCTCACAAACAGAAACATCTCCATGTCCAGCCTGACAAGTTCCATTGTAATTTTAAAGGCCACGATATTTTTGGATATTTGTTTAAATCAACCTGTTCGGAGCTGTGATTTATCCGATCATCTTCCCTTTTGTAAGAGAGCTTCTGCTGTTTCAGTTGTGATCATTATAAACTCTCTGTCTGATATCTTCCTTGTAAATCGTTATTGCACCATTTCCAGGAGCTGAACTGTTCATAATGATATAAATAATGTTCTACACAAATTTAAACATAGCCTCTCTGCTTTTCACATGTATCCATCGAGAAACAAATACAGTCAGTTTTTGTTTTGGAATAGTAAATCTTGGCTTGTGAAGCTAGTCCAGGTGACAGCAATGTTTTAATATTTGACTCAGGATGGCCTGATGATTTGGGAGAATGAGCACTGATGCTGGAAGTGAAGCAGGTTATCTTCAGTAAAACTAAATTTTATTGGAACATAAACTTCACAAATGATTTGTTTTTTGAGGGTCATGTTAAACTGAGGTCCCCGTTTAATCCGCTGGTACATTTGAATGTTTCCATATTGAAAGAAGAATGGTAAAAGAGATGGTAGAAAATGAGGCTGCTTTTATGACAGTAGTGCATAAGGGGACTACTGATGGACGTTCTCACAGTTATGATGTTTTTGACAAACTAAATTGAAAGGGAATACTCGAGTTTATATAATGTCTTTCATGACCCTAAGGCATCCTAATGTTCTCTACCAACAGTTGAAGCAGCCACTCTTCTAATTTAGGTAATATGGCAACCAGTTTGTGCATAACAGACTCCCACAAAGAGCAAAGAGATCTGTCAGCAGATAATTAATATTAGTGGTGTTGTTTTTTTTAATGATGCTGATGCAGTGGCTCGAAATGTGTGTATTCTGCAGTGACTCACCGCTCAACCTCACAAAGCCTCTCCGTCAGCTGCGAGGCTTAAGGCAGGAGTCTAATAGATAAATTTGCCGTTGCCTAGATGGGGGCAATTGGAACCACACTCTGGAAATTCAGTCCCGGGCAAAATAATCCATTTGACCTGGGGCCATTACACCACCTTAAACTTCACTCCTTCTCTCACCAGCACATCCTAGATATAGCCTGTGCTATCGACAGGATACACTGCAGCGATTCAGCAAGTCTCCCTTGGCAGTACTTGTCAAATCCATGATGTATACTGCCTCAAAGGACATGGTTGGAAGCTGCAAATATAAGCCATCAGCAACAAGTTCCCCGCCAAGTCACATACCATCTTGACTTTAGATATAGTTGGTTGTTTTATCATTGCACTGGTGAAAATCCTGGAATCCCTGAACCGTTAGCACTATTGCAGAATCTTCAGCACACAGACAACAGTGACTCAAGGGCAACTGGTTTCAGCCTTGCTGGCGACTCCCACAGTAAGATTTTTTTTAAAAAAATCTACATTTTAGTGTCCTATTGCATAATGTAGAACTCTTCTCCTACAAAAGAATGCAGTAAATGCCAGATCAGTTAATAACTTCAAATCTGGGTTGGAAAGACTTTGGATAGCCAAGTATATACAAGGAGATAGAGCCAAAACAAGTGAAACGGAGTTTGAATACAGATCAACTGTGATTTCACTGAGTCGGCTGAACAGACAGATAGACCCAGTCCTATTCCTGTGTTTCTATAATGTGACATTCAAAGCTGTAGCCCTACCTGGTTCATGTACAAATTTATCATGACTTTTTTTGTTATCTTGTACACATTTTAATATCCAAAATGTTCTGGACTTTTTTCCTTTGCTACTGTGCTTTCAGGAAATTGCATATTTTCATCCTTTGGATCTCTCTGCTCTTCTCCATTCACTGGTATTTTCCTTTGATTTTAAACTCTGGGGCCTATAGTTCCTCACAGAAACCGGAGACCTCAGTTGTTTAGAGTGTGTAACTCCTGATTTACAGCTGCTACAAATCACAACTTGAACAATTGAAAGCTTTCTGTAGATTGATACCTTAATGAGATCCTCCATTTAGCAAAGTATATAAGGGGGAGTGTGTGGAGTCCATAACCCAGAAGTCAATAGATCTAAACCTGTCTCTATTTAATTTTCTTTATGAGGACTGTTATGGCATAGTGGTAATCTCCCCACTGCAGAGCCAGAAGGCCTGGGTTCAAATCCCACCTGCTCCAGAGGTGTGTAGTACCATCTCTGAATAGATTGATTAGAAAATACCTATTAGTTACTAACTACAAGTTGATCTTGTCATGCAGTGGTAGTGCTACTTCTGGGCCAGAAATCCTAGGTTCAAGTCCTGCCTACACATATAGATTAAGAATATCTCTTAGCTACACTTGGTTTTGGATGCACAGTCCACGTGAGGCTGGTATGTTTGAATTCAAATCAGCTTTGGTGTAGACATACGAAGGGAAGTTACAGGCTGGTTGCTGCTTGAGTGATGGATTTGTTTCTTATGTTAGTGCTGTGAACACTGCTGTTCATTCAGAAATATTCAGTGTAAATCATACCCTGATTGTAAAGTACCAAAGTAATATCTTTTTAAATTTCAAATCCTGTACAATTTCATTCACCTGCTGAACTGTAGCTTAATGTCGTAATGTACACAATAATAGCAAGTATTTTAATGGATTGCAATAAAAATAGTCTTGTAGTGCATTATTGCATGACACATAGCAATGTCACACAGTGTAATATTTAACTTGTTAATGTTATATGAGGGTTGTTGGCAAGCTCATCATTAATGGGCGGCACGGTGCCTGAGTGGTTAGCACTGCTGCCTCACAGAGTTGGGGATCCGGGGTTAATTCCACCTTTGGGCTACTGCCCACGTGGGTTTCCACCCAATGCTCCGGTTTCCTTCCATAGTTCAAAGATGTGCAAGTTAGGTAGATTAGCTATGCTAAATTGCCCATAGTGCCCAGGGATGCATAGACTAGGTGGGTTAGCCATGGGAAATGCAGGGTTACAGGGATAGTGGGTGGGGGGGGGGCCCTGGGCAGGAGGGTCAGTATGGATTAGATGGGCTGAGTGGCCTGCTTCCACACTGTAGGGATCTATGATTTATTTTGGGTTGGCCCTTCCCAGCGATGCTCACACACCGCACCTGATGACAACAGCTTATATTCAAATAGCAACTTTAACCAAATGAAATGTCCCAAGGTGCTTCATTGGAGCATTATAAAACAAAATATGACACTGAGTCACTAAAGGAGATATTAGATCAGATGGCCAAAAACTTTGGTCAAAGGGATAGGTTTCCAGGAGTTTCTTAAAGGAGAAAAGCAAGTCAGAGGATTGGAGAGGGATTTGGAGAGATGTTCCTGTGCTGTGGTCTAGGCAACTGAAGTCTTGGCTGCCAGTTGTGAAGCATTTAAAATTGGGGATGCACAAGAGGCCAGAATTAGAGGAGTTTGGGTGTCTTGGAAGGATGGGGAGGTCTGGGGATGATTACAGAGTTAGCGAGGGATGAGGCCAGTGAGAAATTTGGAAACATGGTGTTTGAATTTTATGGCCCCCAGCTGCACATGCTTTTGTCAGGGTAATGTAATAAATGATAGGCATCTAGCCTTGAGCACTCCCCCAACTCAACACCTCATAATATAGTGGATGGGGTAGCCCCCCCACCCTTAGGCCTACTGAAGCCTTAAGGAGCAATCATGAGCCTAATTCCACAACTGCCTCCTTAATATATCTGACAGTGGAAGACGGGCGAGAGTGGGCAAGCTGCTTCCTCACCATGTTTCATGAAAACGCAGGAAGGAACGAAGGTTAGGATATCTCCTATTGTGGAGTCTGGAAGAGGCCACCTGAGTGGCATAGGCATCACAAGAAGGTGTCTGTCACCTCCACCCACCCCATGCCCATATCCAACCCTTCAAACCCTCCTAATCATTGTGAGGATGCCCGATCCTTCCTCACTTGAAAAATCCTGGACTTACCGAGATCTGTGCCATTTTCTCATGGAGTTCTGGTGTTAGCCGGGACTGTAGGAGCTTATGGTCAATGACAAGTGGGACCTTCACCCACTAAGAGGTGGAAGCCCCACATTGAGTTTGCATATTATTGCTGTGCTGCAGCTCTTTTTAGAGTTGGTCTGAACTGATTTTTCTAACCGGGGCGAGCAAAGTGCTGCAAAATTTGCATCGTGGATGAGAATGTTAAAATCAAGAATCAAGGCAGAGAAATGTGACTCATGGCATATTAAGACCATGAGCAGCAGAGTTTTGGATAATCTCATGTTTACAGAGCAAAGAATGCAGAAGACCCATCAGGATTACATCGTAACAGTTGAAGCGAAGGATAACAAAAGCATGGATGAGCTGAGATAGGAACGATGTAGGGTGACATTACAGAGGTTGAAGTAGGTGACCTTAGTGGTGGCGTAAATGTGAGCTTGGAGGGCCATCCCAGGGTCAAATGTGACATCAGTTTTATGTACAAACCGTGTTATTGTCAGATTGTTGGCACAGAGAGTTGGAATCAAGGGAGCAGAGTTTGGAGCAAGGTCAGAAAACAATGGCTTCAGTATTCACAATATTTAGTTGCAGGAAATTTCTGTTCAACCAGTATTATGGTTTGGCAGTGGAAGAGGTAAGAGAGGGTGGTGGTACAGCATCAACATTCATGCAAAAACTAATGCAGTACTTTCCAATAATGTGGCCAAAGGTCACCTTGATGATTACAGATATAGGAAGGGGCCAAGGATTGGTTGTTGGGAAACATTACAGTTAACAGGGCAAAGCAGGAACAGAAGCCATTGCGAGTGATTCTCTAACTACAATTAGATATTCTATGAATGAATAAAACAAATTTACAGAGCAATGCCAAGTGCTGTAATATAACACTACAACATAAATGGTAATGACAAATACATCGCATTGCCAAGTAATGTAATACAATGCTTCAGAACACATGGTAATGACAAGTACTGTAATATATTACTGCAATATACAAAGTAATGCCAATTCCTGTAATGTAATGCTGTAATACATATGGTAATGACAAGCATTGTCAGGTAATGCTGTAATTGATATGATAATGACAAGTTCTGTACCATAATATACATATACATAGAAATACAGAAAAGTTGCAGCACAGAAAGAGGCCAACACTGGACCAGACTGGGAAATCAATATTCAAGGGTATTTGTTGCAATGATTGATTTTGAAGTGGAATTAGTTTGGGTGGAAATACGGAATAACAAGGAAAAGAAATCATGGGTGCGAGTCATCTATAGGCCCCTGAAGAGTTGCCTCACTGTAGGATAAAGTATAAATCAGAAATAATGGAGGTTTGTAAGAAAGAACTACAGTTGTCAAGGGTGATTTTAATCTGCATATTGACTGGACAAATCAGATGTGCAAGGGTAACATGGAAGACCAGTTTGTAGAATGCATCAGGGATCATTTCTGAAGAAGGGTCACTGGACCCAAAACATTGACTGTGCTTTCTCTCCACAGATACTGCCAGATCTGATGAGTTTCTCCAGCTATTTCTGTTTCTGCTTCAGGTTTCCAGCAATTACAGTTATTTGTTTTTTGTCTAGTTTCAGACACTCAGGTTGTGACAGTGTTGGTAGAGGCACATTTGTTTCCCTTTTCCATTGATCAGAGAGTCTAGAACTTCGTTTCAAAGCAAGAGGATAGCTATTTAGCAATGAGACGAGGGAAATTTTCTTCACTCAGAGGGTTCTGAGTCTTTGTAATATGCTACCCTAGTGGATGCTCAGTCTTTGAATGTATTCAAGGATGAGATTGATAGATTCCTGGAATTAAGGGATCTGGCAGTAGGGTGGGAAAAGGAAGTTGAGGTAGCAGATCAGTCATGAACTTTCATTGAATGGCAGAGGGGCCATATGACTTATCCCTATTCTTCTTTTTTATTATGTGGAATCAAGGCTCATCCTTCTGCAGCCTTAAGAATTGCTTTGAGCTGTTGGATTGATGGGAAGAACCATTGTGTTTAACATGCTGTTCAGGCAACATTAATAGCAATACACATTCTTAATGGATTAAACATCCCATCTTGCTTGACTGATTAGGATAAGCAAGGCTGATGAACTGATTTGCCTGCTCCTGCTCTTGCTGTTGCTTGTGTTTTTTTCTGAGTGAGCATCAAGTCATATTGGAGGCCTTTGGAGTGATGACCCAATGCATCATTGAAGAGAGGAGCTTAGAGGGGGTTTTCAAATGGTGGGAGGGAACCACAGAAACTAAGTTCAAGTTGGTAGGCATTTAAGGTGGATGGGAGGGTGGGGAAACATTTAAAAGAATCTATGGGACACTTAGGGCAATTTCAAGACTGTCAGATAGGGGGCAAATATGATGACTCCCATCATCTCACTGTTGCTTTGGGGAGACTTACAAGAAGAATCAGAAAGGTTCTAGTTGTTTTACTCATTCATGAGATGTGGGCATCACTGGCTTGGCCAGTTTTTATTGCCCGTCCCTAGTTGATCACGGGTAGTTAAGAGTCAGCCAGATTGCCGTGGTCTGGGGTCACATGTAGGCCAGAGCAGGTTAAGATGTCAAATTTCCCTTCCCCAAAGAACATTAATGAACCAGATTGATTTTTACAGCAATTAACAGTTTTTATATGGTCTCCATTAGGCTAGTTCTTTTTGGAATCCAGATTTTTCTTATAGTGATAAAAGGTACTGCAGATGCTGGAGAATCCGAGATTACAAGTATGGGGCTGGATGAACACAGCAGGTCAAGCAGCATCATAGGAGCAGGAAAACTTGATGTTTCACGCCTAAACCCTTCATGTTTAGGCCCGAAACGTCAAGTTTTCCTGCTCCTATGATGCTGC
>JAHRHZ010000025.1:15341264-15405377 GCA_024137785.1 Ginglymostoma cirratum | reverse complement strand
CCTGATTTCTGATGAAGGGTCTAGGCCCGAAACGTCAAGCTTTCCTGCTCCTCTGATGCTGCTTGGCCTGCTGTGTTCATCCAGCCCCACACCTTGTTATCTCGGCTTCCTGACATTTAGCTCCTTACCTCTTACGTGGGGAACATCCTGACTCTGACTAGCGCAAGTGGGTGGCTAATTGTGCCCAAGCCCCTAAACTGGTATCAGATGCTTGCCCTTGACATAGTGCACTCGGCACCCCCCGAGCGAAGGTTATCCCCCTTAAATTGACTGAAGCCTGCTGATAACCTTAACAAGCCTCCTGGCTTTATGTCTGCACTAAATAGCAAGGCAAGACAGAAGTACAGTGACCATAGCATACTGTGACTGTGCTGAGGTGGCAAACTACAAAAAAGGCAAGACAATGCAAAGTAGGGATACAATAAGCATTGAGGCAGGCTCAATGTAGATGTGAGCTCTCTCGGCTGCTGCAGCCCAAGGTGCAGCGTTGCAGGGTGGAAGCATCCTGTAGGTAGATTGGAGATGTGCAATGAAGATACTTAGAAGCTGGCACATATCAGATGCCAATGTCCCTGAATATGGAATGCATGTGGTTGGTGCCCATGGGACATGCCCTAAGATGTTGTTGCCCATTGTACAACATCGAGGCCCTTTGGAGCAAAGAGCAAGTCAAATTCACCAGGTATTCACCTGGATTTCCATGTTGAGTTTTCTCAATGTCTGGCTTGTTTATTGAGTTTGATCAAATAGAAAGATTATTATTAATGAGGTGAGTCAGGCCATCAACGAGCTGTTTCACTCCCCTTAATTGGAGTTCACTGCTGCCTAGTAAGAAACTTGCCGTGGCCATTTGTGAAAAACTAAACATTGGACCAAGATGCTCCTGATGTTGTGATCGACGGGTTCCTCATCTTGTCATAGTCCATGTCGCTCAGATTCTACCCATTGTGTCTCTTCTGTTCTCAGAATGCCCCAAAGTATTTCACAACCAGTGAAGCTGTTTTTTATAATGTAAGTAAGCACTTTTGTAATGTAAGTAGCAAGGCACACACCAAGCTCCCACAGAAAGCAATGCGACAGTAATCAGGTAATCTGTTGTAGATGTTGGTTGAGGGATAAATATCAGTCCAGGACTCTGGGTTGAACTCCCTGGCTCCTTTTAAAATGCTGTAATGTCTTGGAATATTTTATTTGCATTCAAGAGGGTGTACAAAGCTCTTAGTTTAACATCTGATCTGAATGCCAGGACCTCAGTGAGGGCAGCACTCCCTTAGTAAGACCACTGCGTATGAAAGCCGAGACTTGTTGCTCAAGCTTCTGGTGTGGAACTTGAATCTACAACATTTGGTTCAGAAGCAAAGGTGAAGCTCACGAAACAACAGCTGCCGCCCTACTGACCGCCGTCTGAGAACAGTACAAAAGTGTACATCCCTGGCAGAGTTCCCAGAAGGTTCCAGGCAAAAACCTATACTCCATACTGCTGTGTAGAGTCAAAAGCTGACACTTGTGTACCACCTCCTTGTCAGTCAATGGGGTATGCATAATGTGTATAATATTATGTGGTTTTGGAGCCGTAGGGACCTCACTGAAACGATGGAAGAAGCCAGAGACCCTCGAACCCCCAATTATGCCTTGTCCTATGGAATCTTCTGCATGGTAATAAAGATGGTTCCCTCCTGGTTTTCAGGGAACTCTTTGGACATTTATTAGCACAAACGCTAACTTGATTGAGTCTCACGTTATGAATGAGTACCGGCCTTCTGTTGGATGTCTGGTGTCGGCTTTGGTTCAATGCTTTCACTGTCATTGCTGAGACAGTACAATGTGGGTTTGTAGTCCTACTCCAGTGGCTTCAGTGCACACTCTGGGCTGGCATTCCCAGTGCCGCATTGCTGGAAGTGCTATCTTACACCGATGCCCCATCTGACCTTTCAGGTGAAGATAAAAGATCCTGTGGCCACTATTGTGAAGAAGAGTCGGGGAGTTCTTCCCGCTGCCTTGAATAATATCGATCTCTCATCCCTTATCTGAAAGATGAGTTGTTGCTGTTATAGCGGGGGCGGGGATAAGTTGTGTGTGTGAGAGAGAAAGAGAGAGAGAGGTGGCGGGTGGGTGGGTGTTACCGTCCCTTTAAGAGCTGCCATCCTTGCAGATATGTGACTTGGAGGCTTTAATCAACTCTATAATTACAGCCGGCCTTGCAGTATAGTAATTACTGGTATTGTCCGAGGCCAGCTGTTGCTTTCAGTAAAGCTGTTTTAACTGTGTTATTCTGGAGCTGCTTGTTACTCCACGATCCAGGTGCACTAATAGCAGACTAAATCTGGCCTGCATGCTTTCTGAGAGATTTCATTACCATTTAATTTGAGTCTTGATTGAACGTGGGCGAGAAATAGTAAGCCTCAGCAATAACGACCCTGAGAGCAGTGGGGTGTGGATCAGAGGGAGATTTCCATTCCTTTATTAGCTCTCCCAACATAGAAAAATAGAAACATAGAAACTAGGTGCAGGAGTAGGCCATTTGGCCCTTCGAGCCTGCACCACCATTCAATTTGATCATGTAGTTTCAGGACCCCACTCCTGTTTTCTCTCAATACCCCATGATCCCTTTAGCCCCAGGGGCCATGTCCAACTCCCCTCTTTAATGTATCTAATGAACTGGCCCCAATAGCTTTCTGTGGTAGAGAATTCCACCGGTTCACACCTCTCTGAGTGAAGAAATTCTTCCTCATCTCATTCCTGAATGGCTTACCCCTTACTCTTGGACCATGACCCCTAGTACTGGACATCCCCAACATTGGGATTATTCTTCCTGCATCTAACCTGTCTGGTCCCATCAGGATTTTATATGTTTCTATGAGCTCTACAAAACATTCTTCTAAATTCCAGTGAATACAAGCCTAGTCGGTTCAATCTTTCTTCATTTGTCAGTTCTGCCATCCAGGGAATCAATCTGGTGAACCTTCACTGGACTCCCTCAATAGCAAGAATGTCCTTCTTCAGACTATTAGACCAAAATTGCACACAATACTCAAGGTGTGGCCTCACCAAGGCCCAGTTTAACTGCAGCAAGACATCCCTACTCCTATTCTCAATTCCTCTCGCTATGACACCCAGCATACCATTAACTTTCCTCACTGCCTGCTGCACCTGATGCCAACCTTCAGCAACTGTTCCAGCATGACACCCAGGTCTCGTTGCACCTCACCTTCTCCTAAACTGCCACCATTCAGATAATAATCTGCCTTCCTGTTTTTGCCATCAAAGGGGATATCCTCACCTTTAACCACATTATATTGCATTTGCCAAGTATTTGGCCATTCAGCCGGCCTGTCCAAATCACCCTTCAGCCTGTTAGAATCCTCCCCACAGCACACACTGCCACTGAGCTTAGTGTTGCCTGCAAATTTGGACATTGTGTATTCAGTTCCTTTGTCCAGATAGTTAAAGTTAATTGTGAACAGCTGGGGTCCCAGCACTGTACCCTGCAGTATCCCACTCATCACTGCCTGCCACTCTGAAAAGGAGCCTTTTGTTCCAACCCTCTGCTTCCTGTCTGCCAACCAGTTCTCTATCCACATCAATGCATTACCTCTGATACAATGAGCTTTAATTGTGCTTACTAATCTCTCGTGTGTGACCTTGTCAAAAGCCTTTTTGAAGTCCAGATACACAACATCTACTGATTCACCCTTGACCACTCTACTGGTCACATCCTCAAAAAATCCCAGAAAATTTGTCAAGCATGGTTTTTCTGTAGTGAATCCATGCTGACTTGGACCAAGCCTGTCACTGCTTCCTAAATGCTCAGTTATTACATCCAATGCTCCCCATAAAACATGCCAGACCTAGGAATAGCTGTCGTGGATCCTATCTCATATTCATCATTAAGGCCACCTACGTCTGTCTCTGTAATATTGCACACAGCCAGTCTCAGCTCTGCTGCTGTTACATTGGGGCTTGGCTAGTAGCCTCCTACCTTCCATATAGTGTAAACCTGAGCTCACTCGCACCCTCTTCTGATTGTATCCATTGCACTGCTCATCACCCTTTGTGCTCACTGACCTATATTGATGTCCAGTTTAGCAACACCTTGCTTTTAAGTTTCTCCTTATGTTCAAATCCTCCCATAATCTCTCCATCCCTCCCTATGTAACTTATCATCAGCCTACAGGCCTCCAAGATCTTTGTACACTTTGAGTTCTGGCCCCTCGTTCATCCCTGATTTTAATCACTCCGCCATTAGCAGCTGCCTGGTCAAGGCTCTGAAAATCTGCCCCTGAATCTTTCTGTCTCGCACCCACCCTCCTCTCCTTTAAGATGCTGCTTAAAACCTACTCCTTGACTAATGAGCCTTTGTTCTAGTAGTGCTTTCTGTGGTTTGGTGTCAAACTTTGTTTGATGATCACTCTTATGTAACAGTTTGGGGCATTTTGCTATCTTAAAAAGCACAAGATAAATGCAAGAGTTTGTCATTGTGAGTTACTGGAAAGCAGAAATCCCCTAGAACCTTTGGGTGAGTTAATGTAGAGTTCTGGGACAATATCAGGTTAGAGCCCAATTCTACATAGGTCGTGGCTCTGTGCCCAGTACTGCTCCCTGCTGGGCCAGTGGAAGAGCATATCACAGTGGCCACATTAGCCCTGTTATCAGGGCTCTTGTGGTGAAGTGGTAGTCCCAAGCTCTAAGCCAGGAGACCTGGGGTCAAGTATACCACCTGCTTCAGTGGTGTGAAATATCATCTCTGAATAGGTTGACTGAAAAATGATCTCCCATGCGCTGTACTAAGTTCAGGTTTAACATGTTCCTGCATTGAGTGATCAGTTACCTCTGGTAGGCTGTGCATGGACTAGATTTTAACACAGGTTTCAGGACTTCAGTAACAGGTCTAACTGGCATTCTTGAACACTCAGTTTGGTAGCAGAACAGTTCAGGAGCTTTGCTGGAGGCAGCCCCGAACTGGCTGCCTCTGGGTTCACTGTCCAATTAGAGGCAGCGATGAACTCTTGATGCTACTGGTTCAAGTACAGGACCAACAGCGATTACCCCTCAGCAGTTAAGTAAAAACAATCAGATAATGTATTTTGTTATTTGTTTATGAGATGTGGGAGTCACTGGCCAGAGCAGCATTTATTCCCCATCCCTATTGTTCTTGAGAAGACGGTAATGAGCTGCCTTCTTAAACTGCTGCACTCCTCAGGGTGTAGGGACAGCCACACTGCCGTTAGGAAGGGAGCTTCAAAATTTTGACACAGTAATAGAGAAGGAACAGAGAAACAGTTCGAAGTCAGGATGGTGTGGAGAGGCAGTTGCGGGCGCAGTGTTCCCCTGTATCTGCTGCCCTTGTCCTTCCAGGTGATAAAGTTCATGGGTTTAGAAGGTGCTGTTGAAAGAATCTTGGTGAGTTGCTGAAGTGTATCTTATGGATGGTACGGACTGCTACCACTCTGCATCACTGGAAAAGGAGAGGATGTTCGAGGTGATAGAGGGAATGCCAATCAAACAGGTTGTTTTGTGCTAGATGGTGTTGAGTTTCTTGAGTTTTGCTGGATCTGCACCCATCTTGGTGAGTTGGTGTTTTCCATCACACTTCTCTAAATTGCACCTTGTATGTGGTGCTGAGGTCTCTGGGGAGTCAGGAGGTGAGTTACTTGCTGCAGAATTCCCAGCTTGCTCTTGTGGCTACAGCATTTACATGAATAGCCCAGTTGAGTTCTTGGTCAACAGTAACCAACGGATGTTGGTAGTGGAGGATTCAGTGATGGTAATGCAGTTCAACATCGAAGGGAGCTCGTTATGAACAAACAAGTTAGGACAAGAATAGGCAACTTTTCCCTGTGACGCTGCACCACGATTCAATAACATTATGGTTCCTCTGATTACTACACATTTCTGCTTACCCCCGATACATTTTACCCACTTGCTTTATCAAGAATCTACTTACCCCTGTGCTAAAAATGTTTGCGGACTCTGCTGCTACCATCTTTTGAGAAAGAGAGTTCAAAAACGTATGACCCTTTGTCAGAAAAAGAAAACCTCCTTATCTCCATCTTAAATAGACCGCACTTCATTTTTAAATAGTGAATCCTGGTTCTAGATTCTCCCACAAGAAGAAACAACCTTTTCACATTTGCCATATCAAGACAGCACAACATCTTATAGATTTCAATCAAGTCACTTATTAGTCTTCTGAACTCCTGTGGATATAAGCCTGACTTGTCCAACATTTTCTCATAAGACAACCTGCCTATTCCAGGTATTAGTTTAGTAAATGTGCACTGAACTGTTTCCAACACATTTAGATACTTCCTTAAATAAGACCAATATAATATACAGTGTTCCAGATGTGATCTGATCAATGCTTCATATGCCTGAAACAAGATGTCCCTACATTTGTATTCAACCCCCTCACAATAAAGGATAATATTTGTTTGGCTTTCCTAATTACTTGATGCACAGAGCTAGAGGCTGGCTTGCTCAAAGATGAAGCTACGAGCAGTAAAAGCAAGCCTACAGCTCGAAGGAATTTCCCTCTGATCGGCAGGGTCCTTTGCCTTAAACCATATTGCCCTTCTCTGGATGTGGACTTCAATGTCCATCACCAAAGATAGCTCAGTAGCATCATGACTGACCAAACTGGTCGAGATCTAAAGAACAGACTTGCTCGACGGAGTCTGCAGAAGCTGATGAGGAAACCAAAAGAGGGAAATATCTATTTAATCTCATCCTCAGCAATATAACTGTCACACATCGATACATGACATTATTGGTAGGAGTGACCACCAAACAGTCCTTGTGGAGACAATGTCTTCACAATGGGGATACCTTACATTGTGCTGTCTGGCACTACCACTGCACTAAATGAGATAGACATTGAACATAGCTAGCTGGGCATGCAAGAGACTCAGTGGAAAATCATCACCAGAGTTGTAGTCGACCACAGTCTATAACCTCATAATCAAGCATTAATCAAGCCATTTCTGAAGAAGGGTCCAGACCTGAAATGTCAGCTTTCCTGCTCCTCTGATGCTGCTTGGCCTGCTGTGTTCATCCAGCTCTACACCTTGTTGTCTCAGGTTCTCCAGCATCAGCAGTTCCTACTATCTCTCTCCAATCAAGCATTATCTCCCATTTTGCCATTCTACCATCAAGTCAGGAGATCAGCCTTGGTCTACAGAGAGTTGCAGGATGGCTTGCCAAAAGCAGCAACAAAAAGTGAGGTGTCAATCTAATGAAGCTATAGAACAAGATTACTTGTGTGTCAAACAGTAGAAGCAGCTTGCAAAAAGTAGGGTTAAGTATTCCCACAACCAACGGATCAAATCTAAGTCCTGCAGTCCTGCCACATCCAGTCATGAACGGTGGAGGACAATTAAACAACTAATTGGAGGAGGAGGGGTCTCCACAAATATCCTCATCCTCAATGATGGGGATCCATCAAATCAGGGTTTAAGTGACAAAGCTGAAACATTTATCTTTGTGAGGAGTGCCACATTGCTGATCCCTCTTAGCCTCTTCTTGAGGTCCCCAGCATCACAGATGCCAGTCTTCAACCAGTTTGATTCACTCCCTGTAATATTAAGAATTGGCTGAAGACACTAGCTAAAGCAAAGATAAACAAATTCCTAGCAATGTTACTGAAGGCTTGTGCTGCAGAAGTAGACATACCCTTAGCCAAGCTGTTCCTGTACAACCATAACATTGGCATCAACCCAACAATGCAGAAAATTGCCTAAGTTTGTTCTGTCCACAAAAAGCTTGGAAAGTTCAACCTGACCAATTACTGTCCTAGCACTCTACTTACAATCATCAAACTGATGGAAGTGGTCATTGACAGCACTATCAAGTACCACTTTGCTGAGCAATGTACTGCTGACTGATGCTCAGTTTAAGTTCTTCCAGGTCCACCCAACTCCTAAACTCATTACAGCCTGGATCCAACTATGGACAGAGAGGAGGCGAGAGGAACTACCCTAGACATTCAGAGAACTTTTGACCATGTATGGCATCAGAGAAACCTTGCAAAACTAGAATCCATTAGGCAACAATTACATAATGCATAGGAGAAGAAATACACCTTTCAGCCTGTTGAGTCTGCTTCACCCTACAGAGAAAAGTAACTTTTCTATCTCATTGTTACTATATCATGTATTATTTCATCAGCTTCGTTGTGCTTCTGAGTTTATTGATAGTTGCAGGACTTTGATTATTGGAACTCTGTACAGTGAAAGGCTTTTGATTCAGTGGAATTCTGTACAGTCAGACTGAATACATTGAAGTTCTGTGTAATGGGATTGAATGGGAAGGGATTTGATACATTGTTATTCAGCATGCAGGAGTGAAACGAGAAATTATTCAGATGTAAAGTTTTTGACTTAAAATATTAAGTTTACGCCTCTCTACAGATGCTGCTGTATTTGTTGACTATTGTTCAAAATGAGAGGGGATTGGTCAGTTGAGATTTTTAGAGCGGGATTTGGGCAAGTTTGTTCTCCAGAGAAATGCTCAGTTTGAGCCTGAGATCTGTTAGTAAGGAATCTATTTGAGTTTTGAACTTGTTAAACTCACAGAAGTTGGTGCTTGCTAGCCTCTCATCATTGTTTGGAGCTGTGGTTATTTTCAATATTTCGCAATTGCTTTTACTGTCGGATGTTAAATGGCAGTTGCCCTCTCTGAAAGATGACAGTGATCTCGCATGAGCAACTCTGTTACTTTGCAGGGTTGAGCGTACCTGGAGGCTCCAAGTCATGAGGGTTGCTGCTGGATGTAGATGGTACAATTGTAAAACCACTGAGTCCAGTAATAACACCTATACATAATTAACTCTGGAAGATTGATGCACTTTGCCCTTTGCTCTTTCCTCTGGTGACTTTGAAGATTTTCCAGAAACTGGAGCACAAAATCTAGGCAGACACTTAAGTGCAGTGCCAAGTCACTGCTGCACTCAGAGGTGCTGTCTTTTAGATGAGACATTCGATGGAGACTCTCTGTGCTCTCTCGGGTGGATGTAAATGATCCCACAGCATTATGTTGAAGAAGAGTGGAGAAGTTTTCCCTCAACCAAAAACACACGATCTGATCATAAATTGTAAATCTATCTATAGCTGTTGCTGTGTGTAAATTGGCTGCCGCGCTTCTTACATCATAACAGAGCACCTCATTGGCTGTGAAGCACGTTAGGACTTTCTGAGATTGAGGGAGGTACTGAGTAAATACAAATACTCATGTAACCACTTTCTCCTTTTCTACTTTCTGATAAATCACAGGAACTGAATAACTCAATCTATGCAAAGGTGCTGGAGTCTTAATTTCCTGTCTCCCATGGCATTGCGAGACAAGATGTGGAGGTGCCGGTGTTGGAGTGGGGTGGACAAAGCTAGAAGTCACATGAGACCAAGTGTATTTGAAATCACAAGCTTTTGGAGTGCTGCTCTTTTCAACTGATGAAGGGGCTAAGCTCCAAAAGCTTGCGATTTCAAATAAACCTGTTGGACTATAACATGGTCTCGTGTGACTTCTAACATTGTGAGACAACATTGGCATAACGTCAACTCAGTGGGAAATGGCAGATGGATCTAAATAACCACTGATTGTGGGACTAGAAGAGAAGAGTCCATTCCATTATAGGCTGTGGGTACATGGGGAGTACCAGTTCCCACTGAATCCCTGCCAGTACAGCCTCCCTCCACCTCAGCCCCAGCTAAGATCAGCACAGATCAGGAATTGAACCTGTGACCTCTGTCACAATCAAACCCTCTCCAATCATTTCACAGATGCTGAGGAAACTGTGGTAAACTATTTCATATGCGAACACAATTATTGGATAATGAACCTAATTTTTCCTTCTCTGTCCTTTTATCTGTATCTATCCCTCTACTTCTATCTTAATTCCTGTCTGTCTTTGTTTACTTCTCTGCCCCTCTCGCTTCAATCCTTCCTCTTCTTTTCCCTGCTCTCACTCTTTCCACTTTTCTCTCTTCTCTATATCTCATCACATACCTTCCCCACCGCCTATTCCTTTCATCACTCCTCACTTTCTCTTTTCCCTTTCTTGCTATTTCCTGCTCCTCCTCCTCTCTTGTTTCACTGTTCCCTCTTTTTCTCTCTTTCTCCTATATTTCTCTTTTCTCCCTCTCTGTTCACTCTCCCTTGCCTTGCCTCCATCTCTTTCACATTTGGCCTGCAAATCTCTTCATCTGGCGCAAAATACATCCAGCAACTCCTGTTAGGTGGTTGCTTCCCCTCTTTCTGACATCCTCTCCCCCTCTGCCTGTGTCCCTCAATCACTCCCTCTTCTCACTCTCCTCCTTCAGCCCCTCTCCTTGTTCTGTCCCTAACTCCTCACACTCTCCCCTTCTGTTCTTCACCTGTCTGCTCCTTCTCAACCTCCGTCTCTGTCTGTATTTCTCTCTTCTTCAACTTTCTCATCGCCACATCCCTCTCCTTCCAAACATATGCCACGACACCCTCTCCAGACTCTACCGCCCCATCATAGCCTCCACCTCCAAATCCACAGTAGCTGCTTTATGTTCAGTTCTGGTCACCCCATTATAGGAAGGATATTATTAAGCTGGAGCGTGTTTGGAAAAGATTTACCAGGATGCTGCCGGGGGACTGGAGGGTTTGAGTTATATTGAGAGGCTGGATAGGCTGAGACAAAATTTACTAGAGCATTGGAGGTTGAGGGGTGACCTTATAGAGGTTTATAAAATTATGAGGGGCTTTGATGAGGTGAATGACAGGTGTCTTTTTCCTAGGGTGGAGGATTTCAAGACTATGGGGCACATTTTTAAGTTGAGAGGAGAAAGATATAAAAACAGACATGAAGGGCAACTTTTTTGTACACAAAAATGGTTTGTGTGTGGAATGAACTTCCAGACGAAGTGATGGATGCGAGTACAGTTGCAATGTTCAAAAGACATTTTGGTAAGTATGAGTAAGAAATGTTTGGAGGGATATGGGCCGAGCGCAGGCAGGTGGAATGAGTTTAGTTTGGGAATATGGCCAGCACGGACTGGTTGGACGGAAGTGTCTGTTTCCATCGTGTCTGACTGTATGTTGCTGGAGAGCTCACTATTATGATCCAATACAGAGAGAGGAGTCTGGGAGTACAGTGATATGGAAGGGAGGGAGTAGGGCTTGGTTGGTGGTGGGGTGGAGTCAATAAAGTGGGATCACCTGGAATCAGAGACTGCATTAAGGCACCTGGGGTCTGGTGTAACTATATTACCTGATGGATAGGGTTGGGAGGGGGAGAGTGGGGCAGGATTTCAGCACCTCTGGGATACAAAAGGACACCAATTGGTGGCAACAATTGCTGCAGGCGCTTACTGCTAGTTAATTTCTATTGTTGATTAATGACAGGAAACCACAGTGAGGGAACCCTGGGCCGAGAATAGTGTGAGCAGTTTTAGCAGCAGGCAGCTTGGTCTTTGCTTGACTGGAGTCACTGCATTCAGCAATCACTGCCATCAGCCCCGCAATGAGATTTAATTAGAACAAATTGCTTTTTTTTATTTCTTTTCCCTTCGCTGCTTTCTTCCAAGAGGGCAGTAATTACATCAAAATGTGTCTGACATCAGGACTGGCCTTTGAATAGGGAAGCTCTGCTTTAAAACCTCAACAGCTTAACTCCCTGTCCTCCCGTTCCAATTTCACCACCTTTCTGCCATCTCGAGACCTTTTTGAGGATAATCAGAGGGTCACTGACTCAGTGACTGGGGTGGGGAGGGAGGGGGAGATCTTCCGATTCACTGTCAGTGTTTTATGTGCAGGGGCTTCTCTGAAGACAGTGTGAGAGAATGAAAGCTCCATGTATGTCAGGATGTGGAGATCACTTCTGCTTCTTACCAGCTCCATCTTGACTCCAGATGGGAATATCTGGGAATCAGGAGAAAGTTAGGAGCGGGACACAGTTAAAACATCTCTTACAAACAGAACCGAACCCTGTGCACCTATCTCTCCTCTTCTCCTTGACCTACATTGGCTTCCACTCTGGCAGTGACACATTTTAAAATTCCCATCCCCTTGTGGCTTCTCCCTCTTCCTATCCCTGTCATCTCTTCCAGGCCTACAAACTTCTAAGATTTCTGACCTCTTGCATATCCCACAATTGCCTTCACTCCACCAATCTTTCCTTAGTTGCCTCATTCTAAAACTCTGGAAATTTATCCCTGAAAGTCTCCTTCTCCCTTCCCTCCTTTATAACCTACCTCTTTGACCAAGTTTTTGGTTGCCTCTCCTACTGTAGCCCAATGACAGATAATGTTCCTGTGAAATGCCTGGGAACGTTTTAGCAATGTTAAAGGTGTTATATAAATGTAAGATGCTGTTATTCACACAGTGTCTGTCTTTGCAATCAGGGAAGGCATCACCATGTTAAATTCATCATGTCCGCTCCCAGCATTTTGAGAAATGGGCTGGCAATTGTTCTATGAGGTGACCTTGTGCCAAGGAGTCTGAGAAGGAATATGAAAAGTCAAAATATTTTGGTTAGTGATTTGACAGACATCAATAAGAGGTGGATAATGGAATAAGCAGAGAGAAGGCCTTGTGTGAACAGATTGCATGACTTAAAAGTCGAAAGCATAAAAGCATAAGTGCAAGCAACAGAAAAACACAGGCACATTCAAACAAGCAGGGTTACGCAGTCAGAGATGAACACAAAAGCAAGCAGGGTCACAAACAGACAAAACAACAAATGGACACAGAAACACAAAAAATCCAGAGAGAAACAAACACAGAGAGAATGAGAGACGCAGACAGATTCACACACATACAGACACCCACACTGACAAAGAAACATAGAGGAGCACAGAGAGTCAGCCATGCTCAGAGGGGCATATAGATGCACAACAAGCACTGGGACACACAGATGCACATGGGGAAAGAACTGCCTTTGAGGAGTGGAGCCTTGTACTAATTGTCTGCAGTGATGTGAACGTGAAGATGTGTTTGGGCACCCACGGGTATCACTACACACTGCTTGTTCTAGCAGATCCTCTGAGCGTCTTGCGGGGGAGATTGGCTGATGACTGAGAGCTTGTCTTATCAGTGGGCATTGTCGCAGCTATAAGTACAATGTTGATGAGATAGGTTTAACCACTTTTAAACTGAGGGATATTACCAGAATAGATCCATGAGCTACTGATGTAGTTTAAGAAACATTCCTGTGTAGTTTTTTCACATCCTGGAGCTATGTGATGAGGCCAGGGTTCCTGTGGTTTCTTGTGTTATTGGTGATCCCAAATTGTCAGCACTGGCAGGCTATTCAACCATGAGGGTCATTTAAAAACTCTAAAAGCCTTCATTTCTAGTCCAGTGCAGTTCTGAAAAAGTGCTGCAATCTTTCAGATGATACCTTTCAGAGGAAATGTTAAACCCCTGACCCTCAGATATTTGCAAAAGATCCAATGGCAACATTTCGGAGAAGGTCAGGGGTGTTCTCTCTGGTGGTCCGGCTGATGTTTATTCTTCAATTAACATCACAAATTATCTGCCTATAATCACATTGCTGTTTGTGAGAGCTTGCTATATGAAAATTGACTGCCACACATTGGAAAAGCTGTAAATTGCTTAGGGATGACAAGAATGGGCAGGATGCTATGTAAAAGCAAGCATTTTTCTTTTCCCTTTTGACATTGGGATTAAAGAACTGTAAAGAATTGTTTTAGAAATTCATTCATGGGATGTGGACATCACTATCTAGACCAGTATTTATAGCCCATCCTGAAATGCCCAGAGGACTTTTAAGAGTCAACTGCATTGCTATGGACCTAGAGTCACATATTGGTCAGAACTCATAAAGGATTAATTCCCTGAAGGACATTAGTGAACCAGGTGGGTTTTTGTGACAATCAACGATGGTTACATGGTTATCATTAAGTGAGTTTTTTAACTCCAGATTTTTTATTGAACTCAAATTTCACCATCTGCCTTGGTGAGATTTATACCACGTCCAAGGGCATTAACCTGGGGTTGTGGAGTAGTAATCCAGTGACATTACCATTACGGCACCACTTCCCCACAATTGTAATCTGCCTTCTTTACCTGCTGTGGCTTATATGTGACTCCAGGCCCATGGCAATGTGGCTGATTCTTAACTGCCCTCTGAAATAGCCGAGCAAACTACTCAATTCAAGGGACAATAAGGGATGGGCAACAAATACCTGCCCTGTCTATAGCACCCATATCCCATGAGAGAATAAAACACATAACCTTTAATATTTGTTATTTCAAGGTGCTTCACAAGGCTGATTGCCAAACAGAATTGAACACTGAGACATGTAAGGAGATACTCAGACAAATACCCAAAAACCTGGTCAAAGAAATAGCTTTTAAGGTGGGCAATCACAGAGAATGGAGCAAATAGAGAGGGTGAAAGATTTAGGGAGGGAAATCCAGAGCCTGAGGCCTAGACAGCCCCAAGGAATGGCCACCAGTAATGGAGTGACGGAAACTGAGGGTATGCAAGGGATCAGAATTGGAGGGATACTGTGATCATATGCTAATCATAGAATCCCTACAGTGTGGAAACAGGCCCTTCAGCTCAACAAGTCCACACTGACCTACAGAGCAACCCACCAGGCCCTTCCCCCTAATCTACATGTTCCTGAACACTACAGGCAATTTAGCATGGCCACTTTACCTAGTCTGCACATCTTTGGATGTGGGAGGAAACCTGAGCACCTGGAGGAAACCCACGCAGACATGGGGAAAATGTGCAAACTCCACACAGACAGTTGCCTGAGGGTGAAATCAAACCCAGGTCCCTGGCGCTGTGAGGCAGCAGTGCTAACCACTGAGCCACCATGTGGTCTTGGAGAGTTACACAGTGAGGGAGACAGGAGGCCAGGAAAGGACTGAGAAAACAAGGCTGAGGGATATAGATTTGAGGCATTGCTGAGATGGAAAGCCAGTGAGTGCAGGGGCAATTGATGAATGGGGCTTGGTGAGAGACAGGATGTGGGAGGCAGTTAATGGGATGAATTCAGAATTACAGAGGCTTGAAGGTGGAAGGTAGGCGAGGGCAGCAATGGAATTGTCTTTCAACTGCAGCAGGGGTTGTACATCATGCAGCCGAACCATTCACATCTGTTTTACATTCCCAACTTTGAAGGTACAATTATGTTTTATACACCAGCAGGATATTCCACCATGAGTTGCATCACTCTCAAGTCCAATCCTAAGCCCCTTCAAACATCTACAGAGGGAGATATCATTAAATTAGATTAAAGAAAAGGTTTATGAGGATGTTGCCAGTAATGGAAGGTTTGAGAGTATAAAAATATGCTGGGGCTTCTTTTACTGGAGTGCAGGAGTTGAGGGGTGACCTTATAGAAAATGATAAAATCATGAGGTGAATAGCAAAGGTTTTTTTCCTAAGGTGGGGGAGTTCAAACCTAGAAGGCATGTTTTAAGGTGAGAGGCGAAAGATTTAGAAAGGTATGAGGGGAACCGTCTCTCACACAAAGACTGGTTCGTGAGTGGAATGAACTGCCAGGGGAAGTGGTGGATGAAGGTACAATTACAACATCTAAAAGACGTTTGGATAAGTACATGAAGAGGAAAGGTTTGGAGGGATATGGGCAAAATGCAGGCAGGTGGGACTATTTTAGTTTGGGAACATGGTTAGTGTGGAGTTGTTGGACTGAAGGATCTGTTTCCATGCCTTATGACTCTATGACTCTAAGTAACATATAAACTGGAGAGTAATTGGGAAAAGCTACTTCCAACATCCATCCCTCCCCCATACATATTCCCATCTGTTTTCTCAATCCTGTTTGTTACTGCACGCAAGCTGCAGCCCTGTCTTCCTAGATTAATGTTCCCACCAGGTCAATGTGCAGGGAATGGAGCCCACAGTCCAATTAAGTAGGGTGGAAGGACACGTTCAGTTTATTCCAGTAAGTTCATTGTGCATGATGTTTTTATTCCCTCTTTATTCAGTCTAGAGATGTGAGTGTCACCAGAATTATTATTATAGAATAATGATACTCGAGTAACTTACAAGGGCCACTTCACAGGATAGTTAACCATTTAGCTGTGGATCTGGAGTCAGGGCAGACTTTGTAAGGACAGCAGATATCCTCCCAGTTTATTGAACCAGATGGCTTTTTACAACAATCTAGTAGCTTCATGATCAATATTATGAATGAAACTGGCATTTTTAGTTTTATTGACGTAATGAGTTTAAATTCTACCAGCTCCTGTGGTGGGGTTTGAACTTGTTTCCATTGAGTATGAGTCCAGACCCTTACATTACTCAGCTAGTGACTCAGCTGCTCTAGCAATTGTAATGAGGTCAGCCAGATGGACCTCATAGAATATAAATTCCCTGATTGGGTTGTTAATCTCATCCAATCAGGGAGCCCTGGCTGACAGATATAAACAGGAGTATCAGAGGTTCTGCTCAGTGTGAGTGCTGGTCCTGAGGAAGCTGGACCAGTGACAAGTCCTATTGGCCTTTGTGGAGTTATTTCAGCTACCATTTCCCTGCCCCTGACCCCACCATTTAGGCTACACGTGTGTTTGTTTCATATCTCTTCTTCCTGTCAGGTGCTGTCAATAATTAGATCTGCAACTGGGCATGCTGCAATGCATACACACTCTGTCTGGTCAAAACCACTGTCTCCCTTCTGCTTTGCACTGAGTTGATTTTTGTAAATGTAGATATGTGGAAAAGTGTCAAATGTGGGCAAATAAAGTACCTGGCGGATGAAGTGAACAGTTATTTTTCATTGGTCTTTGTGCAGAGGTAATAAGTAACATTCTGATACAGCTGAAACTCAGAAAGTGGAAGGGAGGAAGAAACTCAAGTAAATTACAATCACCAGGGAGATAATACTGAGCAAATCGTCAGAGCTGAGGCCTGACAAGGGCAAAGGTTCTGATGGACTTCGACCTTGGGTCTTACAAGAAGTGGCAGTTGAGAGATTTGATGCGTTGATTATAATTTTATAAAAATCCCTTGATTCAGGGAAGGTTCCATTAGTGTGGAAAATAGTGATTGTAACTCTTTTACACAAAAAGAGAGACAGACTAACAGAAAGCTAAAAACTACAGGCCACTTAGCCTAACATCTGTCATAGGGAGCATATGAGAAGCTGTTAGTAAAGAAGTCACAGCAAGACTCTGAGAAAAGCTTAAGAGAATCTGGCAAGTCAACATGGTTTTGTGAAAGGGAACCCATGTTTAAGTAATTTATTGAAGCTCATTGCATGATATGTTGTAGGTTAAGGGAACCAGTAAATGTACTGTGCTTAAATTCGTAGGAGACATTGGATAAGGTGCCACATCAAAGATAATTGCAGAAAATAAGCGCTTGTGACGTAGGGGGTAACATATTGGATAGAAGAATGGCTGGATAATGGGAAGCAGAGAGTGAGCAAAAATGTGTCATTTTCTGTTTGGCAAGATGCAATGAGTGATGTGCCGTAGAGATCATCATTTTACAATTTATATAAATGACTTAGACAGAGTATGACTGCTAAATTTACTGTTGACACAAAGATCAGTAAGTTGCGAAGAAGACATAAAAAGGCTACAAAGGTGTTTAGATAGATTAAGTGAGTGGGCAAAGATCTAGCAAATGGGGTATAAAATGTGAAAATGTTTAATTGTCTATTTTAGCAGGAAGAATGAAAAATAATTGTACAATCTAAATGGTGAGAGATTGCAGAATCTTTGAATGTGGGGAAGCTGTTGTGCTGTAGCTCCCCAACTATTCTGGCTGACCAGGAGACTCTCCCGCTCTTAATGGCTACCATTGGTGTATTACAGTGATTTACCGATCAATAATCTATGAATAATTGTTTGGCCATGTTATGGCACACTATCTATAAAGGCTTGATTTGGGACTTGAACCTGAGCTTCTGGCCCTGAGGTAGGGATGCTATAGTACACTCCTGCACCTATTTTCCATTATCTATGTGCCACAAGATGTTTGTTAAGGTGACAGAAAGTATATGTTCATCCAGCCCCATGCTTGTTACCCCTATATTGCAGTTGGTGTTGTTTATGTAGATTTTCAAAAGGCAGTCAATAAAGGATCAAATTTCTGGCTTGATATCAAGATTAAAGCCTATTGGATCAAAAGGGCAACAGCACAGATACAAAATTGGCCACGAGATAGAAAACACGAGAGTCATGATCAATGGCTGTTTTCAGACTGGAGAGAGATATTCAATGATGTTCCCCATAGTCCAGGATGAGGGTCACTGATACGTTTGATACACATTAATGACTTGGACATTGGGGTACAGTGCTCAACATTGAAATTTGAAATACCCCATGTATTTTGGAACTGCAGTAAATAGTGAGGAAAAGGACCCAGACACTTGGATAGGCTGGTGGAATGGATACCTTCTCACCACCTTCACAAGGGCAACTAGGGATGGGCAAGGAATGCTGGCCAACCAGCGACGCCCGCATCCCACGAATGAATCAAAAGAAAAGACAAATGGCAGATAAACTTCAATGCAGGAAAGTGAGACGTGATACCCTGATTGGTCAGAGGGGTGGGGTGAGACAGTACAAGTTAAAGAGCACAGTTTAAAGGGGATGGAAGAATAGAGAGACATTGAGGTTTTTGTGCATAAATCTTTGAAGATACAGGTTCAGGTCAACAATTGGGATTGTGAACTTACTGAATACTGACGCTGGGAACAAAAGACAGGAAGTTATACTAAACCTGTATAAAACACTAGTCCAGCATCACTTGGACGATTGTGTCCAATTCATGGCCTTGTGTTTTAGGAAGAACATTGAAGCCTTTAGAAATGTAGAGCTTTACTAGAATTGTTCCAAGGAGGAGAGATTTCAGTTACAAGGACTGACTACAGTAACTAAGGTTGACCTCCAAAAAAAGACAGAGCTGGTTAAGACAAGATTTGACAGAGGCGTTTGAAATCACTTCTGGTTTAGATTCAGTAAATGAAAAGAAATTATTTCAAATACCTAAAGTGTTTATGTTTCATTTTTAGGAGTTGTTAAAGGAGGGATTTGGCAGAATCAGGACTGAAATCTGAGAGCCTGAAGAAGATTTTGTTCATGGTGAAAGCTACCAATACCAGCTCTGGCACTGGCACCAGCATGGGCAGCAACAGATACAGCAGCAAAGAACATCTGAAATATTGGCATCACACAAAGGATGAAAAGTAACTCCTCTAAGTAAATGTCTTATGGGTAAACCCATACAGGAACCACAACATACTCAGCAATGTTTAAATATTTGCTGACCACATATTTTTACTCCATTTGTTTTTGGGATGTGAGCGATGTCAATAAAGCCAATCTTTATTGGCCATCTCTTGAATCCCTGGTGGTATGATGATTCAGTCATTTAGCATAGGGCTGGAGTAACATGTAGACCAGATTGTGTTGAAGTGATGGGTTCCCCTGCTTCAAGGTGAACCAATTAGGTTTTTAAAGCAATCAGCAGATTTCATGGTCCATTTCCAAGTTCATTGATTGGTCCAATTTAGTTTCTCAACTCAATCTGGTGGGCTTCAACCCAATAACTTTTCTGGACCAGCTCTACAATCAACCCATTGCCATGCCAACTCGTTACACATTACTGCATCAAATTTCAAAGTCAAACTCAATTTACCATAAAATTCCACACATTTAGGGAAATCAAATAAGACTGTAAACACCATAAAAATCCGAAATATAGATTAAAATAAACAATGGGAAAATGTTACCAAGTGAATGGAATGGTATCGGTTACAGTCGAGGAGGGAAAATCTATGGGTTATTCGCAAGATAGTTGCCAGGTGCAGTGGGAAGACTGTGAGACTTCACAGAACAGATGAGTGAGGACAAGCTAAAGGTTGACCTTGTCAAATAGTACCTTGCTGTCAAAATTGCTCTTGGTTTGATTAACAGCTAAATGGGTAGGGGCTCATATACTGTACCATTGCCCATTCTTCCAATGGAGACATTTAAACTGAGCATGTTTAATAGGTTGGCTCTCCACAGAAACTAATGGTTCAAGTAGTGCTAAATACAACTATGCTCAGCCATAATTCTTATGAGCACAAAGGTATTGTCAACTGGTGTTCCTCTACCCCTCAGTAAGATATATGTGCACTGATGGTATTTCTTAGTCACTCACTCAATGAAGGAGATATGCGTACACTGACTGGCTTTTCCCAGTCCCTCAATTTCATCAGGGTGATGTATAGTGACTGGTGTGTTTCAGTCATCCACTTTTTCAGGGAGATGTCCATGCATTGACTGATGGCTGTCAATCCCTCACTCTCCCACAGAGATACATCTACATTGGTTGGTGTCTCTCAGTCCTCAATTCTGTTGGGGAGGTATCTGTACATTGATTGCTGTCTCACAGTCCCTGAGGAAGATACCTGTACATTGATGGCATTTCTCAGTCCCTCACTCCCTCAGGAAGATATCTGTATGCTGCCTGATGTCTCTCATTCCCTCAGGAAGACATCCAAACATTGCCTGGTATCTCTCGTTACATCAGGGAATTACCTGCAAACTGACTAGTGTCTCTCGTTCCCTCAGAGAGGTACCTGTACACTGAAGGGAGTCTCTCACTCCCAACAGGAAATATCCGTACACTGACTGGTGTCTCTCATTATATCAGGGAGATATCTGCATGCTGACTGGTGTCTCTAACCCCCTGCAAGAGATATTTGCTGATGTCTCCCTTTTGTAACATGAAGATGAAATGATTTTTGTTGCAAGGAGAGGAGTTTGCAATTTTATCCGTTAAATGAAATGCGCAGCCTTTAGGCTAAACAGCTGGTGTATGCACACTGTTCTGTTTGATTACGTGAGTGGAACTATTGCCTTAAATAAAATAATTTGTCTTCCAAATTGTTGTGCGGTGTCCTTTTGTTTCATTCATGTAAACCCCTGCACCATTTCTCCTGCCTAACTGGACAGATGGAATTAAACTGCAGATCAGTCATGATCAAATGGAATTACAGAAGATGTTTGTGCGTTGAATGGTCTCCTGTTTCCTCTAGGATGTTTTGTAAGGATGGCAGTTTCCTTCCCTAAAGGATATTAGTGTATCATCTGCTTTTTACAGCAAAACAACAATTTAATGATAGCTTTTACTTAGTCCTCACCACTAAAAGTCATCCATATTGACAACAGGCAGTGTCTTGTAATCTGCCGAACGAATCATTAGCTGTTCATATTAATGGAAGTTTCAAAGTTGCCTAGTGCTCAAAATAAATGGAATAGTCACGGCTACACTTACTTACTACATTCTAACACACTGAAGTGAATGATAAAACAAACATTCGGAAAGAACACCACCTTAATGTTTATTTACCTTCTGTAAATTTAAAGCTCTTCTAATTTGCTCAAAGTGCTATGTAGTTCCGGTTTGTATAAATCGCTGCTGTGCAATCTTGATCTCCAGCATTCTTATGAGAATGTATTTTAAAAGGGTAGAAATAGAAAAGATAGTTTCACTTGTGAGGGGGATACCAGAACTGTAGGCGACAAGTATAACATAGTCACTACTAAATTCAATGAAGAATTCAGGAAAAACTTCTTTACTGGTAAATTGGTGAGAATGTGGAAATCACTGCCACAAGGAATGGAGTGTGGAGCTGGATAAGCACAATTGAGGAAGAAATTAAAAAAACGCTTAGATGAGATGAACTAAGTTGGGACAAGATTGTATATTCTCTGCAATAGCAGCGCACCATAATAATGTTCTTTTGCATTAAATGGGTCATTGTGTTGAATGGACAAATCTCATTTGAATGAACAAGCTGGCTCTGAGTGATATAAGTGATACAAGCTTTTAATTTCTACAATTTTTGAAAAAATTGAATTGATATCTTAAAACTTCTGTGATGGAATTTGAGCTTTCATTTTCTGGACTACTAAAGCTGCAATGTAATCACCATACCACCATATATTCAAAATATTATTTTTCTGGTGCAGCTGGGTTTGACATAACTTTTCAGTTAATGTCCCCCTTTTAGTAATTTCAGCTGTTACCTAGATGAGGTAAATAGAATCCTTCAACCAAAAGCAGTAAATGCTAGAAACGTTCAGGTCCACTGTCTTCAATGGAGAGAGAGGTATAGTTAATACTTCAGATTGATAAACTTTCATTCAACTTTCATTACAGATCCACAACATCCTGAGATTTTGTTCTGAGAAAGAACAAAGAATGAAGAACAATACAGCACTGGAACAGGCCATTCGGCCCTCCAAGCCTGTGCCAACACATTTTGCCTTTCTATACTAAAACTGTCCTCACTTACAGGATTCATATCCCTCTGTTCCCTTCCTATTCACGTATACGTCCAGGTGCTTCTTGAATGCTGCTATTCTGTCTGCTTCCACCACCTCCTCTGGCAATGTGTTCCAGGCACTCACCACCCTTTGTGTAAAACTTTTTTCACACTAAGGGTGGTGAGTGCCTGAATTTTACACAGGAAGGGTCACTCAACCAAAACATTAACTCTGACTTCTCTCCATAGATTCTGCCAGACCTGCTGAACTTTTCCAGCAATTTCTGTTTTTGTTTCTGATTTACAGCATCTGCAGTTCTTTCGGTTTTTATCCTAAGATTTTTGTTGTATTTCAATGGATTCCTTGATTTTCTATGAATTGAATGAAATACAAAGGCAGAGATGTGAAGTTTTACAGTTTCTGGGATTATCTCTTGTATCTTATAAATTCAAGTCTTTTTTAACATAGCCGTTTAGCTTGTAATAGCTTCATTCTACCACTGGAGGACAGCATTGCTTCGCATGTTGCATCATGCTTAATGGTGAAGACACATGAACAAGGAGCTACAGAAAATTTATTCTGGGAAAAATTAATCTCTCTCGAAAGAAACTATTTTTTTGTACTGTCCCTTGCACAATCTCAAGCCATCCTAAAGTGCTCAACAACACATTGATGGAGCATTCCCTCTTCAGTGGAGAAAATCTTTGTTCTTCAGGATTAACAAAAGATATGACCAAGAAAGCTTTGGCATTTACTGTGCCATCAGGGTGTTCCAGAGAATAGTTCTTCACCTGCATCATCAGTCTGTGACCAAACTCCTAAAAACATGGAATTAGATTAATGTGCAATCATCTATTGTTGTGGCTCAGCGAAAAACATTAGAGACTGCAAGAACTTGCATTTATATAGAACCTTTCATGACCGCAGGACAAATTAAGACACTTTACAGCCCATGGGATTAAAAGGATAGTGGGAGTTTAGTTACAAATAGGCTAAGGGATATGTATTATACTACACAGTCAGGATGTCAGCATGCCTTTAAGAGACACGCTCATGTTATTATTGCTGTCTGCATTATAGTGTGTGATATGGACTCCTAAAGAAACTCTGCCTCATCTAACCTCAGATTATTTGAAGCATGATACTCTGCGAGAAGCAGGTTCCTTTATTGTAGAATAATAATTGAATACTAGCCCTGATACTTATGTGCCTGAGGAATATAGTATTTGTACCTAATAGTTGATTATAATAAATGTCTGTTGGATTCTCCAATAATCTGGCAGTTGAAGATGGTTGGGCCATGGACACTATCTTGATGGGCTTCTGCAGAGGTGTCCTGGAGCTGAGTTGACTGACCACAACCATCTACTTTGTGCTTGGTATGACTCCAGCCAACATAGAGACCTTTCCTCAATTCCCATTGACTTCAATTTAGTTCAGGTTCCTTGATGCCACTCTGTCAAAAGCAACCTGTATGTCAAAAGGCAGTAACTCTCACCTCACTTTGGCCGTTCAACTATTTTGGGTATGTTTGAACCAAGGTTGAAATGACGTCAGCAGCTGAGAGAATCTGGCATATTCCCCTAGGTATCAATCAAGAGTCTTGGTAGCTGAAGGCCTAAGATCCAATGATGAAGCAATTAAAGTCAGGGATGCTGAAGAGGCAGAGATTGAAGAAGTGCAGATGTTTCAGAGTGTGGTAGAGCTGGAGGAAAGTACAGACACAGTGAGGGGTGTGGCCATGGATGGATATCAGAGCAAGGATGAGTCTTCAAACGGAGACATAGCTCAACTTAGAGCCAATGTGAATCTGTCAAATCAGAGATGATAATTTGGTTGAGCTGTAGCAGTATCAATTCTGGGTCCCACTTTTTGGGTGGCATATCAAGGCCTTGGAGAGGCTGTGAAAAGTGTACAGTGGACTGGTTCCACATATGCGGGTGTTCAATAATGTGGAGAGCCTCAGAAGCTGGGGTAGTTCTCCTTACAGCAGAGAAGTCTAAGGAGAGATTTGATAAACATGTTCAAAATCATAAAGGAATGATCTTGAATCAATAACCAGAAACTGCTTCCAGTGACAAGAAGTAACAATGGACATAGATTGAAGGCAACTAGTAAAAGAAATGGAAGCGATATAAAGTGGGATTTTTGTGATCTGAAATGCAATGTCCAAAAGGATGATAGAATCAAATTCTACAGTAACTCTTAAAAGTGAATAAAAAATTAAAGGGCTAGATTTATTTGGAAAGTTCATTCAAAGAGCTGATAAAGGCATGACAGGCTAAATAGCCACCTGTCTTAATTTATTCAATGATTGTTTGAGTGAGGTTTCTTCAGTGTAGTCGCGGTCATAATGTAGGAAGCACTGCAGCTAATTTACACATAGCAAGGTCCCACAAAGATCAACTGGATAATTTACTTTATTGATAGGTATAATACCTACCTCCTTAGCTACCCATCTGTACAGCACCCTTCCCATCCCATGCTAGCCCAGATCTCCCACTCACTGTGGCTGAAAGAACTCACTACTCCCTGGATATTCAGGACCGGATTCATCATTTTAAGTCTTAATGATTGATCAGTTCACCAGGGAGAGTTCCCCTGTTCTTCCTCCACTGGTGTTGTGCCAACTTTTACAAATTGACAGAGCCTTGTTATAACGGCTCACCCAGATGAAGGTACGTCCGGCAGTGCAGCAGTCCTTGTGAGCTTGATTTAGGTTCAAAGACTTTGCAGTTGGACTGGAACTCAGGGGATTGAGTGCTGTGCACTCAGCTATGGGTTGCTCTTTATTTTAAAACATCTAGTGTTCCACTTGGTCATATTTGCATAGTGCCTGGAATACTCAGTGTTCACAGCAAAAGTGCAACTGTGAAGGAATTGGATACAGTTGAAAATGCCCAGAGAGCTGGGAAACCACCAGAGGGAACAAAGAACGTGCAATCTGAGGAGAAGCTGATTTGAAAGATGGGAAGAATAGAGGGAGTGACAATCTCTCGATGATTTATTATCCTGTCTGATTTGCTTATGTTTCAAATCAGCCTTTAATTTCAAAAGTAGAAATCTGAAAATCACACTGTAGAATGCAAAAATAAACACACTCAACATGTTTGCCTAAAACTCATCTTTTTTTGTTTAAGAGTGTGGTGAAACATCTAATGTTAATCGTAAAAACTGGAGAGTGCGCAGATCTAATCAGATATAAAATATTTTAGAGAAAGGTCAGATCCCATTCTGGGAATTGGGGTTGAAAGAAGATCACAGATTCTAAAATAAATATGACTGATTGGCGGAGGGAGTCATTCCTTGTCCTCTTGTTTCTTCCTTTACCTCCAGCAGTTAGACCTATGGGAGGGGTGTGGCTTTCAGATGAGACCAGATCACACCGTTTTCAGAAATATGGATTCATTTTTGGGAGGTTAGGAGGGCAGGTGTTCTGGAAAAAAATGGGGTGGCATGGTGGCTCAGTGGTTAGCACTACTGCCTCATAGTGCTAGGGACCCAGGTTCAATTCCACCCTCAGGTGACCGTCTGTTGACGTGGAGTTTGCACGTTCTCCCTGTGTCTGCATGGGTTTCCTCTGGATGCTCTGGTTTCCTTCCACAGGCCAATGATGTGCAGGCTAGGTGGATTGGCCATGCTAAGTTGCCTGTAGTGTTCAGGGATGTGTGGGTTATAAGGGGATGGGTCTGGATGGGATGCTCTGAGGGTCAGTGTGGGCTTGTTGGGCCAAAGGGCCTGTCTCCACACCGCAGGGATTCTATGGAAATAGTATAATTTCCTGGCCCTGGGCACTAGGGCAAGATTTTGGGTTTTAGGTTCAGAGCCTGACATCAGACTCAAATTGGGCTTCCAACCCTGCAATCTGTCAGGACAGCAGTAATGTTCCTTGGTTGGTGGGCAGAGGGCACACTTGCTAATTCATTGAAGACAACATTTAGGCTCTTGAAGTTGCATACCTGGTAGAAGGCTCTCCATCACAGAAGAAATCACAGGCTGCAACCTGAGCTGCCCTCTTGAGAATATGAACCAATGTCGTATTTACAAATGACATAGCTGCCAGGCCCTCCAAATGGGGAGGTGTCTCCGGACGACTAGAGCTGTGACCAGGTAAATGAGGAAGGCCTTACAGCCTGCCTAGAAGACTGCTCCTACCCGTGCTACCCCTACTCTACTGGCCTGTCACAGGGAGGCTTGCAACAGGCAACTAGCCAGGTCCCCACATTCCAAGGGGAGACAGAGACTGGAAAATTCCAGTTGGTTCTTGCAGATTTGTCTCAATTGGACTTTTGCTCACTATCATTGGAAACCCACTAGTAATGCACTCCCTCTCGCTCAACGGAGTCTTCAATGATATGGTTTGGGTGCAGGACTTTATCTCGCTGAGGGTGGAATGTGTATGGAATGAGGTGCCAGAGGAAGTGGTGGAGACTGGTACAATTACAACATTTAAAAAGGCATCTGGATGGTTACATCAATAGGAAAAGTTTAGAGGGATCTGGCCAAATACTGGCAAACAGGACTAGATTTATTTAGGATATCTAATTGGCATGTATGAGTTGGACCAGAGGTCTGTTTCTGTGCAGTACAATTCTTATAACTCTATGGTGCCAACAATCAGGTGAGACAATATTACTCACCTGTCCACTTCCGTTCTCACCTCCAAATCTGGCCAAAAGTTCTTCTCTGGGAGTGAAATTCAGCGTGGGGATGGGAATGCATATCAGCAGTCAATACTACATTCCCTTTTCCTTCTGTCCTCGCTGTGGCTTGGTGGCATCCTCATCTCACAGTAAGCAGTTGTAGTTTTACCCCTCAGTCCACAGACTTGAGCATGGAATCCAAGCCAGCCATTCCCCACACTGTGCTGAGGAAGTGCTATACTGGCTAAGGTGCCATCTTCAGGATGAACTGTTCAACCATGGCCATAAACTATCTGCCCTCTCATTAAAAGATCACAAAATGCCACTCCAAAGCAAAGTCTGAGAGTTCTCCCTGACCAAATTTATACCTTGCTCTAAGTTAGTAAAGCAGGTTGTTCGATTGTTATAACATTGCTGTTTCGAGGATTTTGCTGGCTGTAAATTGGCTGCTGTGTTTCCCATATTACAACAATGATTATACATTGCATAGTACTTCATGACTGTAAAGTGCTTTGGAATAACCTGTATTGTGAAGGCTGAAGTGAAAGTATTAGTTATTTCTTGCTATATCTCATGGAGGTGGAGGTAGAGAGAGAGAGAGAGAGAGAGAGAGAGAGAGAGTTGGCAAACTACAGCATTGCCAAAAAAGAAAGACATTTTATAGAGTCACACAGCATGGAAACAGACCCTTCGGTCCAACCAGTCTATGATGTCCATGTTCCCAAACTAAACTAGTCCTACCTGCCTACGCTTGGCCCATGGCCCTCCAAACATTTCCTATTCATGAACTTACTCAAAAGTCTTTTAAATGTTGTAACTGTACTTTCATCCACTACTTCCTCTGGAAGATAATTCCAGACACAAACCATTCTCTGTCTAAGAGAATTGCCCCACACATCTTTTTTAAATCTTTCTCCTCTCACCTTAAAAGTATGTCCCCCAGACTTGAAATCCCCAGCCTAGGGAAAGACACTTGCCATTCACTTTATCCATACCCCTCATGATTTAATAAAACTCGAAAAGGTCACGCCTCAGACTCCTACGCTCCAGTGAAGTTGAAGCTTTTTGTTTTGAACATATCAGGACAATTCACTAGAATACCGATGTAAGGTGAATAAAGTCAGACGTCACACAACACTAGGTTATAGTCCAACAGGTTAATTTGAAACCATAAGCTTTCAGAACACTGCTTCTTTGTCAGGTAAACCTGCTGGAACATAACTTGGTATCATGTGATTTCTGACTTTGTCCAACAGTCCAACACCGTCTTCTCCACAACTTGGCTGATAACATAAGGTGAAACAATAAATATTTATAGTGTTAGTGTCAGAAGAGAGTGCTGATTGGTTGAGAATTAGACTGATTGGTAAAGGCCATTGCCATAGAAAAAATGTATTAGTTAATGACGACTGACAGTTGGCAAATTGTATTTAAGTGTTAAACCAGATAGCTTGACTCCGATTGATTCATTTCTCGGGGCAATACCTTGACCAGTCACTGGATATCACCTGACAATTCAATGAAATAGGTTTGTGGGGTTCTATAGGTACTGACTGTGGTCTTATGGGTGCCAATGCTGGAAGGAGTGGCATATTTTGGATAAAGTGCCAATCAAATGGATTTGCACATTCCACATTCTAGTTTCAACAACACCGCACCTCCTTAACTGCAAACACTGAATCCTGCACTGAGCATGTCCCTCCACTATTCTCACCCCATCGCAGTGAAGGAATTTAATTCTCACGTGTCTAACTTGAAGGAAATTCCAAATGTTATGAAATAAAACTTAAACAAGCTTGGCACTTAACTGTTCGTCATCACTAATTGGCACATTTCCTAAGACAAAACCTCTACCAATCAAAACCGAAAGAACTGCAGGAACAAAAACAGAAGTTGCTGGAAAAGAGCAGCAGATCTAGCAACTTCTGTGAAGAAAAAAAATCAGAGTTAACATTTTAGGTCCGGTCACCTTTCCTCAGAACAATCAAAGTCCACTTGCTGATCAACACTCTCCCCTTGTACACTATAAATGTTGGTTTTGCCTCAAAATTGGTATTCTTGTGAATTGTCATGATAAGTTCAAGGCTAAAGCTTTGATAAGATGTGTCCTTTTTCAGTTGTACTTAAGTTCCGTATTACCAAACAATGTCTTCTAGACTAGTATCTTCACCAGCAGCGCACCATGGCAGCAGCAGTATATCCAAATTGCAGGATTCACTGCAGGAAGTTATCAAGGCTTCTCTGGGAGCACCTACAAAATACACAGCGTCCACCAGATAAAAGCAGCAAGTGCATCGGACTTACCTACAAGTCACCCTCTGTCCCGAAATGGGACACATAAATTCCATTCCTCCATTGCCACTGGGTGAAAATAGCGAAGGGACAAAACTCCACCATTGCTAATGACTGGCTTCAATACTTAACTTTAAGGAGGTAAGGAGGTGTAAACTAGAATATGCACACTCACTTTATTGGCACTTAGTCCACCATCAAAGATATACAACTCCCTCCATCACGGATATCTGGGTGACTGCATTTGAATGTATAGGATCTCCCAAACCTGCAAATCTCTACCACCTTTGGGAGAAGGGCAGCAGGCCATTCTGACCTTGCCATTTCTTCACTTTGGTTGTATTATAATTCTAGGATTCTGACATTGTACAAACTGAAGGTTTAAGAAGGTAGCTCACCCCCACTTTCTGAAGGTAGATGGGAATGGGCAATAAATGCTGGCCTTGTGACATTCACTAAGTAAACAAGATATCATTTTTCTACCTGATTTATTCCTTCCAAGTGTGAATAAAGCACTATTGTTGAAATGTTGAACCCCCTGGAAAACGTCAGCGAAAATTCTCAGACTCTCTCTGCTTCTTCTGAAACCAGTCATTAGCACAGTTACTATGGCAGCACCTATGTAATCTCTGCTGGCTAAAAAAGGTAATGACCATCTAACTGCAATTACCTAATAGAATTATTATCCATCAAATACCATCAAACCGTCCCACCCTATAAATAAACAATATTCCTGCTCAAGGTCATATTTAGGCACAGTATTCTTTCACAGCTACAGTTCACTAAACTCACATTTCTTTCAACACTTTAGATTTTTGAAAGACCTTTTAGTTCCAATGTCCAGAACTCTTGATCAATGTTTTAAAAGAATAATAATTCTAATCGACCTGTTCAGAGAGATGCTTATCGCACACCTCTAGAGCAGGCTTCCCTGGTACAGACGTAGGGACACTGCACCACAAAAGCCCTCCCTACACTATAAAGTCGACAAAGGATGTAATGTAAGCAAAACAGCAGGTACAGTAAGTTCTCAAAAATGCCAATGTGACAATGACCAGTTTTGCCTGTTTAGTTTTGGTAATGTTGGTTGATGGATAAATATTGGACTGGGACTAGTGGGAAATCACCCTCGGCTCTTTCACAGTCTTTGCCAGATATCTTTAATGTCCACTTGAGAGGACAGACTTCAGTTCCATGTCTCAAGGTGAGGCCTCAGTCAGTGCTGTGTCCCCCTCAATAGGGCACTGGAGTGTCAGCCTAGATGTTGTGCTCCAGCTAGTGGAGTATAGTGAGTATTATTCTAAAATATTACAAAAGAAAGATCGATCTATGTATTGAAATCCAAGCACCTACCTAGATGAAAACTTTGGCAATGCAACAGCAGCTATTTTCCGAATGATCTCAATATTTCTCTGATTGCTGCCTTGATACTTCGGTTTGAAGGTAGAGGACAGGCTACACCAGGAGTCTTCAGCCTGCCACCCTGAAACTCTTTAAAATCTCATATGTTGCTCCCAATCTTTTTTAGTCAGACCACAATAACATGAGAAGAGCCTAAAAAATTAAACCGAAAAGGTAAGGGCCTGGTTTTACTGTAAGGATAAAAGACTAATCATTATACAGCACTTTATGGCTTCTAATGATTATTTTAATGAGAAGACATCATAATGCTTTAAATAAACCTATTGATGTGCTTCAGCTAATTGAGGTGGTTATAGATAAAATCTTTGGCTCAAAGTTTATGGCCGCAATCATTATTGTTCCTAATATAATTGAGATAGTAAATTATTTTGAATGAGCGATTTGCAGCCAATTTCTTGCCACGAGAATCGGCAGCTGAAAAAAATCACAGAATTGTTACGCTGCAGAAAGAAACCTTTCGCCCTTCATATCTGCACTGACTTTCTGAGCATTTTGATTTAGTGTCAAACTACTGTTTCTTTATCCCCCAAAACCTTGCGCGTAGTTTCACCTAATACCCTTTTGATGGCCTCAACCAAACTTGCCTCCACCATATTTCCAGGCAGTGCATTCCAAACCCTAACTACTCGCTGCGTGAAAGAAGCCTGTTTCTCATCTCATTTCTTTTCTTTTGTATTATTTCAAAACTGTACCTTCTGGTTCTCAATCTGGCCTTGTCCATAATTGTCTTAATCCTTTGAATCTTAAATTGGCATGACTTTTAAACGTGGCTTTACTGACAAAAATATAGTTCTTTTAACAAAATTATAGTCCAGATTTATGTCTATTTTAATTTTGATTCTTTTCAATTCATTCAACAATGCATATCTGTAAAATATGCATTTTACCACAGACTCTTGGCAATTATCCACATACTTGGTTTCAAAATTCTGAATTTTTATTTTGCAACAATACTTTTACATTTTATTGAAAAGACTTTTTTTAAAAGTCCAAATAAATTGCTGACCACTGGACTACCACTGACACACAGCCCCTCAACAGCAGCAGAATAAGATAATTTCTAGATGCTACAATCCCAATTATATCAGACAATAGGAATTAAAATCTTACCCAGTACTATGAACAGACCCATCGCACAAAACCAAAAGTGACTCCTTATTTCTCTCAACATCTGAAATGTCTTCCACATTCTCTAGTTGGTTAAGTGAGAAAAAGTGGTTATATTCCAGCCCTTGGCTTATTGTCTGCTGATGCATTCATCCTGAACTGGTTCTTTTGGCAGTTTATTGTCAGTGGTGATCTGCTATTGCCTTCATGAGCAGGATGAAGAGGCAGGTACCAAGTCCACCTTGTTTGAAACATGAATCAAACTGTAGGCATTATTCTGATTGACACATTCATCATTTGGCCAACTGAATGAGTGGGTCCCAGCAGTTATATTGCTGAATTAATATACAGGGAGAAGGGATGATACTGCACTCACTAGGTCCAGCAGCTTCAGTGAAGACAGAATCCGAGTGCAGAGATGATTAACAATATTTTCTCCTCGCTTCAGAATCTTGAATTGGCACCAAATGCAGAAAAGCTTGCATTTTCCAGAAGCCAGACCAAAATAAAGACTATTTTTCCAGTGGCAGATATCTATTTGGCAAAATTCCAACTAATCCTGTAAACAACCCTGATTTAGGGCCTTAAAAATCTTAATTGCTTCCTCCCACCCATTCAGCCACACCTGGGAAAAAAAAAATACCCTGATAGTGGACATGCCTATGGAGCTGACTTGGTGTGCCTCCTTGTTGATTCTCTCCCTGCTCCACACCCTATGCACCCCTCGTCCCCTCCCCAAAACCACCACTAAACCAACCCCATCCCCACTTCCACAAAATCTACCAGACCAGGATTTGAACATTTCAGACCAATATTTCAGTTTGATGGCAGTTCAAGTATTGACTTGACTGCTCTGTCCACAGATGATGCCAGACCAGCTCTATATTTCCAGCGCTTTCTGCTTATGGTTCAGGTTTCCAATATCTGCAGGAATTTGCTTTTATGGTAATTGAGAGACACAAACTAAGAATTCAGGGAACAAGACCAAAAAATGCAGTCCTCAAGGACTGGTGATATGGACTCAATGGGCTGAATGGCCTGCTTCCACTCTATATTCTTTGATTCTATGATTCTTAGTGAAGCTGACAGCCCAATGCAATGGGGAGAGTGAAGATCTGGAATTCTAGATAGTAGACGCTAAACAAAATTCACTCACCTAACTGAAGTAAGTCTAAAGCTCAATCTAACACTGAGAGTTTGCATAGATTTGAAGGACATCAAGCAAACTTTGAAGAAAAATCACTGCTCTGTGCCAACCACTGAAGACATTTTGCTACAACTTGCCGCAGCAAAGTTCTTTACTGTCTTCAATGCAAAGGACTAAAGCAACTAAAGGTAGATGAAATGCCAAGCGAAAACAAAGAACTGCAGATGCTGGAAATCTGAAACAAAAACAGAAATTGCTGGAGAATCTCAACAGGTCTGGCAGCATCTGTGGAGAGAGAAAGCAGAATTAACTTTTTGGGACCAGAAGTCTCCAGAACTTTAGGCATGAAGAGTAGTCCGGTCCAAAAGACTAATGTCTCACAGGATCCAAACCAACAGCTAGAGCACTTCCGAAACCAGAAGCAGTAACAGGAGTGAGTAACAAAATCAGGTGAAATGAAAGAATGTCAAGTTTCACTTTGATAAAACATCTGAATTATTGCCAAAGCTGAGCACTGGAGAGTCAGAGTGCAAACATTCAAAGCTCTCATCCTAGTGCAGCTCACATGGCAACCCGGACTTGTGTCAATTAGCTGTGACCTTGATTTTACAGTGAGTATGTGTATCAGCTGTGTTTGTAACTACAGGTATATATGTACAATCGGAGAAGCTGCTCCTTTATTGCAGACAGCTGAAGAGGACAATCTGATATCACACTGTACACTGTCCAAAATCATTATCAGTCCGGAGGGCTACTGAAAGGGAATGGTTCAGCAATAACAGCTGGCAACAGCATTCACTGTGGAAGTAACACTTATCGGGGGTGGAACATAATCCCGTAAATTGCTAGTTAGCAGACTAACAGCCAAGAATAATGCACACGCATATTTCTGGAAGACCTGCACAATTGAAAGATTATGTATTACTTGCATATACAGAGATTGCTGAATGTGTGCTGAATTATGTTATGACTCACTGGAGCAGTGCACTGCAAATCAAGTCCCATTATTTGTGGAGTCATCCCAAAAGTCAAATGTTTTATCCAAGCATGCAAAATTCCTCAATTTCCTGTTTTAAGACCCAGGTTAACAGAAAGCATGGATGCTGCTAGACTTGCTCAGCTTTTCCAGCAATTTCTGTTTTTGTGCCAAACTTCTAATCAGTTGACGATGAGCTCATGAAGTGGTGAAAGTGTTAATTCACTGAATCATGTTGCGTGTGTTTCTGATCGACTGTGATGATTCAGCACCTGCACTTGAAGTTGATCCAATTCAACAATATGGCCAGAACACTTAGCTTTCACATTCAAATACGAGACGTCTTTCACAGTACCAAACATAAAAAATAAATTAATTTGACTGAGAATTTAAACTGATAGAATTATTTGCATTGAATATAATTTTCCTTCACACTGCCTCTTGGTATTATCTCCTTTTCTCATTAGATTTATTCCCATCTCAATCCAAGGTCAAAGCCTGGTCAATGACAGGACAGTATGCTCAGCCCTGAGCTCACCCCGGCACCTTGGTTCTAAAGCCAACCCATACCCACAAATACGTCCTCATGCTATGTAATAATTTTAAGTAAAATCAGCTCAGTTTGTACCTACAGCTGAAAGACACTTTCAGTTATGAATGACTTAGCTTTATTGTTGCATGTACCAATGACTACAGTTAAAAGTTGACATGTTGCTAATTCTGGCACCATCTTATACACAAAGGTACCTAGGTACAGATTCTTCAGTACAAGTTCCGAGGGAAAAACATTAGAAAAATGAAGAAATAAAAAGTCCAGTGTTGTAGATTGTAAAAATAAATTAGAAAGTAGAGAAATAAAATGTTCAGAACAACGGTCTTGCCAACCCAGTCCACGCTGGCATCTAGCCTCCAGTCTCAGCAGGGTGTTGACTCCAGACTGGGCAGGGCTTCATCTCAAGGTTCTTGAGGCTGACAGACTGCTCTGGAATCACCTTGTGACCAGAAGTCCATGCTGAGGCAACACCGGGCTGAAAGACCACCATGCCAGGCTGAGAGACTGCCACACTGGGCTGCTGGGATATTTAAAATTCTAAAATGCTTAGAATGAGTGGTATGATAAAACAGAGGTCAACCCCCATCTGATAACTAAAACTAAAACACCCAGAGAAGCTCGCCTCACCTTATTATCTGTTAATGGATGTGTGAAAAGTGGCATAACCTGCCTCTCATCCCCCAATCTGTTATAAAGGGGAAGTTATATGAACTCCTGACAATCACTCTATAATCTACAGGTAACTATTTATCTAACTGTAACGGTGAACAAATTAACAGAACAACTAATAAACCGAACAATTCCCCCTCAACTACGAACTATTCCCAAACAAAACAAACTTCTCATGGTATGCCATTCCAATAAATACAAATCCCACTTATATAAACGAAACTAATAAAAAAAACTTAAAACTTAGTCTCTCAAAATTGTGGCCAGGATACATCTTCCAGAATGTTCTGTGCCTTCGCCACTGTTCTTCAGTCAGGAATACCTTTCTCTGTCAAATTTTTATGTCAGGAATATTGGCTAAGGGTGCCGCTATACCTTTAGTTAGATGATGATTTTGTGAGAGCCAGTGATTTTCTCTCTGGGGCTGCTAGTTGTTAACGCTAATAGATGGCAGTTGCTCTTCTACCAGTTTTCAAATACCCTCTTCTTTTAAACCCTTGATGACCTATCAATTTCTTACATTAGGATTGGTCCTAGGTTGTCAAAACCATAAGATTTAAGTTAATTTTTTTTAGTCTCTAAGCTCCTGGTTTAAATTAATTGGATGATTCAAACTGGTTGCCTTAATAACAAAACAAGACTACTGCCTGGGTTGCTAACCATATAGCCTTTTAATACAAATGTTTCAATTTCAGGAACTCTGTGCCTGCTGCTGCTCACAGACATTTTTTAAATCTCCAAGATTAGAAAAAGTACATCATCTTTTTATTCCCCCTATCATTTTACAAACAAATTCTAATGTCCTGCCTTCCAATCAACAAGCATTCTATGCAACTTCACAACACCTCCCCCCATAAGGAAAAAGTGAAGTATAATGATGAAAAGATGGGTCCTTTATTTTCTCTAAATCTAAACACCATTATTATTAGATACATAGGTCATTAATCTCGAGTTACACATTTCATGCTAATTTATTATACGTATTAAAAAAATTGAACGCTACCGTTTCTATCTTATATACACATTCTCCTTTTAAAACCGCAAAAATGCATCCGTAATAACACTTTCACGGCCTGCAACATGTACACTCTGTAAATTAAATGCTTGTAGCACAAGAGTCCAATGAAATAGTCTGGTGTTCCTTTCTTTAAATCTTTCCAAAAATGTCAGAGGGTTGTGATCAGTGTATACAACTGTCTCTGATACATTAATTGCAAGATAGACATTAAAATGTTGTAAAACTGGTAACAAATTCAATAATTGTTTTTCAATGGTTGAATATTTTCTCTGATGGATATTGAGTTTCTTTGAAAAATAACCAATTGGCCCTTAAATGCCACAAACATCCTGCTGTAACAACACAGCTCCAACCCCTACATCTCTTGTGTTGACAGCAACTTTAAAGGGTTTCAATAAATTTGTCATGGCTAAAACTGGTACAGTGGTTAATACTGTTTTTAAATTCTCAAATGCCTCCTAGCATTGCTCTGTCCACTGGAATTTTGAGTTCTTCTTTAAGAAATCTGTCAGCGGTGCCACCATGCTACTAAAGTTTGGCACAAACCTCCTGTAGAATTTGCTCAGTCCAAAAAATTGTAGCATCTTTTTCTTTGAGGACAGTCATGGAAATTCCTCGATGGCCTTCATCTTTATGTTCCTTGGTGTCATCTGTCTGTGTCTGATGTTACGTCCGAAGAACGTCACTTCTGCCTTCGCAAATTCTGCTTTTGCCAAATTTATGACCAACTTTGCCTTCCATAGTCTCTCAAAGAGCTCAGCCAAATGCACCATTTGATCTGTCCATGAATGGCTAAAGATCACGAAGTCATTTATGTAGATGGCACAATTAGTCAATCATGCCATAACTCTGTTCATTAGCACTCAAAATGTGGCTGGTGCATTCTTCATTTCAAAGGGCATTACTTTAAATTAATACAGCCTATTTAAGGATACAAATGCAGAAACTTCTCTCACTCTCTCCGACAAAGTTACTTGCCAGTAATCGTGAAATAAATTCAACTTTGTGATGTAAGTGGTTTTTCTTACATTTTCCATACTGTCCTCCAGCCTTGGAATTGGGTGAGTCTGATTTAGTCACAGCATTGACCTTCCAATAATCTATGCAGAATCTTTAAGTACCATCAGGTTTGTGAACCAACACAGTCGGCAAACTCCACTCGCTTCAACTCAGTTCGATGATATCTGCTTGGAGCATCGCATCCACTTCCTTCTATGCCTGTGTAGCTTTGAGAGGATTAAGCCTGTAGAGGTGTTGTTTTATCAGAACTGCATTCCCTACGTCAACCTCATGTACTATGGTATTAGTCCTCCCCATTCTATTTCTTCGTATGTCCTCATAGTGCTGTAACAAGCCCTTCAATTCAGTTCTGTGTTCCTGAGACAGATTTCTTACGACCCGATTCCATTCTTTAAGGACTTCCTCATTATTCAATTTATTCTGAGGGTCATAAAAATCCAAATCTACTAGATTTGATTCCTTACTCTGAGTGGCCGTACCTAACCGGAACCTATTTCTCTGGTTCCCCTTCCCTGTCATAGTAAGATTTCAGCACGTTTTGATGACATACCCAATAAATTTTTTCCTATCTGGCATCTTTACCAGATAATTCATCTGACTTAATTTCTTTTCCATCGGAAAGGGACCACTAAACCTTGCTTTGGAGGGATCTCCTACTACTGGTAACAACTCCAATACTTTATCTCCACGGGCAAACGTACAAATTTCAGATTACTTCTCTCTTTCTTGTTTCATTCGGTGCTGTGCTACCTTCAAATGTTGTCTAGCTAATTCACCTACTCTGGTTAATCTTTGTCTCACCTCAGATACAAACTCCAACTGTGAGATCTCTGACTTCGGACCTTTCAACGTTTCCTTAATTCATTTTGAAGGCCCTCTTCATGTCTGAATATAATTCAAATGGAGTGAACGGTGTTGATTCATTTGGAGCATCTCTAATAGCAAATAATGTAAATGGGATACCTCTATCCTAATTATTTGGTTAATCCTGGCAATAAGCTCTCAGTCTGATCTTTAAGGTGTGATGCCACCTTTCCAATGGTCCCTGGGATTCAGGATGGTACGCACTTGATTTAAAGAGTTGGATGCCTAAACTATCCATGACCTCCTTAAATAATTTGGCGTAAAGTTGGACCCTTGGTCTGACTGAATCTCCCTGGGTAGTCCATAATGGGTAAAGAAAGCAAACAACTTTTCTACAACATTTTTTGCCTTGACGTTCCATAATGGAATTGCTTCCAGAAATCTGGTAGACACATCTATTATGTTTAGCAAATGCTGGTTCCCACTTCTGGTTTTAGGGAGGGGTCCTGCACAATCAATCATAACACGTGTGATGGGAATTGGCATCAAAGGTGCAGGTTTTATTACTGCCTGTGGCTTTCCTATCATCTGACACGTATGACAGGTACGGCAAAGTGCAACCATACCTTTATGTAATCCAGGCCAGTAGAAATACTCCTACATCTGAGCCTGAGTCTTCCTCAGTCCTAGATGACCTCCTACAGGTAATTCATGTTCTACCCACAATGCTTCCTGTCTGTATTCTACCAGCAACACAATCTGGTGAACTTCCGCCCATTTCTCCTCTGCACTAACCTGCCAAGGTCTCCACCTATGCCTCAGGATTCTATCCTTAAGGTAAAAACATTCTGGGATACATTATGATTCCTTTTCCGAGCAGACTTCATGATGTAAATCTTTTATTGCCTCATCTTTTTGTTGTAATTCCATTAATCTTTCAGAACTAAACACCTCTGCCTGATCCTCTAACTGCACACTACTGCTACTAAGCACTGGTGGTGGAGGAAGTAGATATTTGTGGATATGGTTCCAATCAAGCGGCTGCTTTGCCCTGGATGGTGTCAAGTTTCTTGAGTGTTGTTGATTGTCATATTTACAGCAATTACATGAGCCAATCACATCAGAAATACAACAGGGCTGAATACTGCTTATTCATGAAGTTAATAGAAACACTTGAGATTCAATGTCAAGTCCAAGATCCTGTCTGGTTAGTACCCTAACCTCTCAAAACCTCAGAATTCAATAATTCAGAAACTGAAAGAAGATGCTGAAGGCTTTGGGAGACCAGCTGAATTAAGAATGTGGGCTGATCACTGATCGTCTCATCACTTCACTTATGCCATAAGCCAACATGGGTCACCTTTCCTGGGAAGCTGCCTGGAGTGGCCCAGTAGTTATCCAGAACTCAGCAACCTGATGCCAAAATTATTTCCTTTCGATCCCAAATTGCAACAGCACGTTCCCGAAGGAAACGAACAACAGTTGCTTTCCCATCACAGCTTCCCTGGTGACAGTGTTCACTGGAGTTCAGATCCTGGGTGTGAATGAAGGATCTGACAGGGTGTGTCCTTCTTTACACCAGCCAAACTCTTGGTGTTTGTTTGAAAGTATCAGCGGCAATGAGGCTTTTCTCAGCTGGACATGAGCTTCCTCTTAAAACACTAAATTACAAGCAAAATACTTTGGATGTTGGAGATCTGAAATGAAAACAGAAAATGCTGGAGTAACACAGCAGATCTGCCAACATCTGCAGAGATAGATTCAGAGTCATTTCAAGTCCCATTTGATTCTACTTCAAAACTGAAGAGAGAGAGAAATGTGCTTAGGTTAGTTTTGTTGATGAAGGTGAAGGACAAGTACAGCAGAGTAGAACTAAAAGTCAAAGGATGAGGGAGATTAGAGAACAAAGAACAAAAGGCAGAGGGAGTGTCTTGGGTGTAGAGACATGACAAGCCGTTAACCCAATGTGCTCCTGCTCTTATTCCCTTCATGGATAGCTTCTGGACTTTAAGATGTTACAAAGAATACAATTACATAGACACAGGGCCAAACTGAAGGCATGGCTGTGAATGGTGTTGTGAACAAAAGTGAATATGTAAAGAGCACCTCAGGGCTGTGCACTGGACCCAAACATCTTTTTCAATGACCTTCTCTCCATTATAGGGTCAGAAGCAGGGTGTTTGCTGATAATTGCACAATATTCAGCCCCATTTAGAAGGAAGTGGTGACATAATGATAATGTCGCCAATCTGCTAATCTAGAACCCGAGGCTAATGTTCTGAGAATATGGATTCAAACTGCATCATAGCAGCTGGTGAAATTTGAAACTAATAAATATATAAAATAAAAAAAACTAGACTAATGATGACATGTAACCAATGTTGATTGCTGTATAAACCCATCTGGTTCATTAATGTCCTTTATGGAAGGAAATCTGCCATCCTTATCTGGTCTGGCCTACATATGACTCTAAACCCACAACAATGTGGTTTGAGCCTTAACTGCTCTCTGGACAGTTAGAGTAGGCAATAAATGCTGGCCTAGCCAACAATGCAACATCCCATGAATGATTTTTTTAAAAATTGCGATACCTTAAATGCTGAAGGAGTCCTTGTTCATTCACAGCAAGACCTGGGCAACATTCAGGTCTGGGCTGACAAGCAGCAAGTAACAATTGTGCTACAAAAGTGACAGGCATTGGCTATCTCTCTAAGAACAGAGAATCTAACCATCACCCTTCGACATTCAATGGCATTGCCATCACTGAATCCCCCACTATCAACATCTTAGGGTTAAAAGCCATCAGAAATGGAACTGAACTGCCATATAAATAGAATAGGTCAGAGATTGGGAATTCTGTGGCAAGTAACTCATCTTCATCCACAACAAAGTCTGTTCATGATCATCAAAGCACAACTCAGGAGTGTGATGGAATACTCCCAACTTGCCTGGATAAATTTAACTCCAAAAATTCTAAAGGAACTTGACACCATCCAGGACACAGCAGCCCACTTGACTGGTACAACATTGCTACCTTAAGTATTTGTTTCCTCCACAACAATGTACAGTGGCAGCAATGTGTACCGCCCTCAGAGTGTACAGCAGTAACTTATGAAGGGTGAACAGCACATTCCCCTACCGTCTGAAAGGACAAGGGCAGCAGAGACACATAAATCCTTACTTAGAACTATATTACTCCTCCTCATTGTTACTGGGTAAGATCCTAGAGCTTCCTCTCTAGGAATACTGCGTATGCCCTTACACCACATGTACTTTACTGGATTGAAAAGGTGCTCACTACCACTTTCTCATGAGCTTTTGAGGATGGTCAACAATTGCTGGCCAAGCCAGTGATGCTGTGAAAGAATAAAAAATGCTAACTTATTTGAAAAGCAGAGCAGAAAATCACTGGTAGACTGATTCCCTGAGATATAATCTTATGTGTCAAGGTGCCCTGGCCCGAGATTACAGTTGAAGTATCACCAGGAGGATTTTTAGGCAGGATATGGAAACCAACCAATGGCAAAGTCAGAAATCTCACCACTTGTCAACAAGAACCAAAAGGTGTTGTCTTAAGTAATTAGCATTTTTCAACAATAGGATTTTACCGTTTACTTTTTGATAGATAAAAATAGCTTCGTTTGTGAAATGACCTTGAATAAATCTGCATCTGGTTTCCTGAGCAGGTACATTCACTAACAGACCTGCCAAACACAGCAGAATTAAAATAATGCCCAGGGGTGCACATAACCAAACTTGAATTGTTCCCTCATGCTCGTTCATAACATCTGAAGCAGGTAGGACTTAAATCCAGACCTCCTAGCCCAGAGACAGGGACAATATCACAAAAACCACTGCTCCTATGTATAAATATATTGTAATCGAGGTGGGGCTGTGAACCTATGCTGACCAGGTCTGCAGGTAGTAATTATGCTACCACTGCACATAAGTAACCCCACCTCCGTAGCTGTAATTAGGCACCTACTTATCCAGTAACAAAGCATCCAGTTTGCTTGTTCTTCAGTGGGTTTACACATTAAATTCCCTTAATCTGCTGGTTCAATGCTCAGTCTGTGCCAACAAAGTTAATCACTTTTCTACTTTACTAAAACATTTCACTAGCTGCCTTTCAGGAGACAATTTAAAATGAGGCTTAATCTATCCTCTTGGATAGAAGAATTCAGTGGCACAACTTTTATGATTTATGATCAAATAAATAAGTGATATCACCTTGTATTGAATAAAATAGGAAACATACCAGAGATAGTTCTTGAATTTGCTTTTAATTAATTTCCAATATCTGCCAAGATAAAGCAAAACTACTCTGGCACATTGCTCACTCTACTGTTTCAGCTAATAATCATTAGGCTGCTGATGTTATAATCATAGATGACTAAGTCTTGATTCCAGGACCTATATATAGTACAGGATGATGTAAAGTCACACTGTGACTGCCATACAAGTATATGAAGATTGCAGGGTGCACAGAGGCACCATAGAGTATAATTTATTCAGATCTGCTCAACATATGACCAGAAGTTCATCTCTAATGTTAGTGGAAATAAAAGCAAGACAGTTAAAGAAAGGAAAACATGGGGCATCCCTGCTTTGCATAGAATGCACATTCTTCTAAAAACTGCATGTTGTCCATTCGCTCTGAGCCTCTATATCAAGGATTACTCCTGGATCATTAAAACTAGATGTTGGCAGAATTAGGCGATAACTCTTAGGTTGCACTAGCTGAGGGAAAAGGAAGGAATGAAAGAAGGAAGGCAGGAATAAAGAGATAAAAAGTGAGGGAATGAGAACAAGTGGAGATAGGAAGAAAGGAAGAAAGATCAAAAGATTGAAACAGAGAAAAGGAAGAAGGAAAGAAAGGAAGAGAGAGTTTTCTCAAAGCGACTGCTTCAAATCACATCCAGAATGCTGTTTGTTCCTGCACTTTCGAATGCTTAGGCCCAAATTCACAGGGGTGGGGGAGTCCAAAACTATGGGTCACAGTCTAAGAATAAGGGGTAAGCCATTCAAGACTGAGATAAGGAAGAATTTCTTCATTCAGAGAGTTGTGAACCTGTGTAATTCTCTACCATAGAAAGCTTTTGGGGCCAGTTTGTTAGATATATTCAAGAGGGAGCTGGACGTGGTACTTGCGACTAAAGGGATTAAGGGGTATGGAGAAAAAGCGAGAGTGGGATACTGAGATTGCACGATCAGCCACAATCATATTGAATGGTGGTGCAGCTTCAAAGGGCCAAATGGTCTTCTCCTGCACCTAGTTTCTATGTTTCAATGTATTTTTAATTTAGACCAAAGCTTCCTCCTCCAGTGAGTTGTTCAACTGTCCACTGCCATTCACAACTAAATGTTACAAAGCTCAAATCTGAACCTTTGTTTATGGGATCACTTAGCCCTGTCTATTGCAATCACATTAAAAATAAGCGATCTCCTGTTTAAAACAGAAATTAGGGAAAAAAAATCCCAGAGGACTGCAAATCTGTGCGGCTTCCTTCCCCGAGTGTGGTGAATGCAGAGTCATTGATTGTGACAATGTACGTTTAGAACTTCAAAAACTTCATGGATTGAAAGCATCAGCAATAACTCTGTTTGGAATAACTTATTCCCCGACATGAAAAGGAATTAAAAGCGACTTGCTTGTTAACCAGCAGTGGGAAGTAGGAGTGGAAGCAACATAAACAACCTGTTTCCTGCTAGAGAGGAGAGAACATTGCTTGATAACCTGCTGCCTTGTGACAAAAGGGCAATTAAAATTGCCTGCAGGAGAAATGCTCTGAAGTAAAGGGGTTAATTGCAGGACAGGCTGTTTCAAACAGACAACCAACTCTGAATGTAATAAGGAATGGTGAGTTACTTCTGGCAAGAAAGCAAGCGAAAGTTTTGAGGTCTCCAGAAGCGTAATCAATGTTGGACATGAAGGAATCTAAAGAATCATCAACAATGTCACACCGCAAACTTGAAAGAGAGAAAACTGTATAAGAATCCAACACCAGAATGATTCAGCAACGGAACTTTGAAGAACAGCACTGCATAAGGATCAAACCCTGGACACATCCCGAGACAGAATCCTGTTTGGAATCCTGGCTAGATTTCGCCATTAATCGAGTAATAGCCAAGTTGAATTGCGAGGCTTAACTTGCTTACTTCAGGGCTCTTATTTTGGTTGCTATATGCAATAAAGTTTAAATCATTGTTTCAGTATTTGATTGTCTGTGAAATTTTTTAATAAATAGCTTAATCAAAGGTAACCTGTGGTAATTTACCCACAACAGAATATTTCGAGGCTGAATTAGACAGATTATTGCTTAACATGTGCGTAAAGGGCTACAATAGGTACGCTGAGAAGTTTAACTGAGGCGACAATCAGACTAGGATTTCAAGGCATTACTCAAGTTTTTGGGCTTAGATTCTTCAATTCTGGATACATTTAAGAAAACTGATGCCCAATTAACTTGTCCCCCAGTGATCATATCCAGCTATCAGCATTGTCTGTCCACTTTTTGGGACAAGTGTGACAGGTGATGGGGGAAGATCCTAGGAAATGGAGCAAAGAAAATAAATGGAAAGATAATTCTTTTCGTCATAACTTGTCTCTCAGAAGCTTCTCAAATTGTTTGCATACAATAAATTGCTTTGAAATGCCATGGCATATAGCTTTGTGATGATGTACAAAGTAAACTATATTCAGTGATGTTTTTATTGAGGGAGGCATTGTGCTCAGGATGTCAGGAGAACTCCCTGTTCTTTTTAGAATAACACATTAGATCTACAGTGTTATCCAGGGGAGACAGGGCCTCACTTTGATCTGATCCAAAGGAGGAAATTTACATAGAGCTCCGACACTACTGCCTTGGAGTGTCACTGTAGATTAAGCATACAAGTACTGGACTAAGATTTTGGCCTACCAAGGAACCTTAATTGAAAAAAGGAAACACTCTCAAGAAGTAATCACTGACCATGTATTTTATACAAACCATATTTTTATTTGCATAATCAGGAGAAAAAGAAACCTCTGGAAATTAAAATAAAAGCAATGAGAAATCGATGTTTAGTCAAAAGTAACCTTGTTAGATCTTCAAAGGAACCATTCTTTTCACATTCTTAAACCTAACAATTTCATGATTTCCCCCATGTTTCAAGATGCACTTTTGTAACCCGACCGATTCCCTTCCCCACTTAACGAACATCTATAGTGAATTGCTTGTGCCTAACTGTATGTATGTCAGTTCAATGACACACAGAAATAGCTGTCTTACTGTTGAGTCTGTGCTGTCAATCTGTGTGTAATGAGCAACATTAATGGAAGAAAATTGCAGGGAATGCTGTGACAGTTTCCTGATGGATGTGGTAAAGGGTCAATGTTCCTTGCCCCCAGCGTGATCTGGGAAATAGCAAATTCACTCCCCAGGAAGGACATTGACCTGAATTTGCCAGCTAAGCTCTCCTGCTGTGTGATCCTGAGCTCCCATTAATAGATAACTGACTCTAGGGAAGTTTCCTTCTTAATTCCTCTCATTGTGCGTGTCTAACTAAGCACTTGCCCTGCAAAACTTAAATTAGTCTTCAATTCTTCAGCTGGGTTCCAGAGTTTTTGTTCCAGGAGTCACTCAAAAATTGGAAGTTGAACACTCGGTGCATTAAACTCTTCCAGTTTCTGATCAATGTTCCCGGTTGGTTTAAGCTCAAGGTAGCCTTGAACACTTCATGACATTTTATTTTTTACATTCAGTTCTATTCCTTCAGCACAGTTAAAACAATTGCTGTCACATGCTTTCTAATCTATCCTTGATCTAAGTGGCCTGGAAATTGTACAATTGAAAGTGGGAGCGTAAGTTTGGAACTGATATTTTGTTTTGTTGAGGCTTTAATCCATTTCAGTTAATCTTTAGGCCAATAATAATCAGCAACTCACACTACAGAATGGTTAGTATGGGCATCTGGGTAGGAGCGGGCAGTCTATCCTTTAAGACATAGTGGGAACTGCCAATACTGGAGAATCTGAGATAACAAGGTGTAGAGCTGGATGAACACAGCAGGCCAAGCAGCATCAGAGGAGCAGGAAAGCTCATGTTTCGGCTCTAGACTCTTCTTCAGTAAAAACACCAAACTTTTTCTGAAGAAGGGTCTAGACCCAAAACGTCAGCTTTCCTGCTCCTTTGATGCTGCATGTCCTGCTGTGTTCATCCAGCTCTAGCCCTTGTTATCTCAGTCTATCCTTTAAAATGCTTTTCAAAGACAGAGATGGTTTTGGGGGTTATAATCTTCAGAAGGTGAATGCCTCAGTGTGTGGTGGGAAAATCTTACTCCCAGATGAAGATAGCTATCGTCCTGAAACAAGGATGATATCTGCTGGTGGCAAGAATCAGTATGTGGAGTATTTTAACATGGAGAGGCTGTTGCACTACAGCTATCATATGACTCTGGTTGACCAGGTAACTCTCTCATTCATTGCATGCCATAGGTTTACAAGAATGATCCCGGGTCTGATGGGCTTGTCAAATGAGGAGCTGTTCAAGACTCTGGGTTTGTACTCGACAGAGTTCAGAAAGATGAGGAGGGATCTGATTGAAACTTACAGAATACTGAGAGATCTGAGTAGAGTGGATGTCGAGAAGATGTTTCTACTAGTACGGGAGACTAGGATACATAGGCATAGATTCAGAGTGAAAGGATGACCCTTAAGAACTGAGACGAAGAGGAATTTCTTCAGCCAGTAGGTGATTAATCTATGGAAGTCATTGCCATAGAGCTGTGGAGGCCAAGTCTTTGAGAGTATTTAAGATAGAGTTAGATAGCTTTTTGATTAATAAAGAGTTAAGGGTTACTGGGAGGAGGCAGGAGAATAGGGTTGAGAAACATGTCAGCCATGATTGAATGGTAGAACAGACTGAATGGGATGAATGGCCTAATTCTGTTCCTACATCTTATCGTATTATTTGAACCCAAAGCTTTTGGCCCAGAGGTAGGGATGGTATGTCCAACCACATGACCCTTCCTAGAGGTACCCCACCCAGAATGATAATATATCTCTTCTTTCCCACTTGCTTGCTGCCTAAACCACCCATGCCATGTTGCCAGTCCTCTCACTCTCATCCCTATGGTGAACAAACCCTTCCTGTAGAATGCCACCAAACTACCTTGCTGTGGGATACATTGGGACCAACAGGACTTACTAATGAGCTCTTGGTGCTGCTGGAACTGCTGGAGCCACATTGCAATCTGTTTGGCTGTCAGCTGCAGGCTGTGGGACTTCTTCCTACTGCAGGGCACAAATCTGGGCCACCCACAGCCTGTTAGAGCTGCAGGAAAATCTTGTCAATTGACTTTTCTGCTGGAAGGGTGTGGGGCTACGGGGTGGGGGAAGAGGGCAGGGACAAGCAGTCTGTCATCCCTGAAAGATTTTGTTCCTAGAATGTGGGACAGAGTAGGAACTTATGATCTGGAAAAAAACTTTTAGCCTTACTGTGTGAAAGTCATGCCTCCTCTCCTCCACTAAATCCATTCACCCCACTTACATGTTGATGTTTCTCCGTTCAAACCTCAGCCTATCTTGTTCTTGCCACTCTTCAGCTGGCCCCTATTCGATACACCTAATGGTCACCCAGAACCATGAAGATTTGGAAAAACGCAAAGGCAGGCTCCCAATGAGTTTCTTATTGATTTGATTTCCTGATTGTGACTGCAATTAACTTCTCAAGCTCTCACGTCCCGTCTCACATCTTGCCCTTTGCAAAATGACCCACGTTGTTAATGGAGGTGGCAAACTGGCCATTAATGCCATTTTTTGGTAACACTCTTCCATTATGACTCACCCGCAGCTACAAAAATCCAGTCCCTGAGTCCAGAAGAAGATAATCAGTGCCCACTTGCTTTCACCAATTAATGAGTCACTGCTCTGACCACCACCTCCCACCTCTCCACCCCACCCCACCAATGCCCACCCCTCCCCAGCATACCTTTTGTTGATAAATTGACTCCAGATTTTGTACAGCTTGTTAAGAAAAACTAAACCTTTCAATATGATTTCCAAACCACATATGGTGCCATCTGATTTATCCTTCCCCAGTCCCTATTTGTTAAGTTACAGATCCCTCTAATACTCCCCAATTGATCCCAGCACCTTTCTTCACCCCCTTCACCCTCTCAGTTTCCAATGTTTAGAGGTCAAGTTAGAAAATTACCATAGTAACCAAAGCAAGGATTATGGCCGTATCTATTAAATAGACCAGAGAATTGGCCTCCAGAGTGAATCCTCTACTTTTGTACAAAACATTATTTTCCAATATTTTTTTCATAATTTTTGTGCTTCATTTGGAGCCTCCTTGCTCTCCCAAGACATGCTTGTCAGCTACTCCCAGATTCACTCTGCATATGGGAGCTCTGCCAAATTTGATCTTTTTGACCCCAGAAACCTAAAACTAAACTTTTGATATAAATTTGAAACTAGTACTTCAAATGTATTTGTTGATTGATTATCAAAATTCAATTATGTATTCACTATTATTATGGCATATACATGAAAAAAATAAAATCTTTCTTTCTGCATAAAGTATTTACAATGTGCTCATTTCCATTTGCCCTATTCATTGTCTGAGAAAGAAAGAAAGGTAAGGAAAGTCTGACAGAAAGATGTGATTTTAAACAGCAGCTTTCTGAAATCCCAAAGTATTTTACAACCACTGTAATGCTGTACCTCTAAAGTCACTGTTGTAATGTAGGAAATGCCAACATGCACATGGCAAGTTCCCACTTCAGCAATGTAGTTATGGTCAGATAATCTGCTTTTAGTGGTGTTGATTGAATCTCAAATATTGGAACAGGATATCGGAGAGAACTCCTCTTTTGAATAGTGCAATTGCGATCTTTTACATACATCTGTAGGATAGATGTGTCATCAGTTTAATGACTCTTCTGAAAGATAGCACCGAGGCAGTGCAGCCCTCTATCACCTGCTGGCCTGGGAGTGCTACTATGAAATAGTGTCAAATGAATCTGGAAATTGTATTGTAACAGGCTGTGTTCATGTCAGCCAACACAGACACAAGATCAGTTTCATTGGTGTCATTGCTCCCAAAGACTTTCTCATTCAACAGATGGCCAAGTGGATCGGACCAGGAGTCATTGTTGAGGTACTGGTCAAACTCATTGCGATCCACGTCAGCCAGCAGCTCAGCATAGCACAAACTGTCCAGGGCTTCTGAGCTATTCACTATTTGCGGAGCTTGACATTGCTGACCACAGCAGTGGGCTAAAGTTCCAACCAATGGAGAGGTTCCAACTCCCACATTATGGGAACATAGTGTTGTATTGTAGGGAGGGAGCAGTGGGCTTGGCTGGTGGAATTGGCTGCAGTATGGACTCCAGTTGATTTGAGGATGACTATAAACTGGATGAGACCTCGCCCATTCCATCCCTGTCAACACATTCCCAGTTTCTGATGTGCGAAGTGGGTCAGTAAGTTGCCCTTTGGAGACTGGAGGCTGTTTCCCAAAAGGGAAGGTTTCCAGCATGCTGGAGGGTGAATTTATTTTTGGGGGGTGGTTTGGGCTGCTGATACGGTCCATTGTCTGGCTGCTGGTGGGGGTTTCCTTGTCTTGAAAGCCTGTGGATTCCAGTTGGTCAGTGCCATCCCTGGGAGCAGAAATGCCATTCCTATAGGGGCCACGGGTTTGGCTTTTTCGTCGTGGCCTATATTTGTAGTTGGGATACTCCAACATGTGTTCAACACGCAACCTCTCTGCTTCCAGGATGTATGGCCGTTTCTGCACCACTGTAAGCGATTTCCAACACCTTCCTGGTAAAGGAAAGAAGGAGGATCATTGAGACTGGCTGGAGGTGGTGTAAAAAAATCAGAAAGAAATAATTCAGATTATATATCATTTAAGCAGATAGAATCTCAGAATCGTAATACAATACAGTACAAAACAAAGCTATTCTCGACAAGCTATGCCAAGCCCAACAAGTATGCACTGATTCTTTTGAAATGTTATTGAATAGTCCCACTCTTCTGCTTTTTCTGTATATCCCTGCATTTTTTCCATTTCAAGCATTTCGCTAATTCCTCTTTGCTGCCTACAATTGAATCTGGTTCTACTAGCTACCTAACACCCCAGCAGGGAATTCATTCTAAATCCCATGGTCTTGAGTGCACTTTGTCAATACTTTTAAAGTGTACTAATTACAATAAACATACTGGCTGTAAGGAACTTTGGGGCACAAAATGTGCTCAATAAGTGATGACCTCTTTTTGGATAATTTCAGCAGGATTCAGCAGCTCTCTGAATCAATTGTTAAGAGCACATAAATTTCACCACATCTTAACTAGAACCTGAGATAACAAGATGTAGAGCTGGATGAACACAGTAAGCCAGGCAGCATCAGAAGAGCAAGAAAGCTGACGTTTTGGGTCTGGACCCTTTTCTGAAGAAGAGTCCAGACCTGAAACGTCAGCTTTTCCGAAGAAGGACCCAGACCTGAAACATTAGCTTTCTTGCTGCTCTGATGCTGCCGAGTGTGCTGTGTTCATTCAGCTCTACACCTTGATATCTCAGACTCCAACATCGGCAGTTCCTACTATCTCTCTTAACTAGAACCTGGGTGTCTTTACTTGGAGACATATCCTGATCAAATTTCAACTTGGGTATTCTATTACCTTATTGTCCTTTGTTTTTGAATGCTTAGCCTATCTTCATGTGAAATCTTCATCCAAGTCTTTTTAACTTTAAATGCGACTACTTCAATCTTCTCCTGGCTAGCCTTACACTGTGCAGACTTATACAAAACAAGGAACAAGAGTTCACCAGGATGTACAGCCACGTTTGCAGCACGGTAAGCAATTTCTAACGCTGCCCTGGAAAAAAATGAACCCTGAACCTGAATAAACCGAAGCTCATCAAGAAAACTTGTATTCTAACTTTCACCCATCACCCTGTGTTCACTCAGCTACACTGGCTTCCTTGGGGGTAAAGTTCTCATCTTTGGATTCAAATGCTTCTGTGGCTTCAGTTCTCCCTAACTGTGCCATGTCATCCTAAGCCTCCATACTCCCTGCACTTCTTCAATTCAACTTTTTGTGTACTCCTAATTTTATGTGCTCCGCGATTAGTGGCCATGCCGTCAGCTGCCAAGGCCCTAAGCTCTGGAATTCCCTTCCTAAACTGCTCTATCTTTCTCTTCTCTTTCAAACTTGACTCTTCTTATGATAGCTCTTGTTGTTGCTGAGATTTATTACAGACATGAACTGCTGCAACTTCACAGGGGGCATCTGTGGAGACAGTAGTAGTCACACTAGATGTTAACAACCTGAGTTGTTAATTCTACAAATACCACCACATATTGGATACATTGAAGTACATTTGCCCATTACTTATTAAATAAAACATGTTCTGATATGAAAACACTTTTCCCAGAAGAAATGATTGCGGTTTGAAAAGTCTTGGTGAGCTCGTGCGACTGACAAAATTTAGTGATTTTAATCTCCAGGTTTGCTTTGTTTAGTGGGCATGGCCTGAATTAGGCTGTCAGAATCTTAAACTGCTTAAAAGATCACTAATACCACAAATGTAAGCTGTCTTGGGTGTAACTCACTGACATTGCAACAGGAGAAGACCATTTAACTCCTTGAACCTATTCCATTATTCTGTGAGAACATGACTGATACCCCAACTCCATATATCAGGCCCATATCCCCTAATATCTTCAGCAAATGTTGGTGATTTACATGTGTGTAATGGCCAGCTTTTGTGTTTGTTGATCAACTGCTCCAAATTTTGCTGACATGGTAAGTGGAAATGTTCCCCGAGGGCCTATTCCTTCATTAAACAATGAGTACGAACTGCTTGATCCAGCTCTGTTAGTATCAGCAATTGAAGGTGTATGCAAATTAATAGATATTTGCACACCAATAGTGCAACTTCTTTACATAACTTCTGAGACTCCAACTTGTATGAATGTACAGTCCATAATGATTAAAGATTCTCTTTTGGGTTGTATATATTCATAGCAGGGAATAATCTAATCTCTGTTCAGTCAGCTGTGCTGCTTGTCAATACCTTCTGTGTTCAGTCTGATACTATTCTAATGTAATTCAGTTCTTTTTGATTCAGTTTGGCTTTGTCACCTAATTTGTTTGAAGAAATCGTCTCTGATTTGATTTGCAAGGATCATCGAATTGCCGACTAATTACAGTACAGCACAGAAACAGGCCAATATAATAAAAACAAAGACCTGCATATGCTGGAAATTTAAAACTAAAATGGAATATGCTAGAGAAACTCAGCACGTCCAGCAGCATCTGAAGAGAGAAAAATAGAGTTAATGTTTCAAATCCAGCGAAACTTTGTCTGAATTAAAAATAGCTGGGAACGGGTGGTATTTATGATGAGGTGGCAGGATCAAATAGAGTACATGAAGATGGGCCCAGACAGACAAAGCGAGAAATAAAAAGAGATAGGTGAATAGATTGGCTATCTCTAAGGAGATAGGCAAAGAGATTGCTGATGATAAGCTGAGAGAGAGAGACAAATGAGAAGCATAAATGGTTGAAAATGGATTGGCTGTATTGGGAGCAACCCATTCAACACAAGACCAAGGTGTATTGGGGAAGGTGTTCATGTTCTGATATTGTTAAACTCAATGTTGAGTCGTGAAGGCTGTAAGGTATGTAGGCAAAGATGAGGTGTTTTTCTTACAGCTGTGTTGAGCTTCATTGGAACACAGCAGCAGGCCTGAGAGAGAAATGCTGGCACAGGAACATGGCGATATGTTGAAGTGGCAGGCAACTGGAAGCTTGGGCCCATTTCTTACAGACAGAAGGTAGATGTTCGGCAAAGTAATCACCCAGTGGATGTGTTTCATCTCCCCAGCATACAGAATACCGGATTGTGAGCAGTGAATACAGTAGACTAGATTGAACGAAGTGCAGGTAAATTGCTGCTTCACCCTGAAGTTGGGTCTGGGACCTTGGGCAGTGAAGAAGGAGGAGGTAAATGGCAAGTGTTACACCTTTTGTGGTTGCAGGAGAAGATGACGTCAGAGTGTGGGGAGGTTTTCGGAATCGAGGCACACTGGACCTGAGTATCTCAAAGGGAACAGTCCCTGTGAAAGGCTGATAAGGAAGGGGAGGGAATAGGTGTCTGGTGGTGACATCTGCTGGAATGGCTTATGATTATTTGGATAGAGAAGCTGATGAGGTGGAAAGTGAGGATCAGAGAGACTCTATCATTGTTGTGGGAGGGAAGGGTGGGGTGAGGGCAGGAGCATGGAAAATAGTTCAGAAGCGGCTGTAGGTCCTGTCAACCACAGTGATGGGGAGTCCTTTGTTGAAGAGAGAGGCAAACTTGTCTGAGGTCCCCCTTTGGATGGTGGCATCATCAGAATAGAATGCAACGGAGATGGAGAAATTGGAAGAATGGAATGGAGTTCTGACAGGAAGCAAGTCGTGAGGATGTGAAGTTGGCGGGTTTATTATGGATATCAGTGGCCATCCGAGCCCCAGGAATGGTGCGTCTGGCCCAAATGATCCATGCTGCTGTTCATGTCCCGCAGAAGCCTCCTTCCACCTGACTTCATCTGCACTATCTACATATTCTCTATTCCCTTCCACGACATGTACCTCTCCAGTTACCCCTTAAATGCATCTCTGTTACTCATCTGGACTAAGCAATGTGATAGCAAGTCCCATACAGTAACATTCTGGATAAAGAAGTTCCTCTGAATTTATTCATTTTAATTTCTTTTTTATTCACTCATGGGATGTGGGCATTGCTAGCTAAGCCAACATTTATTGCTCACCCTTAATCACACAGAGGGCAGTTAAGAGTCAACCGTATTACTGTCAGTCCTGCATTCACATGTAGGCCAGACCAGGTAAGGATGCCAGATTTACTTCCTTAAAGGATATTAGTGAATCCAGACGGGTTTTAATTTACAACAATTGATAGTGATTACATGATTGTCATTAGATCAGCTTTTTAATTTCAGATTTTTTTTCATTGAATTCAAATGTTACCATCTGCTCAATACATGAGTCTGGGGTTCTGAATTACTCGTCCAGTGAATTTGCCATTACACAATTGCCTTCCAAATACAGCAGACATTGGCCACCTTGTTCCAAAAGCAACTCAACAAAATGCAACAGAGAAACAGTCTATAAATCTCCCAATGTTTGTCTCTTCTCCATGACAATTTGCAGTCATAGAGTATCTTTAATGTGGTGAAATGAAAGTGACATGGCAACTTAATTAGGCAGGATGTTGGTGTTCCATAACACCACTGTCTTTTGATCTTTTCCTGGATTAAATTTGAAGGAGGAAGGCCCAAGGTTTACTTTCTCACTCTACCACCACTTGAGGCTCTTCAACGATCAATCAATAATCACTAAAGGACTTCAGCTCACCTGGACTGCAGTTGTACAAAAAAGCACTGACCTGAGACCTTGGCTCCCCAGGACATTCGTTATACTCTGGGCACAACCATGGCCTTCCATGTGGGTCTACCAATTTTGGAGACCTGCTGGCCTCTGATTAGCTGGCATCTCTTACTGGGTAGGGATTTCTGTCTCCTGGGACATGATCTTGGAGACAGGCCCATCTCTGCTTTCCAAACTGCCAGCTTGGAAGAAGATATGGTGAACCCTGCTCCTGAAAATCAGGGCAGTTTCTTGCCACCTCTTCAGCAAGTGATTGAGACTCCTGACCAGAATAAAAGGCTCCAGCCTTGTCCTGTAGAGCTAAGCTACTCACTGCATTGACTGATTGAGAGAATGTTTTGCACAAGAAAGTTGTTCAAGGGCTACAGGGGCAAAGTTATTTCAGTGAAAGACAAAGTAGTGTCAATTCCACAAAGGAGAAATATTACATATGCATTTCCTAACTCTCAATATGGCCTTGGATTTTAAAAGATGCCATCAGTGGTTCAGTGGGTAGCATAAAAGAATTACTTTATTGGAGCTGTCATCTTTCTGGGTGGTCATTAAACCAAAGCTACACCTGTCCTTTTGGATGGATCTAGGAGATTTGATGGTACTATTTTGCCAAAGACCTCTTCTGACTATCCCAGTCAATAATTATCTTTCAACACACATAATTAAAACTGATTATCCACTTACTGTTTCCAGTATCTTGCTGGGTGCAAACTGTATTTCCTATGTTACAACAATGACAGTGTGTCTCTAAGTAATTCACTGCCGAAAAGATTCTGAAAGGTGCTATGGAAATGCAAACCCTTTCTGTTTCTTTACATATCAATAATTTCATAATCAAAGGCTTACATATACCTATGTACAAATGGATTTGTAAATGCATGTATATAGAATTGTATCCATATATGTGCAGCTATGCAAGGGTATGTATCCACTTACACATAAAAAGCACAGAAACAGATGTACTTACACACATACATACATGGGAAGAACTCGTTCTGAGACATAGATTCATAGAGTCATGCTTTTACACACAGTCGGCTAGCGTGTTGCAGCACAAACAAGGAGAAAGAAAGAAACGTAATTTGCCTTTCAACGTATGTATAACATGCCGTAAAAGAAATAACACAGCCATAATCTGTGATCTATGAATTTCAAAACCTAACATTAGACCACGTCTTAACAATATGGTTACTTTATATGAGAGGCTGTTTAAGTGTGTAAAAAAACAGAGCATTGGAACCATTCCCTACTCTGCTGATCCTTACCCAACAGTTTGCTGAGCTCTGTGTTCTGGAGGTTAGGGTTCTGCAAAGACAGCCTCTTCCTCTCATCTTTCGCCCACACCATAAAGGCATTCATGGGTCGGGGAATTCGGCTGATGGTGATCTGGGTCCCACAATCCCTTGGCTGATCAAGAGGCTCAGAGGCATTTAGGAAGAAAGTACCAGCATCAACATAGCCTGTACTGGCTGCTCTCATCTTCACTGGCAACTAGTAGGATCGGCCTTGTTCTCGGTCTTCATCGGAAAAGCCAAATGTCTTGTGAGAACTGATAAACGCAGAGTTTATATCAGGTTTTGTGTTGAACGTAAGCTCCTCCTACATGCTTACAATATGACTGTCAGTGCAAACCTACCCAGTGTATTCAAGACAAACAAAAGCTACATTTAAGATCCGGTTGGGACTATTTTTTCTACATGGTCCAGTGCATCATTATTCACGTCAATATTACACATCCTTTGAACTGAGCTACAGTCAACCGACTCTCCAAGCACTTGTGTTCTCCATGTGGTCTTTAAGATAATTAATGTTAAGAAATGAATGACAATGCAAAGTACACTGGAAATAGAAGATGGCAATGCAAAGGATCTCACAAATTTGCATATCAAGTTAGAACATTTTTCTCATGGCTGTGAGCCAATAAGTATCTGAAAACATTGTCCGTCAGGAGAAGTGTGCTTTTCCAGGTTATATCCATTCAGTCATAGTATTGCCCACACTAGGATGAGGGATTTACAATCTCAATCCACCTGTTAAAAAATTAATAAAACTCACAAAATTTAATATTTTTGAAAAGTGGTACGACCTTAGTGTCCTGTGATCCTGACACTGACAGGCTGGGAATACAAGCCAGTGTGAAACTGGAATAATTACAGTTCAAATACGCAAGGGATAAATCTCTGACTCCCTTTACATCATACGATGAGAACAGAAGAGCTGAAGAATGTTGTACACTAGTGACAAATGAGGAAGTGAATACTGAGTTGGAAGAGGAGCAAAGGTAAACTTTGAGAAGGTTTTAAAAGTTGGAGAGAGAAGGGGATGCAGAAGTAGTGGGAGCTTAGGGATATATTTAGGCAACTCCATTGTTGGAGGCTTTCAGCCATTCAGTTCGATTATGCTTGATTTATATCATTACTCCATTTACCCACCACGGTCACCCTTAATAACTTCTCATAACTATAATCTGTCAATTGATCTGAAGATGTTTTTTTTTATTTTGAAGCATTCCAGATTTTCAGCACCCTATCTGTGCAGAAGTGCTACCTGACATCGACTCAGCAACCTGACACTAAATTAACCCTTATCTCCCCTTGTTCTGCACTTGTCATTGGGGAAACCATTTCTATCTACCTAAAAGTGCTTTCAGTTGTCTCTAACACCTCAAGTAGATCACCCCATAGTCTACTATATTAAGAAAAGGCCTGTGATACACAATTTGCCCTCATAACTTAAACCTTTGTCTATAATTCTTTTATTGGGTAACTGAATGTTGGGTTGATGACAGCAGCATTTTTGTGCCCTTTCCTGATTACTTTTAAGAAGGTGCTTTTTTGAACCACTTTTTGTGCATGTGAGGTAGGCACACTTAGAGTGCCATTAGGAAGGAATTGACAGGAATTTAACTCAGGGATAATAAAAGAGTGGCAATGCAGTTCTGAGATAACAAGGTGTAGAACTGAATGAACACAGCAGGCCAAGCAGCATCAGAGGAGCAGGAAAGCTGATGTTTCAGGTCTGGATCCTTCTTCAGAAAAGAAGGGTCTGAAGAAGGGTCCAGACCTGAGACGTCACCTTTCCTGCTCCTCTGATGCTGCTTGGCCTGCTGTGTTCATCCAGCACTACACCTTGTTATCTCAGATTGTCCAGCATCGGCAGTTCCCACTATCTCTCCTACCGCAGTTCTGAGTCAGAATTCACATGAAAGGGAATTTGCAGGTGGTGGTATTCCCACTCATCTGCTGCTCCTGTCTTTTTAGATGATAGAGATAATGGTTTGGAAGATGTTGTCAAAGGAGATTCAGCGTGTCACTACAGTGCAGTAATATTGCAATGAAATAGCACTTAGCCATCTCTGTATGTAGTATACACAGTTGCTACTGTGCATTGATGGTGAAGGGAATGAAAGTTGTAGCTGGTAGATGGAATGGAAATCAAGTGGGCTGCTTTGTCCTGGATGGTGTCAAACTTCTTGAGTGTTGTTGGAGTCACACTCATTCAGGCGAGTGGACAAATATTTCATTACACTCCTCACTTGTGCCTTGTAGATGGTGGATATGCTTAGGTGAATCAGGAGATGAGTCACTTGCTGCAGAATTTCTAGCCTCTGACCTGCTTTTGACCAGCAAAAATCTTCAGCAAAAGTCCTCACTTCTGACCTTTTAATGGAGAGAAGTCACTAATGAAGCAGCTGAAGATAGTTGGACCTAGCATTCAACCCTGAGGAACTCCTGCAGTGACGTCCTGGGACTGAGATTTTTGTTCTCCAATGACCACAATCATCTTTTTATGTGTTGCAAATGGTTAGAACCATTGGAGATTTTTCCTTCTAATTCCCATTGACTCCAATTTTGCTCATGTCTCCTTGATCTCAAACTCAGTCAAATGCTGCCTTGATGGCAGTTGCTGTCACCTCACCTCTGGAGTTTAGCTCTTTGCTCATGTTTGGACCAAGACTTTATTGAGGTTGGGAGCTAAGAATCCCTGGTGAAACACAAACTTACCATCAGTTATTACTCAGCGCTGCTTGTAAGCATTGTTAACGGCTGGTCCATCTTCGCTCATGAATTGAAATATGCTAGTGGGAGTAGTTGACTTAGTTTGATTTATCCTTTTCTTTTGTGGAGAAGGCATAATTAGGCAATTTTCCACATTGTCGGATAGATACCAGTGTTGTAGCTTCACTGGAACAGCTTGGCTAGGGCGCATCTAATTCTGAAGTCTTCCGCACAATTGCTGGACAACTATTGTTGTCAGGGCCCGTAGCCTTTGTAATATACAGTGCCTTCAGCCATTTCTTTATATCATGTGATAGCTGGAAAATCTGTCATGCATCCCATTCACAGCTGATACATTCTGTAAGGTGACCAGAAGTGAAAGCAATATTCTAGTCTGGTTTAACCACATCCTTATGTAATGTAGCACCAATTGTATCTCATTCTATCTCAAATATAAGGACCAACATTAGCGTCTTTGTTAACATTCTTTGTATTTCTCAACTAGTTTAGCATGATTTATATACATGGGCCCACAATTCTTTCCACTCCTGCATCGTTCACAGTTTCTCAACAGTTAAAAACTCTCTGACCCATCTTTCTTCGATTCTCATAGTAACCCATATTGAACTTCACCTGCCGCCAAATTTTCTGTGCCACCTAACTTTGTGTTGTAAGTTTTTAGACATAGCTTTTTAGTCCTTCACTTAAACCATCGATAACATTAATAAATAGCTTGACATGATCGTGGCAAATCTGGCAGTTGTATTTGGCTGATTGTGCACCAGTGGTCCTCAAGTCAGGGAGAACATCCAAAAATAGTCTACACCAATGATCTCAGAACTGAGAGGTTATAACTATCAGGGGCGATCGAACAGATTATGGCCTTTACTTGTACAAAAGAGAGACTGAGAGGTAACCTAATGGTGCTCAGTAAAATTCAGAAATGACTTAATAGGGTGAATATTGAACTGATGTTTACACTTGTGGGAAGATCAAAACTAGGATACATAGATATTTGCTAGTTACTGACAAATCCAATTGGGAATTCAGGAAAAACCTCTACCAAGAGTGTCATTGGAATGTGCAATGCTATAAGTTATGGAGTACTAAAGGTGAATACATTCAAGAGGAATCAAGGTAAGTGCAGAAGGAGAAAGAAATAGAAAGGTATGTTAATAGGGTGAGATCAAGAGGGACTGGGGAAGTTCATCTATTGCAGAAACCCCGGCATAGACCAGTTGGACTTGCTGGTCTTTTTCTTGCTGTAAGTTCAATGTAATTCAACACAAGATGAACCCCTATTCCCACAACCACCATCTGGCCCCATTCCTCTATTCCACTTCCAGCCCCACTTCCTCTGCATTACAGAAGCTGAAAAAGGAGGTGAAGCTTGACAGGTCACCAATGTCAATAGCAATGTAATAGGTGAAGGCCAGAGGAGTGCAATGAGGAAAGTGAGAATGACAGAGGTGGATCACAGTGATTGATTTGCTGAGAGCAACAGCATTAAAAACAAATGATTTAGCAAATCTACGAAGTCCAAAGTGTTGTACTAAGTGTAGCATCAGGATTGAGGAGCTGGGAAGAAGTTATTGAAGAAGCTAATTTGAGGGAAAGGATTGTGAAATTAAAGGAGAGTTGAGGTTTGAGTATGTGGCTGGGTATAAGAGAAGGATAGCAGTGAGCCTTGGTCTTGTTCAAATACCAGTTCCTCAAGCAGACAGAACCATGGAAGATGACCAGCTTGAGGATCGAGTAGAATTTATGAGGATTATTGGGAGATGATGAGGGAGTAGAGATACAGGGGAGAGTTGAAAGAGTTTAGATGCAGGTTGGAATATTGGGGATAAGAAATTTTAAGTGTAGACTGAAAGAGATTAGAGAAAGAAGGACATTTCAACAAGGAAGTCATTGTGGGAACTTGGGATACGATTGTTGCTAGGCTGGAGAATGGTGCAGTCAGTGCCTGTAGCTCTGAGATGTTGCAATGTTGCAGAGTGGTGGCAACATTCAAAGGTGTGCTGAAACACTAACACACGAAAGCAGCAGGCACAATTTGCAAAACAAGCAATGGCAGGCAACTATTTCCTAAGACTTATTGTAATTAAATGAGTTCTTAGCACTCATAGCCAGAAGGACTAAGGTTTGGATGACTCCGGGAGACACAAGTTCTCGGAAATAGTGTCAGGCAGGAATAAGAAATAAGGAATGCATGGAGCTGGTGATTAGGGGAGACAGAAGGGCCCAGATCCTGACAGATTTAAACATTTTTTTTGTTAACATGGATTCTTTTGTAATACTGGGATTTTAAAAAATTTGTTCATGGGATATAAATGTTGGTGGCTAGGCCAGCATTTATTGCCAAGACCTAGTTATCTTGGAAAGGTCCTTGCACCCTCCTCTCTGCTTCATCTCACCCTTTGGACATACCAGACTTTTCAGCTAGTTGGGCTCCCTAATGTTACAGGCAATCATTATTTGCAGCAAAATCAGAAAATGTTCCACTTAAGCCTGTAAAACTTGGTGGGATCAATAATACAGGTTTCTGGTGAGTGCAAACCCTGTATTTCTATTTGAACCACTGGTCCATGTATTTCTTGATGTATGGCCTCAATCATTCTTTCTCGCCGTGATAAGAACCTGAAGCATTTAGAATCCAGAAATGAACTCTGTATGTTGCAGCAGGCAATCAGCAGCACACTAACACATAACCAGCAAGATAAATATGAACTTGCATTTATATACAGACCTTCACAACCTCAGTAATTTATAGCAAAAGAATATTTTTTTGGATGTTCATCGTCATTTGTAGAAAAGCAAGAGACCTACATCTAAGAATTATCCAACTTTAAGGAAGCTGAGCTTTCCGAGCCTCTTTCTCACCAAACTCAAATCAGCGCATCACAAAATAGTTTAATGAAACAGCACAAATCGAGTTCATTCAGCCCATTGTGCAGTGCTGGCCCATGAGTTCAACCCAAGAAATCCAGCTCCCCTGTTCTTTCCCTGTAGTACTGCAATTTTGTTTTTGGGTATCTGTCAATTCTGTTCCAAATGTTACAATTGAATCTGCTTCCACAATTTTTTCAGACTATTTAATCTGATCACCCAAAATTGTTGTGCAAAAACATGTTTCTACATGCTGTCTCATGTTCTTTTGTCAATCATTTTCTATCTGTGTCTTCAGCTTATTGATTTTTCTGCCACTGGAAACAATTTTTCCTTCGATGAGAACCATTCATGATTTTGAAAATGGAACAGAAAGAGCCAGTGAAAAGTGACAGCAGGATGCTGTGGGTCACATAACAAGGATCTCACTGCCTTTGCTGGGAACAGGTTGTGTTTCTGTTCACTTGTTCAAACACTGCCATGCCCTGTGTGTCAATAATTAGTCAGTGCTGCATTGTACCCTGTTCACATTCAGCCTTTGCTTTAGCTCCCTCTACTGTCTGCTGATTGCCTAATAAGCCTGACAACAGCCTTCTCCTATTGAAGTGGCAGGAGACAGGGGTTGGAAGCAATCAGAGATGGTGAAATAGCCTCCATTTTCATTCCCCTTCACTTGACAACTCAGCACACTTATTCGCTTAAATTAATAGTGACATTTTCTGAGCATATCAAGTGAAGAAAATATTGGGTCATCCCTATTTTTGTTCCTTGTTAATCCTGCTAGGCTTAGCAGTAGGGACTGACAGAAAGAAAAATACGACCAGCCTGTACATTCCTCAATACTTCCAGTTCAGACAAGTCATTTTTAGGACAATTTGAAAACATACATAAAATAAAATATTAAAAGCAAAACATATGTTGAAAACAATTGCAGGACAGACCCATCTTTCAGAACTTTCACTTATGTCTTCCAGAAACCTGAGAATATAGAAATGAATCACAAAATCTGTGGAAATTTGCAACTCAGAAGAAGGCTATTTGGCCTGTTGTGTCTACACTGACTCTCTAAGAGATGAACCAAAGTTTGACATTACCAGTGCTGAAATGTTGATCTTGCTTTTTGTACACCATTTTTCCAGCTGTAATTTTGTATTCCCCAATTTATTCAATCACTCTACTATGTTTGTATGTTATGATCTGCCTGGACTACATGCAAAACAAAACATTTCATTGTACTTAGGTACATATGACAATAATAAATCAAATCAAGTCAAATCAGAGAGTTTCAGATTCTAACTCTTCAAAGCCTGTCCATCACCTACACCTGTCAGGCTTGTGAAGGAACTTTCTTTATTTACTTGGATAAATGCAGCTCTAGCAATACACAAGATGCTCAACACCAACAAACAGAAAGCAGACATTTAATCAGCACCCCATCCACCATCATAAGCATTCACTCCTTCCACCATTGGCTCAACATGACTTCATTTTTGACCATCTGCAGGTTACATTTCAATGATTTGCTAAGGCTTCTTCTACAGCAAATCCCAAACTGTAGTTTCTGGCACCTAAAAACAAATAAGTGGGAACCTGGGGACATCACCACCTCCGGGTCCTACACCATCCTGACTTAGAAATACATCACCATTATTGCGAGTCAAAATCTGGAAACTTCCTCCCTAATAGAACTCTGAAAATACTTCTCCATACAGACTGTAGCAGCTCACTGCTACCTTCATAAGGGGATTTTGTGCACAGCCCAGACCATCATGGAAGCCAACTCCATCCATGGCCTCCATTTACATGGATCGCACCACTTAAAGGTAGCTAACATCATCAAAGATCCATCGTACCCTGGTAATGTCCTCCTACAACTTCTTCTGTCAGGCAGAAGATACTGTAGTTTGAATACATGCATGAGCAAGTTCAGGAACAGCTTCTTCCTGGCCATTATCAGACTGATGAATGGACTCTCCAGCCTCAAATAATGCTGATCTTGCTCGTGTTGATCTCGCCTAGTGTACGCCCTGTACAATGTAACCTGTATGCCTCTGGCTCAGTCTTTTTGATCTGTACATCCTTGTTTACTATGATCTGCCTGTACTGCTCATAAACAAAACTTTTTACTGTACATCGGTACATTTGACAATAAATCAATCAATTGGAGGGGAAAATAAGCCCATATTCCATGAAAGAAAAATGTAAAAAGAAGGGCCACATCTACCCTCTCAAATGGATAAACAAGATACCATAATGTTATTTGAAGTAAAGTAGGGGAGTTCACCAATGAGTCCCGAATAATCTTCACCCTTTGTTGTATTATATCTCATGGTCAGCACGTCAATATTCATTTAACAGACATGCTCATATCATCATTGTATCATGGCATATGACCCAAGGGTACAACTGTCTCATACTTCATCTTATCCCAGAGGTAACTTGAAGCATGCTATGTTGTAAACTAATAGCTTATTGTTAGCCATATTTGATACCCCAAATTGTCACACTTCTGGATGACGAGGGATAAACTGGCTTCCCTTCTTCAGCTTTCCTTCAGTTGGTTAGAACAATGTCAATTTACAAAGTTCCCTTCCTGTGAATACCATTCTTTTATACCAAATGAATTTATGTTAAAAGGAATGAATTTGACTCGACTTTCTTGAGTTAGTGAAAGTGAGTTTATTAGTTACTAAATGCAAGAATAAATAATAATGCAACACACATGTACAGATAAGAATTGAAAAGTGAGTCCAAAATAAAGAAGGAAGTTAAAAAATATATTGATCAGTTTCTGAGATAACAAGGTGTGGGGCTGGATGAACACAGCAGGTCAAGCAGCATCATAGGAGCAGGAAAACTTGACGTTTCGGGCCTAAACCCTTCATCAGAAAAATCATTTTTCTGATG
>JAHRHZ010000025.1:15289143-15325809 GCA_024137785.1 Ginglymostoma cirratum | reverse complement strand
CACGAATTACTGGATTGTTAGAACCATAGAAACCATAGAATTTATACTGCAAAGAAGGGGACATTCAGCCCATCTTGTCTATGCCAAACCAAAAAACAACTCCAACTGTGGAGATGCCAGGGATTGAACCTGGGGGCCTCGTATATGCATAGCATGCACTCTACTACGGAGCTACCTCCCCTACAGTTCTAAAATCCCAGCTGGTGTCTTCAGGAGGAAAGTCACTGTCCTAACCTATTTTGGACCTATTTATGACTCCAGTCCGACACCATCATGGTCAACTCTTAACTGAAGCGGCTGCTTACCATCCAGACATACCAAACCACTACAAAGAGACCTTCACAGTGGCTCACCACTTGGACAAGAGCAATTCCATTTCTGGGCACTTGTACATCTCTGATTTGAATCACTCCACCACAATTGGCTTTGCCTTCAGCTGCCTAAGCCTGGAGCTTTGGTTTCCCCTCCTGCCAAGCTCTTCTGTACTTTAGACTCTTCCTTTAAGGTGGTCCTTAAAACCTATTCCTTTGACTAAGCTTCTGGTCACCTGCGATTATATCTCCTTATGACGCTCACTGTAAAGTTGATTCTAATAATGTTCCTGTGAAATGCCTCAGCACCTTTTACAGTGTTAAAAGTGCTGTACAAATCCAAGTCATCATTATGCATCAGACCATAGCATAGTCACACTTTGCCACAGATTGGCTCAGTTCTCGGCCTCCATTCACTAACAGCGCAGCCTTGATGAATACAGGTCTGCTTTGCCAAGAAAAGCTGAGGTTGACTATGGATAAGATAAAAGTTGTCTATTTATAAGTTCTGCTCATTTAATCTAAATAAAACAGAACATACTGAACAACAGAAACAATTATTTCACGCAAGACTGATAAGGCCCCTGGCATGTGCTTAGGTTTTTGTAGGTGGCGATGAAAAATAAACAAATTATCATGGACCAGTTTTACTTTGATCTGGCTTCTTGCATAACGGGAGCAAATGGGAATCAGTTTAAATGATGGAATTCCATGGGTTGGAATGAACAGGAAGAAGTTCAGGGATGTCCATTGAAATGTCTTACATTAAAAAGAGCTGACAGCATCCTGGACAAAGTAGTACATTCGATAATAGCCTGTCCATCACCTTTCACATTCATTCTCTCTACCTGCAATGCACCATGGCCATGCTCCAGCTGTTCTCTTCCATGGTCCTTCCTGGCTCCTTGTGCTAACTCCTACCCCACTGAAACAGTTGGCATATATATTTATTCAAATAATTACAGTATGGTTATATCAGTAAACTCCACCTTGGGGACTGGCGGTTGCTGCTGCTGCATCAGCGCTGGACAATGATGTCACATTGCATTGCTGTGTTCCTGCTTTTACACACTGGTCGTAACGTTCACAATCAACATGTCCTTTAGCTTAATTGATCTCATTCCAGGTCATGAATGCTCCCTAAGCTGAGAACAAACTTCACTGAGTATGGCAGGGCTGACTTATCGTGAAGATTCTGCAAGCATTTCAATGTATTTTTATTGGTTTAAATGAATAAAGAACACACTAAGGGAGGGCACTAGCTTGAAGCAGATAATCTTTGTGTTCTGATTGTTGATTCCTGGCCAGGCGCTAGTTCAAGTTATGTTTTTGTCAGACCCTCTCCAATGAGCTATGCTGAGTGTTATTAAGTCCCAAATCCTGGCTGCTGTCGGTTCAGGTTCCACAGGTGTGACTATTGGCTATGGTACAGCCTCCATGTGTGCTACCGATAATTGTGAATAAACTGGACACCAACTACAAGCAATTTTCCCTGAACAATACTTAGTGATAATATCTGCAGAATTTCTCTTCCCGAATCTAGGGATCTCAAACTAAACACCTGAGCTGGTCAGCCCTAAACTCAAGAACTTCCTCCTTCAACTTGTCCCCACTCCTTCTAATCTACATCTTTGATCAAACTATTACTTATTTATGTCCCAATAATCTCTAGATGTTGTTCAGTGTAAAATATACCCAGATAATGCTTGTGAGAAACACAACGGGGCATTTTAACATATTAAAGGTGCTATATAAATCTAAGTTATTATTATATATTAACCAATGGTACAGACAAATTGCATAGTCTTTCAAGAGGTTTGTATAGGTACGATAAGCTGAAAAGCCTCTTTTGGTGCTGTAGAATTCTAGGAGGCTGAATTTCTCCCAGCTCCACAAAACCAAGTTGGGAGAAAATGCCCCTGAAATTAACATTTTTGTTCCAGTCTGGTTGGTTTCTATGAAAGTCAGGTGAGGCAATCCTGCAATGAATGCAGAGGCTGCGGAATGGGGATATGGACCAGGAGGAAGGTCTGCCTTGGTGCCCTGGAAACATGTCACAATTTTTTTAAAATGGAAACAATAGTCACTTCTCCAGCCCTCATCAGATCCCACCCCCCTCCCACACTGTCCCCACGTCTTATACCCCATAACCTTCCAGCACCAATGAAATTTCAGCTTTTGCCACTCATGATCACGACTGTTGATACCCCTGATGCCAACCTATGCCCCTCAATACACCCCATGATCCTTTTTTTGCCTATATGGCAATCTAGTACCAACACATTCCAAACCATATTGCCTCAACCACCACTCTTTGCCCTTACACCTGTTATGCCAACTCACAGTCTCACCATGGGCACACTACAAGAACCACTCTGAGGTGAAATAATATATAGTTCACAGTGTCGATTGGAGACTGTAGTTCTTTAAGACTTCACTCCTTTTGTAAAAAAAGTGAGTAGATTAAACTTTCTTAAACTGCGTAATTCCTTATAACCCCAAAAAGTTCACAGAGGTGCACAAATCTTTATGAAAACAAGTATTGGAATTCATTGTCCTATTTCAAAGAGTTTATAACCACTTGGAGCTTTCAAGCAAACTGTGAGGTGGCAAGGACCCTACTGTGACAATAGAAGGTTATGAAATCAGTCATTCCTCATGAATAGCAAACATGATTTTTTATTTAAAAATTCCAATGTAAGGAACTGTTCATTTTAATAAATAAGCAATTAATAAAAAATGGCCATCCAAAAGTGCCAAGCAGTTGAGCTAACTAATAAGACAATTTTTGGTCACCTCAGTTAAGAAACAGAGCTAGAAAGAGATACACCAAGCCACAGGTCCCGATTACCAGGGAAGAGGGTGGGTATTGGTTCTGAGCTAAGTTAGGTTTAACTAACTCTGACCTTGTGTTCAGATTTGATGGCTCACGCTCCAAACTGGCTTTGGTGAAATTCAAATGAAAGTGGGGGTCAGAAGTGTGAGCCTTTCCGCCTGGGTGATCCTTTGCTCCCAGCCTGCTTTGTGGATATAGTTTTGGGTAAGTGATAGGGAGGGAAAATAAATCTAGACCCGAAACATCAGCTTTCCTGCTCCTCTGATGCTGCTTGGCCTGCTGTGTTCATCCAGCTCTACACCTTGTTATCTAAAATAAGTTGTGTGCCTGGTTCACTGAGCCTCAGGGTTCACATATACGTTCTTTCACCCCTTCTACACAATTCTCAGCTTTTCACAAACACCCAGTCTCCCACTCCCCCTCACTTGCTTTCTCTCACTCCCTCACAGACACACCGTCTCATGCCATCAAATACACACAACTTCTCACTTCCTCGCTAATACAGTGTCTCACTCCTCCGAACATCCACACTCTTTAGCCTCCTTCACACATATACCTGTTCTTTCATTGTGTAACACAAACTCTGACACATCAAACACATGCAATTCCTCAGTTTTGCTTTAATTCACTCATGGTCATCGCTGGCTGGCCAGTATTTATTACCCGTCCCTAACTGCCCTTGAGAAGGTGGTGGTGAGCTGCCTTCTTAAACCACTGAATCTATGTTCTGTAGGTTAACTCACAATGCCCTTAGGGAGGGAATTCCAGGATTTTGACCCAGCGAGAACAGTAATTTATTTCCAAGTCAGGATGGTGAGTGGCTTGGAGGGGAGCATGCAGTGATGGTGTTCCCAGGTACCTGCTACCTTTGTCCTTCTAGATGGAAGTGGTCGTGGGTTTGGAAGGTGCTATCTGAGGATCTTTGGTGAATTTATGCAGTGCATCTTGTGGATAGTATGCACTTCTGCTAGAGTTGGTGGTGGAGGGACTGTGGATATGATGCCAATTAAATGGGCTGCTTTGTCCTGGATGGTGTCAAGCTTCTTAAGTGTTGTTGAAGCTGCACCTATCCAGGCAGCTGGGGAGTATTCCATCACATTCTTGACTTGTGCCTTGTAGTTGTTGGATAGGCTTTGGGAGTCAGGAGGTGAGTTACTTGCCTCATTATTCCTTACCCCGGCCTACTCTTGTAGCCACTGTATTTATGTGGCAAGTCTATTTAAGTTTCTGGTTGATGGTAACCCATGGGTGTTAATAGTGGGAGATTCAATGATGGTCACATCATTGAATATCAAAGGGTGGTGGTTAGATTGTCTCTTATGGGAGATGGTTATCGCCTGGCATTTGTATCAGCGAACATCCCCACTTCTGACCTTATGATGGAGGGAAGGTCATTGACGAAGCAGCTGAACTCGTTTGGACCTCGGACACTCCCTGATGAATTCCTGCAGAGATGTCCTGGAGCTGACCTCCAACAGTTACAACCATCTACCTATGTGCCAGGTATGACTCCAACCAGTGGAGACTTTGACCCTGATACCCACTGATTCCAGCTTTGTTTGGACTCCTTGATAACACACTCAGCCGAATGCAGCCTTGATGTCAAGGACTGTCACTCTCACCTCACCTCTGGAATTCAGTTCTTGTATCCATGTTTGAACCAAGGCTGTAATGGGGTCAGGACCTGAGTGGCCCTGGCGGAACCTGAACTGGGTGTCACTGAGCAGGTTATTGCTGAGCAGGTGCTGCTTGATAGCACTGTTGATGACACCTTCCATCACTTTACTGATGATTGAGAGTAGATTGATGAGGTGGTAATTGGCCGGGTTAGATTTGTCCTGCTTTTTGTGTACAGGACATTTCAAGGCAATTTTCCACGTCATTGGGTAGATGCCAGTGTTGTAACTGTACTGGGAGAGCTTGGCTAGGGGAGCAACAAGTTCTGGAGGACAAGTCTTCAGTACTATTGCTGGAATGTTGTCAGAATCCATAGCCTTTGCAGTATCAAATGCCTCCAACCCTTCCTTGTGGAGTGAATCAAATTGGCTGAAGACTGGTATCTGTAATAAAAACCAAAAGAACTGCAGATGCTGTAAATCAGGAAGTTGCTGGAAAAGCTCAGCAGGTCTGCCAGCATCTGTGAAGAGAAAATCAGAGTTAATGTTTTGGCTCCGGTGACTCTTCCTCAGACTGGGAACAGTATTGCTGGGCACCATTGGAGGAGGTCAAGATGGATCATCTACGCGACACTTCTGGCTGAAGATTTCTGCGAATGCTTCAGGTTTATCTTTTGCACTGATGTGTTGGGCTCTTCCATCATTGAGGATGAGGATATTTGTGGAGCCTCCTCCTCTTGTGAGTTGTTTAATTGTCCACCACCATTCACGACTGGATGTGGTACGACCTCAGAGCTTCAAGCTGATCCACAGGTTGGGGGAATCACTCAGTTCTGTCTAAAACTTGCTATATATGCTGTTTGGCATGCAAGTAGCTCTGTTTGGTAGCACCATGTCGACACCACATTTCCAGGTATGCCTGGTGCTGCTTCTGGCATGTCTCCTGCACGCTCCATGGAATGAGGATTGATTTCCTGGCTTGATGATAATGATTGAATGGGGGTTATGCCAGGCCATGAGGTTGCAGATTGTACTACAGTACAATTCTGCTGCTGCTGATGGCCACAATACCTCGTGGATGCCCGAACTTCAAATGCTGGATCTTTTCTTCATAAAATCCCTACTGTGTGGAAACAGGCCATTTGGCCCATCATGTCCACACTCATCCTACAAAGATCATCCCAACCAGACCCACACCCTAATCTATCCCTGTAATCCTGCATTTCCCATGGCTAATCCACCTAGTTTACAACATCCCTGGACATTGTGGGCAATTTAGCATGGCCAATCCACCTAACCTGCACATGTGCTGTGGGAGGAAACTGGAACAGCTGGACAAAACTCACCCAGACATGTGGAGAAGGTGCAGATTCCACACAGACAGTTGCCCAAGGCTGGAATTGAACCCTGGTGCTGTAAAGCAGCAATGCTAACTGCTGAACCACCATGCCACTTGTTCAAAGTCTGTCCCATTTAGCATGGTGATAGTGCCACACAACACTATGGAGGGTATTCTCAATGTGAAAGTGGGTTTTTGTCTTCACGGGACTATGTGGTGGTAACTCTTAATGATACTGTCATGGACAGATGCATCTGCAGCTGGCAGATTGGTAAGGATGATGTCAAGTATGTTTTTCCCTCTTGTTGGTTCCCTCACCACCTGCCGCAGACCCAGTCTAGCAGCTTTATTGTTTAGGACCTGACCAGCTCGATCATTAGTGCTGCTGCTGAGTCACTGTTGATAATGGAAATTGAAATCCCTCCATCCTGAGTATATTGTGTGCCCCTGCCATGCTCAGTGCTTCCTCCAAGTGTCGTTCAACATAGAAGGGTACTGATTCATCAACCTAAGGAGGAATGTGTGGTAATCAGCAGGGGGTTACCTTGCCCATGTTTAACTTGAAGCCATGAGACTTCATGCGGTCAATGTTGAGGACTCCCAGAGCAACTCCCTCCCAACTGAATGCCACTGTGCTGCCATCTCCCAAGGTCTGTCCTGCTGGTGGAGCAGGATGTAAAGATGGTAAGGATAGTGATGGTAGTGTACGGGACATTGTCTGTAAGGTATGACTCCATGGGAATGACAATGTCAGGCTGTTGCTTGACTAGTCTGTGAGACAGCTCTCCCAATTTTGGCACAATACCCCAGATATTAGTGAGGAGGACTTTCTGCCACACCATTATCTTTTCCGGTGTCTAGGTCGATGCCAGGTGGTCTATCTGGTTTCATTTCTTTGTTGAGAATTCATAGTGGTTTGCTAGATTATTTCAAAGAGTATTTAAGTGTCAACTATCATTGCTGTGGGTCTAGAGTGACATGTTGGCCAGACCAGGTGAAGATGGCCGATTTCCCTCCTTGAAGGACGTTACTCAGCTAGACGGCTTTTCCCAACAATTGACAAATGTTTTATGGACATGCAGGAGATTCTTAATTCCAGATATTTTTTATTGAATTCAAATTCCACCACCTGCCGTGGCAGGATTCAAAACTGGGTCCCCAGAACATTAGCTAAGTTTTCCAGGTTAATAGGCAAGCAATGAAATTACTAGGCCATTAACTCTCCTTGACCTAATAACACCAATACCACTAGGCCATCAGTCCGACAAACAGAAAGATATTCTCTCACTCTGTCACGTACTCTCACTCCTTCTCAGACATGCTCTCTCTCCCTCTCATACACATGCTCACTCCCTCTCATGCCCTCTCCCACATACTCTCACTCCCTCACAGACACACTCTTGCTTCCTCCCTCACACACTCTCACTCCCTCTCAGACACACTCTCACTCCCTCCCTCATACATGCTCACTCCCTCTGAGACTCATTCTCACTCCCTCTCATGCCCCCTCAGACATACTCTCACTTCCTCACATACACACTTCCTCCCTCACACAAAATGTAGTGTACAAGATGATGAGAGGCATAGCCAGAGACATTTTCCCAGGGCGGAAATGACTATTACGAAGGGGCATAATTTTAAGGTGATTGGAGGAAGGTATAGGAGAGATGTCAGAGGTAGGTTCTTCACACAGAGAGTAGTGGGCATGTGGAATGCGCTGCCGGCAGTGGTAGTGGAGTCAGATACTTTAGAGACTTTAAGTGACTCTTGGATAGGTGCATAGAGGATAGTAAACTGTACGGTATGCAGGGTAATTAATCTTAGTCGGATAATAAGTCAGCACAACATCGTGGGCTAAAGGGCTTGTACTGTGCTCTACTGTTCTATGTTCTTCCATGTTCTCACACACTCTCGCTCCCTCTCACACATTGTCTCGCTCCCTCTCTCACATACTCTCACTCCCTCTGACACACACTCTCACGCCCTCCCACACTCTCACCCCCCTCACAGACGCACCCTCCCCTATATTCCACAAGCTCAAGAGGTTTGATCCATCATTTTGACTGTAATTCTTCAGAGCGCTTGAAGGTGACAGTCTTGGGCACCAAGTCAGAGTCTCTTCCACTGACTCACTCTGTCTCAGCCCTCGAACTGCTAGTGGCATTGTCTCTCAATTCTCCCCCAGCCTCTTTCACAACCTGCTCACTGAGTTCCTGAATTATCCTCTCACTTGTCTGTCTTGCAGTCTCCTATTAGCTCCGGCAGTCACGTTGTTGCTCTGAGGCCTCAGGCTGAATGAAGGGAAGGGCATTAGCACAGCTCGCTCTTCTTCCAAGCTTCCCCTGAAGCTTCTTCTCTTCCACTTTTGAGAAAACAAGGGAGAGAAACAACCTCTGATTTGAGGAGCAACACCTTGCAGGATCTCACAAATACTTGTGTTTGAGACACCACTTGTGGGTCAGACAGGGCCTAATGGTGGATTACAGTCAGACCTTGTTGGCTGCTTATTGGATAACACTGACATCAAAGATTCCAAGACATTCCCTGAAAAGAATAGTGGAATTGTCTCTGATGTCCTGGCCAATATCTATCCTCCAATTAACATCACTGAAATATGATGTTACCAATGTTAGCCTGTGATGCTGAAACAATCAATTCACAAGATGTACAAGTGGTACTCACGTCCACCCAGAACGTCATCTAACAACTTTCTAACAAGTACCAAGACATCGATTGGCTGATGGTGAGAAGGACCCTACCTGCGTGATCCTTCATGTATGCCCGGTCTGTCTGCACCATCTCTCACTGCCCTCAAAGCAGCTGCAGGGGTGTAAAGACTGTCACACATCTCCTGCTGGAATGTGCCTTTGCAAAGGAAGTCTGGAGAGAGATGCAGTGGCTTTTGTCAAGCTTTGTCCTGAGCAGCTCCTTGAAGCAGGACTCTATGCTCTACAGTCTGTTCTCTGGGTTGCACGCCGAGACAAACATCAACTGTGCCTGGAGGACCATCAGTCGGTGAAAGACACCCTTTGGTCTGCCTGAAACATGTTGGTCTTCCAGAGCGAGGAGTTGATCTTGACCAGCCTGGTACATTCCAAAGTCCAGAACAACATGCTGAGGGACACAGTGAAGTTTGGGGCAGTTGCTGCCAAGGTACAGTGGGGAAAGACCACTGTCTGAGGTCCTTCTGTCAAAATTAAATGGGGGTCTGTTCAGTTATCAGACCCTCCCAATGCCTCAAATGCATGTAAATGTAGTCTGGTTCAAGTAAGAGATGCCTTTGGTTTGTTTGTTGGATAGATTTAAACTCCAATGTTTGTTTGTTTCCCTGATATGCTACAGTACAGAACCGAACTCTGTCTGTGACTGTGTATAGATATAAAGGAATTTTAATGAATAAAGTATATTTTGAAATAAAACAAAACGCATCTTCCCTGCCCCAACCTGGGGGCAGTGAGGGCACCTGAAGCACCTTGACTGCTCTTGAAGCTCCAGATCAGCACATCACATGGGGCCCCTTCTGTTTTCTGTGGCTCCATACCAGATGCAATTGTGCATCTGTCCACTGAGCCAACAGCACAAACTTTCTGGGAATTTCTTCTTTCCCAATTCCTCTTGTTTACTAGACTGCAGTGCGCCACCAAGAAAAGTTAACAGTCGACAGCATGAGGCTTTGAAGGTTGACATGCTGTAAATAAATCTGCAGTTATCATGTTAGCGTCAGGACTGAAGGGGAAGCAGCTGCTGAGTCTGTTATTGTGTGTCACAGCTCCCACACAAGTATTAACCACTGGAGGAATCTGAAGACTGAACTATCCCACACTAAATCACATTAAAATACTTTAAGTGGCGCGGAATGATTCAGCAACCACGGGGTGACTTCACCCATCACCTATTTTGGGGCAGCTCTTATCTCCTTTGCCTGCATCTCCATTCCTTCTGCCCTTGCTAATAACTCGAGGTTTTCTCTCCAAATTTCATTGTTGTTTGGGTCACAAGTTAGTTGAAAACATAACTACTTTCTGTACTAACAAAGTGCTAAACATTTTTCTCCAAGTACATGGCTGATACTTTTTTTTTAATCGAATCCCTATAGTGCAGAAAGAGGCCATTCAGCCCATCAAGTCCACACTCACTCTCTGAGGAGCTTCCCACCCAGACCCACATACCCATAATCCCACATTTCCCACGGCTAATCTACCTAACATGCACAAATTTGGACTGTGGAAGGAAACCAGAGCACCCGGAGGAAAACCACACAGAGAGGCTGAGCAAACTCCGCACGGTCATCCAATGCTAGAATTGAACCCAGGTCTCTGGCATAGTGAGGCAGCAGTGCTGCCCACTGAGCCACTCCATTAGACATCATTGCAAACTTGTTGCTGTTAGAATTTCTGCCAGGTTACCTGTTTTTATTGGTACAATTTGTTCAAATTGAGCCTAACAAGTGCAAATAAAATATAAATTTTAAATATAACTATGTGAAGGCACAAGAGAAGGATTTTTATTTGTTCTTGGGATGGGAATATCACCAATCAGGCTAAGATTCATTGCCCATCCCTAATTGTCTGGTTTGGCCTTAAGTGGAGTATTGTGTCCAATTCTAGATATTACATTTTAGAACAGATGTGAAGGCTTAAAGAGGGTACATAAAAGAGTTTTGAGAATGGTTCCCAGGATGAGGCCTTCCTGATACATTGATAGGTTGGAGAAGATGTAGATGATTGCCTTGGAGATGAGAAGGTCAAGTGGAGATCTGAAGGAGGTGTTCAAAAACATAAAGCATTTGACAGAGTAGATCAGGAGAATCTGCTCCTGTTGGCAGAAGCATTGAAAAGTTAACGGGCAAAACAGGCAATGCAAAGAAAAGCTTTTACACATAGTTCATGGTTAGGATTTGCAATCTATTTGTCTGCGAGCATGATGGACACAGGTACAGCCGTGACTTTCAAAACAAAATTGAACAAAATCTGAAGATAGAAATGTGGCAAAAGGCAGGGGAGAAGGACTAGCTGAGTGAGAGCTGGCATGACATAGTGGGCTGAATGGCCTCCTTCTGTGCTGTAACCATTCCGCAAATCCGTGATCTTATGTGCGGTACAAATAGAGTTCTCACAATCTTTTATGATGGATTAAAAATCAATACATCATTTGCCGAGCCCACCCACAAGATGGGCCATACCCCTTGGGTGAATTCATCACCTTGTCAGGTTTCTGCTAATTAGGCCTCTTTCCAGGCCTTGGATTTAAAATTAAGCCCTGTCTTCTGGCTAAATAAACAGGCACATTTTAAGGATTTTGAGTAGAATTTATACTGTATATCGTATATAAGCTGACTACAGAGCCCCAATATAACCAGCTAAAAGTTAACAGCTTTTTAAAAACATTTTCAGTAATTTAAAATCAGGTTACTCACAGAGGGTGAATTGGAATTTTTTTTGAGAGAGAAACCATTTCCAGCTGTAATAAACAAACTGCACTATGCTAGGTCTCTTAAAATATATCAAGAAACCATTTATAAAACAAACCTTTTTTTAAAAAGAAAAGTGTTGCTCGATTGCCCTGGTTCATGCCAAATTTTATATTCGATTATGCTGAAATGGAAACTTGGGGAAAAACCAACATTTCTCAGAGCTAGTAAAGTTAGGGGCACAACTTGTCCTGAGATTGCTGACAGTGGCCAAATTGAAAGTTTTACCACGGTTTCTCACCCTCAAACAAATGTGTTTAATAAAAAAAAAGCAATTTATATGTCCCGTTTTCTTCTCATAGCCTTGCCACAACCACCATTTTTGGAAATCTTCAGACAATTAAGCTATCCCTTCATGCATTGATAGAACCACCATGCAGGCAAATAGTTTACTGTTGCCAATACCCAAGGATCTTCCTTAAGTCTCCAGGAATTCAGGATTTATCTTTAGCTGGAAGACAACATAGGGGGGAAAAATCATAGAGCACTCACTAAAATGTGACTTAGATGCTTTTTTTGAACAGTTTTGCTGATCAGATGTAAAATATAAGGAGTAAACATTGTTTGACTAGTCACTGGGAGACTGGAGATGATTAAAACACCAGAAATCTATTCAATCCGATTTGGCAACAACACCAGTTGGAAGCAGGCTGCTCATGCAGTTTATAGCAGTTAATAGGCACCAGAGTTCAGAAATCTTTCAACATTTTGTTAATCTCTCTCTCTCGTAGTAAAGATGTTTTGCCTGAATTTCTTCCTGAATGTATTAGTGACAATCTTATTCACACAACCTCTGTCCCTTGCCCTTCATGTGTTTATCCAACTTCCTCTTAAATACAACCACGTATTCACCTCAACCACTCCTTCCAATAGCAACTTCCACACTCCCCACACTCCTCACACCCTAGTGAAATAGATTTCTCCTGAATTCCCTATTTGATTTAATAGTGACTATCTTAAGTTTATGACACTGAATTTTCCATTCCATAACAAATGGAACAAGCTTTGCTGTATCTAACTTCTCAAACTGCTTCATAATGTTACATACCAGTACAATTGCCCTGAGTCTATTCTCTTCTTAGGGGTTCAATTTTTCCTTCAAGTTCTAACTTTTCAGTTATAATCTGTCAGTTCTGTACCATCCTAGTAAAACATTATGCAAATAATACACATGATTCATAGAATGGCAAACAATTCCCACCACCCATCCGTATGACAATAAGACAATGAGACGTAGGAGCAGAAATAGCCCATTGAGTCTGGTCTGCCATTCAGTGAGATCATGGCTGACCTGATTATCCTCAACTCTACTTTTCTGTCTATTCCCCATAACTCTTGTTTCTGTTACAGGTTAAATATCTATCTCAGCCTTGTATATACTTAATGACCCAGACTTGGCAGCTCTCTCCAGCAAAGAATTCCACAGATTCACACTTTCTTGGAGAAGACATTCCTCCTCATCTCTGTCTTAAACAGATGACTTCTTCTGAGAGTATGCCGTCTGGTCCTGGACTCTCCAACAAGGAAAACAACCTTTCCACATCCACCCTGTCAAGTCACCGAAAAATCTTACATATTTCCATAAGTTTGTCTCTCATTCTTCTAAACTCCACTGAGCACAAGCCCAATTTACTCAACATCACCTTGTAAGAACATCTGCCATACCCTCAACATCCAGAATCAACCTGGTGAAGCTTCTCTGGATAACCCCCAATGCTATTATGTCTTTCTTTAGTCAAGGGGACTAAAACGCCAAACCTATACCGACTGAATAATTGTGACAATCTCCAAAGTGATGCGAGCTAAGGATGATATTATGGCATGCAGACAGAGGGGCTATTAAGGACAGGCAGGGCAAACCCACTTCAGAGTGAACTCTAATGAGCTGTAGATGGGAGTAACATTTCTCCATGGGAACACCACTAAGTTCCCCTTCAAGCCACTCACCATCCTGACTTGGGACTGTATCATCATTCCCTCACTGTTGCTGGCTCAAAATCCTGGAATTTCTTCCATCATGGCTTTGTGGGTCTACCTACATCAAACGGCTGCATAGTCCCAGAAGGCAGCTCATTACCACCTTCTCAATGGCAGCTAGGAATGGACAATACATGCTGGCCAGCCAGGGATGTCTGCATCCCATGACTGAATTCAAAAAAATCCTATCATCCATATTATTCATCATAGCTGCAGGGGGAAGCCATTCAGCCCCTGAAGCCTGTTCTATCACTTAAGTGGATTGTGGCTGTTCTTCATCTGAATACCTACCATTTTGAGTTGGTACCATAACCTTTAATACTCTTGTCTAACAAAGATTTATTGGACTGCGTTTTAAACCTTTCCATCAATATCTAACCTCAACAGCTTTTCGAAGAAGTGAATTTCACATTTTCACTACCCTGTTCTGGTTACACCCATCAGAGTCAAATAAGTTATCTGCATCCACCTGATCAACTCTGATAATCATATTTAATACTTCAGTTAGATCACCCATTATTCTCCTGAAATCAAGGAGATATAAATGCAGTCTGTGCATCTTTCCCTTCTAAGTCAACATTTTTAGCTCCAGTGTAATGGTTTCAGATAAGTGATATAAATATCTGCAAAACCCTCAGGAATTTCATTAGTGCACATTTCTTTTCACAAGGGAAACACATTATTATGAAGCAGCTGTTCAAACATTCTGGAATGTTCCAGAACAAACACAGTGTGACACTTACCCATTCCATCAACATAAAAATCAAGGAACTCACTTTTTGTAGCCATAGAACTGAGGATTTTTACCCTACCAGTCACTTTTTGTTTATCTGAATTTGATTGAAATTTATATTCCAAAGTTCCACTCTGTGTGTAACAGAAACTGCTACTTTGTGTCCGGAAGTCTGATTCAGGTCATTATCACTGGTTTGTATTGTGGACCACAATTGCAGGAGAGCAGGCCATCTGTGTGTCTGTATGTCCAAGTACTGCAAAGCAGTGAAACAAAGTCATATTCAGTTTCCTTGTTTCAGTGCAGTGGTTTGTTGTCTGAGGCAATTAATAGCTGAAAAAAATTAATTGACATCATGTAATAAGCTCTGCCATACAGGATATAACGACCTGTTCCTGGGAGAAGCTAACCAACACGTATCCTCTACAAATGATCACTAGGTAGTCCCAAGATACAGCAAAGACAAGGGAGGATTGGTTACAGCAAACTACTTCAAATACCACTTACTCAGGACTGCTTGCTGGTAGAGGAGGTGTCATATACCACAAGATGGCAGCAGTCGTCAGCTGGGAAAATCCCACATAATTGCAACAGTGGATGTTTGAATCCTACCAGGAGGACAAGAAATCCAGGAGACCCAAAAGAAAAGAAAGAAAGAGTGGCAAATGAAGTTGCCGCTTTAAAAGAATTACCACTTTAGGAAAACACAGTCAGTCAGCAGCTTAAGCATGATTACTGACAGAGAGAGACAGCACTAACTGTGGAAGCAGAAAAAAGGCAAGCTGAGCACTGCAAAGGCAAACTTTCTTTCAGCAGCTGGCAAGAAGCACTGGGACAAGAGTGTGGGTTAGGAAAAGACAGAAGAGCCAGCTACACTTAGAAAATGCAAAAGTCTGAGCGAAAGTGCTTCTAAAGAGTCATTGAAGGAGGTAAAATGAAAGACTGTAATGGCAAGAGGGAATAACTTAATGAAAATAGCACAAAGACCAGAAAGGGAAGGTAATGGAGTGTCAAAGAGAATTTCACCTCTCATAACAAGCACTACTACCATCAACATTAGGTTCCTGTTGAGTAAGGGTTTCAGGACCCTACAGCAATATTGTAATGATGTGATAGAGCTACACATCACCAAATATAAATTGTTCAGAACAGGCAGAGTTAGAAGTCTGTATGGAAGAACACCACTAGACTACAGCAATCATCATTGAAAGACTCACATGAGCACAGGGACATGAACACACAAAGGTATATTAGTCCTTGCCTAATGTAACTATAAATCAAAAACTGTCTATGATTGTCCTGTAGAGCAGCATTTAGTATTAGTATATAATAAATAGCGTTAATTTGAATTTTCAGCTGGAATACATTCCTTGGCTTCGTCTTCTGCTTGACCAGTCTCTCATGAAGCAAGAAGTATGGCGTAGCCTCAAACCCAATGACAAAAGAGCACACTGACGCACAGCAGCAAGGAATTATGAGAGGCCAGAAAATCAATTTAGACCAGGGCTACAGATTTGGAAATTATCTATTCTGAAAATGAACAAATTTAAAGACGTCTAGTGAAAGAGTCTAGCAGAAGAGGAAATGTCAGGAAAAATTAAAGGTTCAAAAGGATCGGGATTCAATAATCAACCTGTGGTTTCAATGGGAAAATCTATTTCGGCTGAAAGCCAACAGCTCATATTGAAACATTGGGTAGAACAAAATGCTTGATGTTTCAGACTGTGAAAAACCAGTAAGCAGCACAGAGATACAGTATTACAAAGAGACAGATTTAAAAGAATCTTGAAAGTAGTAGATCATGGGAGAATAGCTGTATGATAATTTAGTGCTTTATTGAAGAACTTAATGCAGTTGTACAGCAAAAGAGTTAGAACAGAAAGACCAATAAAGGAAATGCTGTACAGAGTGTAGCAAGCTCTTGAGTAATTCTTGTAGCCAATTCTACAGCTGTTGTAGCCATTGCATTTATATGGCTAGTCCAGATCATGTTCTAGTCTGTAGTAACCCCCAGGATGTTGATCATAGGGAATTCAGTGATGGCAATGTCATTAAAGGAGAAGGGTTAGATTCTCACTTGTTGGATGTGATCATTGCCTGGCGCTTGTGTGGCATTACTGTTACTTGCCACTTGTCAGCCCAAAGCTAGGTACTGTTGAGGCATTGCTGCATTTGGACATTTGTCGGCTACTATATCTGAGGAGTTGCGAGTGATGCTGAACATTGTGCAATCGTGAGTGAAAATTTCCCAATTCTGACCTTATTTTGGAGGAAAGGTCATGGATGAAGAAGCTGAAAATGGTTGGGTCTAGAACACTACTCAGAGGAACTCCTGCAGAGATGCCTTAGAGGTTGCATGATTGACTTTCAACAACCATTAACACCTTCTTTCATGCTGAGTACGACTCCAACCAATGAATAGCTTTCCCCCGATATCCTTTGACTCCAGTTTTGCCAGAGCTCCTTAAATCACACTTGGTCAATTGCAACCTTGATTTCAAGGGCAGTCACTCTCACCTCACCTCTGGAATTCAGCTCCTTTGTCTGTGTTTGAACCAAGGCTCCAGTACGGTTGTTTGAGAGATAACATTTCACCCAGGACACTCACCAATTCTTCTTTGAATATTGCTAGTGGTCCTTTTATGTCTACTTTAGGTTGCCTTGATTTAAAGCTTCTATGAAAGGATGCTGCCTCCAATAGATTAGCATTCTCTGGTGATTCTTGAATTTCTTTCTCTCAGGTTGAAACCTTCTAATTCAGGGCCAGAATGGGGTTGACTCTGAGTAGGATCTGTTGCATTGGGCTCGTTTCCCTGTGATCACATCAGTGGGATTTATGCTTGTGTCAATGTACTGTAAATATACGCTGCATGAATTTTGTGAAAATAAACTAGTATCAGTGACACTTTACATTTCAGGCAACAAATATTCCCAGGGAAGGCGTGGCACATATAAAACACAAAGTAATCGCGCTCTGGAATACCGTCAAACATTCTCAAGACAAATACAATATGTTAGGTACAGAGAAATGCCTCCTTTACACTGTCCCATCAAACATTCTGATATAAACCAGGTTAAATGCAGAGTAAGACTCTTTCTACTCTGTCCAACTGCATACTTTCAGGGAAAATACAGAAGAAAATCCTTCTATAGTAGCCCATCAAGAACATTCCAGGGGCAGTGCACAAGCTAGATACAGAGTAACACCCCTACATTTCCCTATCAGTGTACATCTGCTCCAACAATGAAACAGCAGTGTTCCGTTTTCCTTTCCCTAACCAGGGCCCATCTGACTAACAGTTCAATACCAATTACTGCCTTTGTGCATGAGTCATTTGTGCCATGCGAAAGTCATAGGCTAGTGATACTGTAGCAATATTTGTTTGCCAAATTCTTTCTGTGAAAACTGTGACTGACCACCCCCCCCCCCAAAACGCACCCATTTACCCTCCTCACCCCTGTAATGGGGCTAAATAAGATCTGTGACTGTGTTTTAATGCAGAAAATGGACAGAAATGTACTGTATAAATGTTGTATTACTGGCAGAAATCTTGGAATTCTATAAAATATAAATGGAATCTGACCAGAAATGATACATTTATATTAACCAGTATAAAAATAAAGCTGGTTCCAACATATCCTCTCAGCAGTTCAAGTCTCAAGAATTACCCTGATATTAAGCCAATGATAATATATCAAGTACTTGTAAGGACAGGTCCGCAGGCTGCAGTAACATCCATTTCATAAAATATCTTGATACTAAATATGGGAACAAACTGTTTCCCTCACACTTCTATAAGCATTCCTGTTCCAGGCTGTTCCTCGAAAGAACAGTGGAATTCAATGAGATGGGAAAAGAAGTTCTTTGGGTGTAAGGTCAGAATGATATTTCACTGCATTTCTGTAATTTATTTTATTTCTGTCCTGCTTCTGATGAAACTCCAGTGCCTAATCCCATGTGTCACAGGCTGCAATTAAAAAAAAAACGAATGTTATTAAATCTGGTTCTATTTCACATTCGTGGCCCTCAGCTGACAGCTGCACTCTGTACTTGCATGCTCTCTCCTCACATTCTGCTCGATGTAGGCTTGCCCAGACACAATGAAGCAGGTCATTAAGTTATTCTGCCCAGGAGACAGAATGAAAGAGAGAGGGGTCATTTGCAGACCAGCTGCACTGCACGCTTTGCCATCCTCGGGGGGCACTACCAGCAGAGCCAAGAGAGATGGGGGAGGGGACTTTTGGCATGGCGAATCCAGAATAAGGTGAGGTACTCAAGTTTGTGCAGACACTAGAGTGTGTTTCAAGGTTTAGGGGCATCCCAGCCCTTTGATTTTTTACAGACACCCAGTTGTTGAGGCGTCAATGTCAATGTGATCCGATTAGTCACCTGTTTTATGAACTGATGGTAACACTCATTGAAACATGCTGATTTCAAACTTCTTCATTGTATTGGGAAAACAAACAGAAAGTACATAGCTGGCACCTGAATGAGGAAATTGCTCAACTCTGTAAGTGCAGATCTGGGTGGGACGCTCCTCGGAGGGTCAGTATGGACCTGTTGGGCCGAAGGGCCTGTTTCCACACTGCAGGGATACCATGATTCTATGATTCTACCTGTTCAAGCTGCCTCTCAGTGAAAGTAGTGAGCCAACTTGAAATCAATAAGTTGAACATTTCACAGAATCTTACAGTACAGGTGGAGGCCATTCCTCTCTCCACAAGCGCTGCTTGAAACAGCTGTGCAATTAGTTCCAAACTGCTCTTTCCCCACAACCCTGCATCATCTTTACTTTCCATGAAGTTTTTGTAAGTTTCTATTGAGTCTGCTTCAACCTCCAGAGAATCTGTTATCTCCCTTTTGTTCTTTCAGCTGCACTGCTCTGAAATGGCAGGTCACTTCTACTCTTTGGGATCAATTGCTGATCATTGCATTTGTCAACCTTGCTCAAGTGCTGTACCAATGAAACTGTACCCTGTACATTGTGCTTGACATGTTGAGTGATTGGCACATGAACAAGTGTGAGGAAACATGTTTGAAAATATAAATCTCCCCATTCACAAAGTACAATAGGAAAGGAGTGTATTTACATAGGTCCCTGCAGAACTTCAAGATGTGACAAAATGTTTTACAGTCAATAAAAAATGGTTGTGAAGTGTGGCCACATTTGTAAAGACGGAAACACAGCAGTCAATTTGCATGCAGCAAGCTTCCAGAAACAACAATGTGATAGTGACCAGATCATCTGTTTTTAGTAATGCCAGTTGATAGAGAGATATTGACAGGACACTGAGGAAAACACCTCTGTTCTTCTTTGAATAGTGACGTGGCGTATCCTTGCACAGTTTTTGCCATGCCTTGCTTGTGAAAGTAATGTGTGTTAGATGCAATGTACTTGGCATTGAAAGCTTACCCTTGGAAGACAAACCGTTAATAGCAAACTTGCATGGATTCATGCAGCCTGGCCCTTTTAGAATATTTATGACAATCTGCTATGAAATCTTAATATCAATAATCAGCAAATACACAGCAGAGATAGGGCAGATTCTACCCCTTGCAAAGACAAGAAGGATGTCACCCAGGGTAGGGATACACCAGTGGTGACTAATAACTCCATATTCACCCTTGTCAATCAAACTTCATTGATAAGCATTTGGTAGGAATGATGTAGTTTAAAAAAGGTCAACTAAGCAGCAGACCGTCATCCCTTATTCTCACCTTTGTTAACAGCAGTGTGCTAAACATCCAAACGCGTTAGTGAAACAGTTGATTATTCATTTACTAAGACTATATTTAAGTGGCAACTTCCTGCGCAGTCCATGTGATCTACCCTATTTTGTCATTACCGCCATGGTCAGTGACCTACCAATACTGGCTCCTGATCCAGCACCACCATAAACTAAAATCCAGTCCTTGTTTTCAGCTAGCTCCATCACCTCATGCCCTCCCTATCTCTGTAACCACCTCCAGCCTTACAACCTTCCAAGATGTCTGTGTTTTCCCAATTTTGGACTCTTGCATCTTCCAGATTTTAACCTCTTCACCATGGTGGCCATACGTTCAACTGCCACAGCTCTGGAATTCCTTAATTTTTTGCAGAATCCCTACATTGTGTAAACAGGCCCTTCAGCCCAACAAGTCCACGCTGACCCTCACAGCATCCCACCCAGACCCATCCCCCTACAACTCATCTAATCTATACATCCCTCAACACAATGGGCAATTTTTCATGGCTGATCCACCTAGCCTGCACATTTTTGGACTGTGGGAGGAAACCGGAGCACCCAGAGGAAACCCACACAGACACAGGGAGAATGTGCAAACTCCACACAGACATTTGCCCGAGGGTGGAATCAAACCCGGGTCCCTGGCACTGTGGGGCAGCAGTGCTAACCACTTAATAAACTTCTCCATATCCCTATCACTTTTTGGTGCTTCCTAAAATCAACCTTTTTGATTGAGCATCATGGCTATCTGTTCTGATAGCTTGGTATCCAAAGAGTTGTGAAAATCTTTGAAATGTTTCTCTATGTGTTTGGAGAAATGCATTTGTGCAAATTATACTGGCTGGTTAGCCATTGTCTTTTGACATCTACCTTTGTTGAAAAGTGATTTCACTTTATATCGTGGCAGCCACTAAAAACATATTATATGAAGCACAGGGCTTTATTTTAATAGAAAGCAGCCAAGTATCAATTTTGATGAATTTCATAGAGAGTTTCTGGTGAGGCCTAGTGGGTTTTCTCATGCTATCTTCCCAAATCGTCCTCATTACCTCTGCACCACACCCTTATGGCACCCTGCTCATCACATTCCTCCACTCAGTGCAGGCAATAGCACTAGTCACTGCTAAAATAGGGTTATGGCTCAGTTTCAGGTTAAGGTTCGGGTTAGGGATAGGATTAGGGTTAGGACTAGGGTTAGGGTCAAGGATTCCTGGCACTGGTGTCATCTTTGAAGCCCAGCTGATGCTATTACTGGACAAGTCATATCCTAGACTGAAGTCAGCCTTGAGAGATCAAATTTTGCTTTTTGTTTTGACCAATTATTCTTTTACTTAAACACAAGCATGTGCTCTGCAAATTTGTTTTAACAATAAATTAAAAGTTTATTATGCAAAAGAAATAAGAAAAAACAGTATGAACCAAACTAAACCAGTCTGGTTACACGTAGGGGAGACACTGGCCTCGTGGTATTATAGCTCGTTGATGTCTGGGGCCACAGGTTCAAATCCTGGCATCGTAGATGGTGGAATCTGAGTTCAATAAAAATCTGGAATTGAAAGTATAACGATGACCATTGATCCATTGTTGATTGTTGGAAAAACCCATCCAGTTCATTAATGTCCTGTTGGGAAGGAAATGATCATCCTTACCTACATGCCCTACATGCGACTCCAAACCCACATTAATGTGGTTGACTCTTAACTGCCCTCTGAGCAATTAGAGATGGGCAATAAAGGCTGGCCTATTCAGGACATACATATCTAATGAATGAATAAAAAAACCCCAATTTAAATGATTTAGGAACATATGTACTGTGAAAATACATTCCCATCTGTCCCAACAGAATCAAGCACCAGAGAGAATTCCCTTCTCCATCACTTCTATAGGGTTAACTTAACTGCTTCTTTCAATTCTCAGTCTTGAGAATTTGGTAGCCTCTTTCTTGATTTTTCACACAACTAAGCTTATATTTTCTCAGCTTCAAATAAGTCTTCAGGGTTTAACCAAACACATCTGGTCTGGAACTTACAAACTAAAACCTTTATGCTGAGGTAACCTATTTCCTAACAGTTTTACACTATTTAGCCTTTCTTCAAGATAAATTGTTTCATACATCTAACTTCCATCAGGACCCCTGTGAATTGAAACTAAAAGCTTTTTAAGATATGGGCTTTATGTCACGCAGAAAAACTTCCTGATCCTCACAACTAAAAGCAGGTAATGTTTTTCAATGCATTTTCTACTTACTTATAAAACTCTCCCAATGCAAACAAATTCCTATTATCAATCTCTTTTTCATGCTAGTTTTTGAAAAATATCACATTTGCAGAAATATTGACAAGTTAATCATTAAACCCCTTTATTGACACAGACCAAAACCCACATGCCACAAGTCTAAAATTCAAATCCAAAAAAACTATATAAATTACATGCATTACATCACATGCCCAGCTATGCACCAAGTCAAATGTGGCAGTCAGTCATTGCCCTACATATTTTCAGTGTCAGACAAGGGAAATTGGCACCCTGCTATGCCAATGGGGAGCTGAAGGACCTGGTGGATATGATTGTATGCAATTGCTACTCATTGCTACTCAGGGATCGTGCCCTGAGATGTTGGTGCCTGGTGTCCATGATGGATGACCAGAAAAGCAACTGGTGAGCTAAAGACACCAGGTTGCTCATCTGACTTTCACATCAGGAATTGTCACTGTCTAGTTTCTGTTCAGAGAGTGGGAGAAATGGAAAGTGCATATCAGTGAGGCAAAATTACGTAACAGTGAGGAAGTCAATGCATAGTGAGAATCTCATCTCACTGTTCAAAACATGGCCGGAAAATGGGACTTCATGCTCTTGACGGCAGGAATCTCCTTACTGCCAATCTCACGTTATGTGGTTAATAAGGCCATTTTTTAAAATGAACTAAGTGAACTGAACGAGCCATAGGTGAGGCCCCAGAAGACTGGAGGGCAGTGAATGTGTGCCCTTATTCAAGAAAGGCTGCAAGGAAAATCCTGGGAATTATAGACCAGTAAGCTTAACATCTATGGTAGGTAAGTTATTTGAGAAAATTCTGAGAGATAAGATATACATGCATTTGAAAGGACAGGGTTTGATTAGGAGTAGTCAGCACGGCTTCGTGTGTAGGAGATCATGCCTCACAAATTTATTAGAGTTTTTTGTTGTTGAGACCGGGAAGGTGGATGAGGGCAGGGCAGTAGATGTAGTCTATATGGATTTCACTAAGGCCTTTGATGAGGTTCCCCATGGTAGGCTGCTCTGGAAGTTTAGATCACATGAAATCCAGGGACAGCTGGCAAATTGGATACACAATTGGCTTGATGATAGGAAGCAGAGAGTAATAGTGGAAGGATGCTTGTCAGACTAGAGGCCTGTGAGTAGTGGTGCTGGGCCCATTGCTGCTTGTTATCTATATCAATGATTTTGGATGAGAATGTTCAAGGCATGATTAGTAAGTATGTGGATGACACTAAAATAGGCGGTATCGTGGACAGTGAGGAAGGTTATCAGATTTCAGCAGGATTTTGATCAGCTGGGGAAGTGGCCCAAGAAATGGAAAACAGAGTTTAATATGGATAAGTGTGAGGTGTTGCATTTTGGAAATTCAAATCAAGGTAGGAGTTTCATGGTAAATGGTAGGGCCTTAAGGAGTTTCATGGAACAGAGGTCCCTCTGTTCCATGAAACTCCTTAAGGTGCAAGGTTCTCTGAAAGTGGAGTCACAGGTAGACAGGGCAGTTAAGAAGGCTTTTGGCACACTGGCCTTCATCAGTCAGGGCATTGAGTACAGAAGTTGGGAAGTTACGTTGCAGTTGTACGGGACGTTGGTGAGGCTGCACTTGGAGTATTGTGTTCAGTTTTGGTCACCTTGCTATAGGAATAATGTTATAAAACTGGAAAGAGTGCAGAAGAAATTTACAAGGATGTTGCCAGGACTCAAGGGACTGAGTTATCGGGAGATGTTGGGCAAGCTAGGAGATTTTCTTTAGAGCGTAGGAGACCGAGGGAGGACCTTATAGAAGTGTATAAGATCATGAGAGGCATGGATAGAGTGAATGCACTCAGTCTTTTTCCCAGGGTTGGGGAATCGAGGTCTAGCGGGCATCAGTTTAAGGTAAGAAGGGAAAGCAAACATGGGAACCTGAGGAGCAACTTTTTTACACAGAGGGTGGTACACGTTTGGAGCTGCCAGCAGAAGTGGTTTAGGTGGGTACATTAATAACATTTAAAAGGCATTTGGATGGATACATGGATAGGAAATGGTTAGAAGGATATGGTCCAAGTGCAGGGAAATGGGGTTAGCTTGGATGGACGTTTTGGTCAGCGTGGACCAGTCTGGGCCAAAGGGCCTATCTCCGTGCTGGAGGACTCTACAATTGGGGTTTATTTTAAGGTGAATAGAATTGAAGAACAGAGAAATTATGTTAAAATTGTATTGATTGGATAATATTTAGACAGCACACTTCTGGTTACAATTTTAGAAATAAAAGAACCATGCACTGAAGAGAGTGGAAAATAATTTTACAAGGATGATAACAGAAATGAGACATTTTAACACCACTACAAGATAAACAAACTGGGTCTCTTTTCTCTTGAAATTAAAATGCCCAGTGATAACCCCGCAGAGATGTTTAAAATTATGAAGTTTTTGATAGAGTAAACACAAATTAATGTTTTCTTTTATCTTGTGGGGGAAAGATGTCATCAATATAGTCACCAAGAAATGAAATATGGAATTTGGAGGTTAGGGAGAGCGTGGAATTCATGAGGCAGATAAAACGGATGCATTTAAAGGGAAGCTAGATAAACACACAAGGGAGAAGACAGTAAAAGGTTATTATGTCAGAGTTAGGTGAGGAAAAATGGGGGAAGGTTGGAGTGCAGTTTAAACACCAACAAGGATTGGTTGGGTTGAATTGTCTGTTTCCATGCTGCATTTAATCATAAAAGAATGTCTCTACACTGATGCAAGTTTCACATGTGGAGCATGGGCATTTGGATCCGCTCCCAGAAAGCGGCAGATTTCTGTAGAATTCTAGCTGGCATGGATGAATGCCGTTGGAGAGGAAACCAGCAATGTGAAAAAATTATAATGATGGACTAGGAATAAACTGAGAAGAATGAAGGATATGTTAGATCTTTTTGAAATAATAACTGCTGCAGGATATATAGTTAATGCAGCTGGATGTTTCAGGGACATACAATCCTACTGAGTTGAATCAGAGCTGATAACCAACTAGTACAACCTGCTGTACCTTCATTAAAAGATAACTGAGTAGAGACTGATGGTAATATAATTAGAAAATAAATATTGCAGCAATGACGAGAGAGATAGCCGACAAAACAAAACAAGAGCTAATCTGAAAATAAGAGAGCCAACCCTGACTTGGCTGAATAGGATTTAAGAGTTTTAAGAAGGTACGCCAAAATCCTGACGAACAGTTCTGGTATTTGCAAGTCTCAAAAATCTGGCAGTTGCCAGGAGGAATTTGCTAAGCGATTGTTGTCAAATGTAACATAAACTGGCAGTGTTTCTGTATTTATACAGGAATGTTCTAGATCCATCTATATTTCCTGGGAGTGTGTCAGTAGGGAGTCCTGAATGTATGTCTGTATTTATAGGACTTTGCTATAAATATATGAGATATTTTAAACTTAACTGCAAGAAGTAGTGATCCTGGAAACAATGTTGTTGAGTCTTTGTGCAGGCATGGTGATGACAAATATGGATTAATCACGTGTGAGATTTTCAGATGCATGGCGGAAGGAACTTTGTAAGAGATAAAAGGTACTGCAGATGCTGGAGAATCCGAGATAACAAGCATGGGGCTGGATGAACACAGCAGGTCAAGCAGCATCATAGGAGCAGGAAAACTTGACGTTTCGGGCCTAAACCCTTCATCAGAAAAGGTTCACTTTATAAACTGCTAATGAGCATCTCCTAGTGGCTACCTCCAGAACAGAATGGGCTGAGAGTTGGTGACTGGTGTCCTTTGCTTGCTCCAAAGTTTATCAGTGGGGCAACTGTCGTTTCTTCAATGAGATCCCGATGAACTCAACTTAACAAACTGGCCAGAAACTGACACAGAACTATGCCGCCAAGAAGATTTGCATCAGGTCTGTGCTGAGTTAGCTGATCACAGTTGGAGCCCAGAAGTGACAACACCATGGGTTATGGAGATAAAAAAAATTAGACAGAGTTACTTGCTCCTGATCATCAAGCTGTGCTGTCCCTCCCAGGTGAAAAGAACTTTATGGAGAGTAAGAAACATTTTCTCATTCAAATTTTGACACCCACTGCTTGTTCCAAATGCAGGTACACGGTGTTAGCTCACAGATCAGTCATGATCTCATTAAATAGTGGAGCAGGCTTGGGTGGGTGGGGGGTGGGGGGATGCTGCTGAATGACCTACTCCTGTTCCTATATTCTTATGCTTCTTGCAGAGTTGACGTGCCGGTGGAATTAGACAGAGGAAGTGGGGAAAGTATGTCTTTTATATGGTAACAATCTGTAAGGTCCTTCAGGTGTACGAATTTGGCAGCGGGTCAATATGTAGCATTCTAAGGGCTATTGTAGTGCAATGGTAGTGTCCCTACCTCTGAATCAGGAAACGTGGGTTCAAGTCCCACTTGCTCCAGATGCATGCCACAACACATCAGAACAGGTTGATTAGAAATATTCACGTAGCGTTCTCCCCTTTGAGCGAGAGAGACTGTGTTCAAATTCCACTGAAGGTGCACTGTCAGATGAATTATCTTTCAGGTGGATGTGAAGCCAAGCTCCCATCAGTCCATCAGGTGAAAGTAAAAGGTCCCATTCCATATGCAGCAAGACCTGGAAAACACCCAGGCTTAGATTGATAAATGGCAAATAACATTCATGCTACACAGGTGCTAAGCAACACTGACATAAGAAAATATAACCATTGCCCCTTGACGTTCAGTTGTATTACTATTATTAAATTCTACATTAACAACATTCTCCAGTTTGTCATTGACCAGAAACTCAACTGTGCAGCAATATAAATGCAATGGCTCCATGTGCTGGTCAAACAGTAGGAATTTATCTTCTGTCTCTTCATTGTATGTCAACCATTCCATAGGGCACAAAGCAGGAGTGTGATGGACTACTCTCCATTGACCTAGAGAAGGGCAGCTCCAACAACAGTCAAGAGGCCTAACACCATCCAGGACAAAGCAGCTATTTTGTTTGGCAGTCCACCCTCCACCATCAATATTCACTTGCTTCACCACTGACACACAGTAACAGCGGTGTATACAAGCTACAAAATGTACTGCAGTAACTCAGCAATTCTTCTTCAGTGGCACCTTTCAAATTCATGATCTCTATCATCTAGGAAGACCTGGGCAGCAAATGCATGGGAACATCATCATCTGCAAGTTCCTCTCCAAGCAACAAACTACTCTGATTTGGTACTATATCCCTGATCCTTCTTGATGCTGTGTCAAAATCCTGTAATTTCCTTCCAAATTGCACTTTGAATGTTCCTACACCCTAAGGACTGCTGTAATTCAAGAAGGCAACTTACTGTCAACTTCTCCAGGGCAATTAGAGGCAGACATTAAATGCTGAACTAACTACCAGTGCCCACATTGCATATGTGAATTAAAAAAAGCCTTGCACAAGAATGCCCAACAGAGACGTGTCATCTCTGGCTTTTGATGGTCTTGACTAATTATGTCTAACTGTGTAACTCATATCGATTGCATCATTTAATGAATGGCCTCATGTTATGTAAGACAAGCATCATTTCTTGTCAAGACTCACTAGTGGTCTATCCTACATCACTGATAATTAGTCAGGCCCTTATACTTAGAACAGAAATTAAGTTTGGCAGCATCACTATACCCCAACAACTCAGAAACAAATATGATACAAATAATCTTCAAAAGACCAAGGCATGAAATGAGGATAGCACCAGTGCTGGAAAGCTTTGGGAACCATAAGCACAAAGCCACAGTTCCCCCCAAACTTGTTACAGTTACCAGAAATCAGTCCCAAATTACTCATGCACTGTAACCCAAAATGTTACTTCGGATGGAAATCTATCTAATTTATATTTGAATAAACCAATATTAACCTGTCTTCAGAGGACAGATGAAGAAAACTGGGCTGAGAATTTTCACAAATGAGAAGGTGCTCGCACTGAAATGTACAAAATTTGAATAAGGTGTGACAGGATGGATACAGACAGGCTATTTCCCCTGGCTGCTGACTTTAGAACAGCTGACATAATCTCAGGATATGAGGCAGGCCATTTAAGTCAGAGATGTGCAGCAATTTCTTCATTCAGAGGGTGGTGAATTGTTGAAACTCTGTACCCTAGAGGACTGCGGAATCATTGAGCTTCTTCAAGACAGAAATCAACAGGTTTCCAGAGATTTTTGACTGAGGGATTTGGAGACAGTGCAAGAAAATAGCATTGAGGAAATGTTCATAACTGTTTCCACCACCTTCCAAGGGAGTTTGCTCACAATAATTTTACATTTACGGCTCAGTATTGCGTCTATGCTCTGCAAGCACAAGGCAGATCCTCTATGTCTACTATTCCAGATAAGGTTAAAAAGTTTAACATGATAGCAAAATTTAAACCCTTTGCAGGCTCTCTGTTCCATTGAGAACATACCCGATATATGTATATTGCTCTCATATTCCAAGCCCATCAATTTTTCTGATTGCACTCTTCTGTATCTTTCCAATAACCAAAATATCCTTTTCTACTGGAACTTTGTTAGTTCAGTGCTAGTGAACAAGGTTTTTTCTGGCTTGTCTTCTTTCACCTCTCCAACTAAGATTGGAACCAAACCATTTATGTCTTATCTCTCTCTGAGTGACACGTCCTTTCTTGTGGGTCTATTTTAATCTTAATGTGCGATTTTATTTTCAAAAATGAAAATAGTGTCATTTGCTTAAAAAAGATCAACTCTGCATGCAACTTTGAAAGACGTTGCACAGTTGAGGATGAGCTTTATGGGGAGTTGAACATTTGGGGAAATGTCATTAACCTTTGGGCTACCAGCTCCTAAAGACATCTGCAGCCGAACTAATTTCTCTGTCATATCAGAAAAAAGTTATTTCACTCTGGTAAACCTCACCCTCAGAATCATAGAATCCCTACAGTGTGAAAGCAGGCCATTTAGTCCATCAAGACCAGACCGACCCTCCAAAGAGTATCCCATCCAGGTCCTTATGTGGCTTGTGTGAAATTTTGTTTCACAATCTGTTATCAAGAGCTTTGGGCTCTTAGATGGGGAACACAACAACGAATTTGCAGCCAGGTCATTTTTGGAATGAAATCAGGAAGAATTATTCCAAACACAGAGTAGTGAAACTCTGGAATTCTCCCTCTAAAGACAGTCAAAGCCAGGCATTTTTCTTTTAAAAATCAAGAACTTAAATGCATCAAGGGATAAGAAACAAAGGTAAATGGAGATGAAATCGTGATCAGCCATAATCTGGCTGAATGTTGGAACAGGCTCACAGGCTGGAAGACCTCTTCCTGTTCCTATAAAAAGAATCAGCACATCTTCAGAAGAGGAAGTGAAAACACCGGGTAGAAATATCTCTGTCCTTGGGAGAAAGATGCAGAGTTTATACCAGCTGGATTTTGACCTCCACTTACTTACCTCTATAAAAATAACTTGAAAAGCAGAATACCAAATTTGGAAAGCCACAGAAACTGAAAATGAGAATGTTAGATGCTTGGAAGTAAACATTTGATAATTATAAGCAAATAGCTGCTTATGACAGCTGGTATTGAGAGAGAGGGCAACTCTGGTACATACTAATGCTGCCAGTTTAGTAGCAGATGGTGCCTAATACCACAACAAACCTGAGCTAGCATCTGTGACTTGCTCCTGGGTATAATTCCCAACGTATTTCTCAGTAAAGTAGCTTGCAGTTTTGTAACCCTTCTCAAAGACAGAATGGACCTCAAAGTATTTTAGTGATGATGGGGAATAGTGGGCACTCTATTAAATTATTTCCATGGAACAGCAAAGGTATGGATCGAGATCAACGACTTTTTGGAGGCTTCAAAATATTGGGGAGAGATTGGGAAATGAGTGCATAGGGATAATAGGTAAAGGAGTGGCCAATGGAAGATTTAAATGAATGTTTTAACTGTTGTTCAGTTGGATTTGCTCTTGTCTCTTAGTCAGAAGGATGTGGATTCAAGCCCCATGTACAGCCCTGAGCAGAAAATCTAGGCTGATACTCAAGTACAATCAGAGGGAACAATGACTTTTGCTTACAGTGTTAAAATGAGGTCTAGCATTATCTCAATGGTGAACCTCAGTGCCTGTCTAATATTAATCTCCCGACCAACATCACTAGTATAGGATATCTGGCCAAAACTATATTGTTGTTGGGGGAGATGATGTGCATCAATTAGTTGCAGTGATTTCTGTAATTCAAGAGGGACTGCAGTTCAAAAAGTGCTTCATTGTTTGTAAGATAACAACGTGTAGAGCTGGATGAACACAGCAGGCCAAGCAACATGAGAGGAGCAGGAAGGCTGATGTTTCATTTTCTGAAGAAGGGTCTAGGCCCGAAATGTCAGCCTTCCTGCTCCTCTGATGCTGCTTGGCCTGCTGTGTTCATCCAGCTCCACACCTTGTTATCTCAGATTCTCCAGTTCCTACTATCATTGATTGTAATGTGCTTTCAGAGATTCTGAGTTCATAAAAGGTGCTGTGTAAATGCAAATTATTTCTCTTTATTGAATATGAAACTCGTCCAGATGAAGAAAAAGGTCAGACATCATCGTGGACCAGAGAGTATCTTCTCTATTAGACTCTCTTGAGTTGCCATGGCAACAAAGTGTCATTGATGTTAAGGATCAATGCCAGTCAGCTACCAGCCAGGCACAGACCACACCCTGTGATTTTGGTCACTGATAGCTCCTGCCAGCTATGATGTCTGCAGAGAATTCAGAGATAATGTCCTTTGCTAGGACTGTTTGAAGTCCAATGAGTTACTAACACACCGCAGTTTCAAGTTCAGGACCTGGTCACATTGAGCTTAGTCATTGTGTTTAACTGACTATGGAGCCCTAAAGTTAAGGGAGGTGTAAAATCAGCCCTTGTTCTCACTCCTGATTATTCACCACTCTGCAATGAAGTACGTGCATGTGTGCACAAGACAGTAAACAATTTCATAACTACATATTTTCAATTTATGAAGAAATGTAAAAACATCCACAAGATGGGGATAAGTGCATGGCTGTCTTCAAGAGCTGGCGTGAACACAAGTGAGTCAAATTGACTGTATGGTAATATCCAATGCTTCTTTCAACAGAAATTACTTGTTCAGTGTTTGTTCACCGTCTTTGACAGAATCGATATAGGGAAGATGGGTCCACAAATGGGGGCCCTGACAGTAAGACAATCACCAGCAAATCCAACTGGGAATTCGTAAGGAGTCTTCTCACCCACAGAGTGGTTAAAATGTGGAACTAACTACATCACGGAGCCGCATTGATGAATTTAAGTAAAAGTGAGATAAACATATTGACAAGAAAGGACTGGAAGGTTGTGTGAATGTGATGTAGGAATTGGGGTGAGGGGAGGATTGTGTGGGGCAGGAACACCAGCATGGACTAGTTGGGCTGAAGGGTCTGTTTGTCAGTGTACATTTTATGCAATTGGCAATTGATTGTTGTCAAAGGGAATCCCCTGGATGAAACATTCTGAGAGATAGATGGGGCCTACAATGGAAGGTTTTGAGGAAGTGAGCTTGTATTAGAAAACTGTTTGAGAATAACAGGAAGTGCCATGTTTTATTCGATGGAGTGCTAGCTGGGTGCAGCAGCTGCAGGGAGGAAAATATCTGATTTCTGTGGCATCCTGTAGCCCGTTAGTTGCCACCCACTCACCTGCCACTGGACCCAGCTCAGTCCCCACCTTTACACAGCTGCGATTTTATCAGCAAAACCACGGTTGACGTGTTCGTCCAGCTGTTGAGTGTCTTGCACTGACATGCAAGCACGCAGCTCAGCTCCACTTACACCCACCAGCTTCCTGTCAGCCTGACTGAAGCAGGTTCGAGAGCTGTGCACCTCACATAAGGTCCTAACCCTTCAGGGGCATACCTGTACTGCATCTGTCTGAATGAAATCTTTGCAGAAGTTCACCTTTATTGTTCTTATCACACTTTTCCTTTCCCCATTCTGTTTCAAAAACCCACCCTTTGTTACTGTTATTCCATTGTCTTTCAATGCCTTTGAAATTGTTGTAAGATATCTGAGTGTCATTTACAAAGCTTGTAACCTGAATCGTTTTTTTTTTTGAATGCCTCTTGAGGTTTTGAGAAATTGATGCACTGCATTTAAACTTTTAAACTGGCTGTTGTATTCAGAGGTGTATTAAAGTGGTACAGTTCACCTTCACGGTTCTCCTTATCTGGTGAGCTCTATTTGTAACTCTCATCTCATATTAGTGTGATTGACTCTTCACTCCTTGAGCAAAGCACTCAGATTTATTAAAATGTTGCTTGTACTTCAATTAGGTGGGAGGATTGGCAGTAATTTCAACCTATTTGAATTTAAGGGAGATAGAACACATCTTCGTAATAAATTCAAAATCTTTAGAGTTTCGTAAGAGTTGTGCATCAGGGAAAGGAATTACTTTAAGGTAAACAAACCATTGCTACTTTGAATGCAGGATGGGAGCGTCGTTTGATGGCATCCATGTGTATTTGGGTCACAGAGAAACTCCCAGGTTCACTCCCTGATCTGCAATTGGTTAGGTATAATTGTCCTTGGAATCCCACAGTTGTATCGGGAGAAGTCATAGGAACATGAAAAAAAAGGAGCAGGAGGTATTTTCCAGTTCTGATTGAGCCCTGAATGGAAATATGTGACTTAGATTCCTGCCGTACCCTTTTAGCTCTCAGGTACCATTATCGATCTTCTGAAGGGTGATTTGGTGGACCAACTTTGGAAGTCAAATACAGACCTTGGCTTCCATTGTCATCTGTGAGAGTATAAAACAGGACAGATATGAATTTATAGAACAATGTACCATATCTTGAAATAAACCTCTCAGCACAATGCACACATTGTACTATTTTAAAGGGCAGTGACTGCTATTGAGTAACTAGATGTAGTGACTAATTTGTATACAGCAAGATTCCACAAATATAAAATGGATTAAAAAGCAGTTTAACTACATTAGAGGCAGGAAAACTGGCCAATACATTTAGATATCATGAGAAATCTTGCACACCCAGTCAAATAGGCTGAATGTATCTGAACATAGTTTTTCAAATCTCGACAAAATGACATTCCTTCAGTGCTGGATGGTAATACCAGTCTGGATTATGGGTTCAATCTTGGAGGGAAATTTGAATGCACAATCTACTCCCTGAGTTGACTGAGCTACCAATGTTAAATTTTAGAAAAGAGAGCATTGAAGGATAGCCTAGGAGAGGTCTTCCTAATTCTGATTGATTACAATTAGAAAAATTGATTTCACTCTAGGGAGAGTCCAAAACTAAGAGGATAAATGCGGGATAGTCACTATAGCAACTCAAACAAAAATTCATGTGCTTTTTTTTTAACCCAAAAGGTGGTAAGAATGTGGAACTTGCTATTGCAAGGAGTTATTGAGAAGAGTATCAGATGCATTCAAGGATGAGCGAAATAAAGACATGATAAAATGGAATAGAAGGAAAGGCTAATAAGGAAAGGAAGTATGATGGGAAGACCATGTGAAACAGCATAAACCTTTTGGGCTGAATGGTCTGTTCTGGGTTGTAAAATCTATACGACTCACTTCTAGGGTATTTTCACTTTCTAATAATGAAATAGAAAAAAAAATATACAACACACATCTTTGAAGAATCTGTGGTCAGAGTTTCTATATGAAAAAACACTCTTGTTCTGTAGACTTTCAAGACACTATATATAAATCTGGAATTGACAGAGAAAGCAGATCATCAAATATTAACATCAATAACACAGAACAAGAGAACTGGTGTGGGAGTGTGGAGTTCCTTGGTATTTTGTATAAATATATTTACAATTTTACTGCACTAAGATCTTTGCCTCGCTTTTACTGTGTGACAATACTGCGGTTCTGACCTTAAACACAATTAAGGATGGGCAACAAATGTTGACTTTGTCAGAGATGCACAGAATCCATGAAAGAATAAACGAAAGGACAACAACAGAGACCAACAATGTGAGCAGTACAGGAAACCAAAGAAGGTAGAAAGTAAAGAACTCGTATTCACAAAGCGTGATAACAAGCTGAAGCAGGTCCAGGACCAAACAGTCAATTAGAATGACAAACCAGAGCTTAATGCACAAAACTAGTGAAGCTCAGTCAGCCATGACATATATGACTGTGTCACAGTGAACAAAGTCAATCCTGATTGAAATTAAATGCTTTGAAAAGAGGTGTCAAAGCTATCCCTAGTAATCTTTGTCATCCTGACAGTTTAGAGAATTTCTTAAAATTGTACCAATATTGCAGACAGACAACTCACAAAAGCCCATGGTTTATGCATATCATCAATCTCTCAAACTCCACACTCCATTCCCCAACAGCAAAGAGCCAGGGTCAAAGTGATTTCTGTATAGGATGTTTGAAGGAAGATGTTTGCATTTCCATCTTCCAGCAGAGCTCAATCATTACCTGAAAAGAAATATGGCAGACTGACAAAAAAAATTGGTGTAACGCTGGCATTTTAACTCCTTATTCACCTGTATCCACCTAAATATGGCATCATCCTATATCAGCTGGAGATTCACCTGAACACATAGTAATTCAGTGTCTCTGCCATTCACTTAAACAATAGACTCTGCTCTTCAATGTATCAGAGGTGTGTTCTTGAGGTAGTTACATTATACCCAGATACATGACTGGACATTAGGCCTCTTTGGCATCCTGAGATAATTCTGCCCTAGCCAATATCTAATGCAATTATCTGGAAAGTGAACTTCGAGGGTGAATGTGACATTGGGTCGGTTCCCCTCTCCAGGGGTTCAAACTTGGCCCCTCACATTTTAAGGGGCCCTTTTAGAGGATAAATTATTGATTTTGAGGAGGCCAAGAAAAGCACAGAGGTCCAAAACGGCTTTTATTTATTTTTACCACAGTTCTGGGCCATATGGGCCATAAGACCATAAGGTACAGAAGCAGAATTAGGCCGTTTGACCCATCATGAGTGGTGCACTATTCGATCATGGCTGATATGTTTCTCAACTCCATTCTATTGCCTTCTCCCCTTAACACCCGATCACTTTACCAATCAAGGACCTGTCTATCTGTCTTAAGACACTAAATGACCTGTCCTCCACACCTACTGAGCAATGAATTCCACAGATTAATCATTCTGTGGCTGAAGAAATACCTGCTCATCTCAGTTCTAAAGGGTCATCCCTTCACTTTGAGGCTGTGCCCTCAGATCTTTATCTCCCCTGCTTGTGGAAATATTTTCTCCATGCCCACTCCATTCAGGCCGCTCAGTATTTTGTAAGTTTCAAACAGATCCCCACTCATTCTTTTAATCTCCATTGAGTAAAGACTCACAGTGATCAGTTGCTCCTCATATGACAAGTTCTTCATCCCTCAGATCTGGTCCAATCCTGAAGAAGGGTAATACCCAAAACGTTGACTGCTCCTTTCCTCCAGATGCTGCCTGGCCTGCTGTGTTCTTCCAGCCTCCTATTTGTCTCCCTTGGATTCCAGCATCAGCTTTTTTTTGTTTCTAAATGAGCCAGAATACCTGGGGTCAAGTCCCACCTGCTCCAGAGGTGTGTCATAACATGTTTGAAGAGGTTGATTAAAAATATCTAGTATCAGTGATTCCTGTAGCACGGATGTAGTGTCACTACCTGTAGGCCAGAAGACCTGGTTTCAAATCTTATCTGCCCCAAGCAGGTTGATTAAAAATATCTACTCCCAATTTGTGTTTCTCTTAGAAGATCTTTTGTTTCTTCATGTTAAATTCATATGAACAAATTAGAAACATGAAAATAAAATCTCCCCAAAGCCCAAAAATAATGGGTCCTCTTGCAAGCAACTCTGACTTTGATGTATATGGAAGCCTGGTGCTAGTTTCTGGACCATCCTATCATTCGGTGTACTGACTGGATGGAATATTTCATTCAGTCTTGAGCACTGCACTCTAGGAATGGTGTTAAGAACGTGAATAGATGACTAGATTTACTGAAATGGTATCACAGGTGCAGTTCTTCAGAGACCTTTGAAGTTGGGATTGTTCTTCATAGAGCATGGGGAATATTTAAGAGTTGTTCGAAACTATGAGCTGGTTTGAAAAGAAAAGTGAGAAAAAGTTTCCAGTGGTTGATGGGTTGATGACCAGAGGACACTTTCTAAAAGAAAAGGGAAATGAATTAGCAGGGAGATAAGGGTTTTTTTTTTTTAATGCAGTGTGTTGTTATGATCTGGAAGTGCTGCCTCTGTGGTTGAGTAGCAACTTTCAAAATGGAGGACGATATGTATTTGAAAAGGATACATTTGCAGGGCTGAAGGGAAAGTGCTGGCAACTGAATCTAGTGGAAACTGAGATAACAAGCATGGGGCTGGATGAACACAGCAGGTCAAGCAGCATCACAGGAGCAGGAAAACTTGACGTTTCGGGCCTA